>CM070536.1:11413003-11888003 GCA_036346415.1 Raddia guianensis | reverse complement strand
TAAACGGTCGCATTTTTGAAAGTAATCGGAAGTAATCGAAATGAACGTGTTTCAGCACGGAAAGTAATTCGCTAGGAGGCAAGATCCTAGAATCGTGAGGGCATTAACTGCCCTAAAATCGTGGGTTTGCATGTCGGTTTATTTGAATTTTGAGTTGCTTCTTTTTCAAACGGATTACTTTTCATTAATTATATTTCTCGAGCCAAAATAAGAAAGTAATCCGAATTTTCTATTACTTTCGATTATGCATACATACAAAAGTGAAAAGAAGCAGCCAAAACCTAATTACTATGCATTACTTGTCGTAATGCAAAGTAAATGTACATTTTCACAGCAGGTATCCTAAGTAATCCGGTGGATTCGCTAAGTAATCCCCTAAGCAATCTCTAAGTAATCCCGAACCAATCGCTAAGTAATCATAGGGCGGTGCCGTAGTGGCGGCGGATGGGGCGTGGCGGCGCCGATCTGGAGGAGGACGGATCGAGGCGGCGTCTCGAGGTCGGGAGGCGGGACGAGGCCGAGCGCAGGTCGGCGCAGGAGGCCATGATGCGTGCTCGGCGAGGCGGTGCGGGGCGGGAGGGCGAGCGGCGCTGGTAGCCGAGGCAGTCGGAGGCGGCCCTCCCGGCGGGACGGAGACGGAGCCAGGGAGTCGATGGGCGGGCGCAGAAGGGCGAGGCAGCGCAGCAGGAGGTCGGTGCAGCGCCGGGCGTGGTCGGGAGGCGCGCCCGTCTTGTGGCGGCGAGGCAGCCGGGCGGAGGCTGACAGCGGCCGGGCGGCGGGATGCTTCGCCGCGGGCCAGCGCTGGTGGGACCGATCATGACGGCAATGGCAAGCGAGGCGGCAGCGTCGGGCAGAGTGATGGGAGGCGGCGCCGCCAGCACGGGTCGGGAGGCGCCGTCGGATCGCCATCGCCAGCAGCCGAGAGCCCGATCCAGATCGAGACTAGTGGGAGGAGAAAGAAACGAGGTGGGGTGGTTGTTAAATATGGTTAATCCGGATCATTTATTGCTATGATTTTTGAAATTGGTGGCTACGCGGTTTGGTCTAACCAGGTGCAAACCGACCCATATGTAGAGTTACATACATATATATATATATATATATATATATATATATATATATATATATATATATATATATATATATATATGTTGAAATTTGGGTCGATCGGCGATCCGTCAGTCGCGCCGTCAGTCGGACGTTTTCTGCAAAATCTATGATGAAATTCTTCGATCCGAACCATACATTTTGTTCATCTTGATAAACTCTCCTAGTGTACCAAATATTACAATTTTTAAATTTTTTTTGCTATTTGTTTTGCATTTTTCAAATCAGCCCAAATGGACGCTCCAGAATACTTTGGAATGCTAGGCTGATTTTGAAAAATGCAAAACAAATAGCAAAAAAAATAAAAAAAATGTAAAATTTGGTACACTAGGAGAGTTTATGGAGATGAACAAAATGTATGATCCAGATTTACAAATTTCATCATAGATTTTGTAAAACACCTCGATCGACGGCGCGATTGACGGAGGCCAGTGACCCTAACTCTCTCTCTCTCTCTCTCTCTCTCTCTCTCTATATATATATATATATATATATATATATATATATATATATATATATATATATATATATATATATATATATATATAACATCAATATATATAACATCAATTTGCAACATAAATGAAAATTACAAAAGACAAAAAGAAAATAAATGGTCTTCATGTCTTCGTGGCGTTGAAGGATGCTTTGTCGGAGACTTTTCAATTTAATTTTTGTTTTACTAGCATCATGGATGACTAGTAACTTGGATGCTTTTATGGGGGCATCACAATTTGAATTTTATGCTACTTTGGTTAGCACAATATATGAGACAAATATTTTGGAATGCTTTTATGAGTGCATCCTAATTTGATATGTATAACAATTTTCCCATGGTAATATAATGGCAAATTTTATATTGTTGCGTTAAGCAACATTTGTTTATGCGTGCATATTTTAGGCATGTATATGCTAGCCTACGCACATGCATATAGACATATGATTTGACCTTTTCTTTTCAGTCGGGATGCAACCTTATTTATCCTTCATGAGAATTTATTTTTTAGTCATGCACAGAAATATGTACTCTATATAGAGCTAGGTATGGGAATTTACTTTAGCCATACACGCATGAATATACTCTATATGTTGAGTTATGCATGAAACTTATTTTTAGGTCATGCACATGTATACTCTATATGTTGAGTCGCGCATGAAAATTTATTTTTAGGTCATGCACTCTATATGTTGAGTCATGCACGGAAATTTATTTTGACCATGCACATGTATACATATACTACCAATTATTATTATTATTATTATTATTATTATTATTATTATTATTATTATTATTATTATTATTATTATTAGTCGTTTGAGTGATATCATGCGCTAAACATGACGATGATTTAATTCATTATCATTGCATATGAGCAAATTTGATGGTTTGGCCGTTTTGATGACCATTACCATTAACCAAATTTTAGGCTACGCTACTTTCCTTGAGCCATGACAAATAGATATAGTAGCATAGTGTTAATTGCTAACTACTTTGCTTTACTAGCCGATTGATCACAACAACATGCGGATCAAAACATGGGCGATGCACATGGTGCTAATCAACACGTTTCCCTTAACATGCATGGATGATGTATTGATTGATGTTTAGTTTTATTTGTGGATTAATTAGAAGAACATGTCCTATATGGCGCTAATCAATGCATTTTCTATTTTAGCCGTGTGGTATTAGCCGTATATCAGATTTGGTTTTACGCAAATTTTCTTGGCAAAACCTACATGCATCGATGCTGACCTCAATTAATTTGAAGATCAACTTGAAGCATACATATCTTTTTATACGGCCCTAGCCCATATTCATGGACTGCTTTTAGCCTTAACCAACGTGTTCTTTTACAACACGCGGCGTAATTTCGGCTGACCAACATGGAGCTCCTCGGCGGCGGCGCAGAGCTGGCGGCGGCATGAGCTCATGGTGGCGGCGGTGGCATGAGACAGCAGCGAGCTCATGGATGGCCTTGAGTCATGGCGGCAGCCATGAGCGATCATGAGCTCCCGTGGCGGCACGAGCTCATGGGCGGCGATGAAGCGAAGCTCCCGGCGGCGCGCGAGCTTGGAGGAGGAGGCGGCGCATGATGGCGAAGCTTCCCGGAGGCGGCGGCGGCGAGCTCCGGCGAGGTGGGAGGTGGGAGGAAGAAAAGGAGGAGGGAGAAGATGAGAGGATGACACTTGGGACCCACTTGTTAGAAACGTATTTTGATTGTATTTTAGTTTTGTATATCTGGTAAATCTTCCGTAAAACCTTATAATGGCATATGTGATAGTTATTTGCAAAAAGAATGGCGTGAATAAGAATACGCGTTTTGTAATGGCATTTCTGAAGTATAGCAACTTTATAATGGTACTCATGAAAAAAAAATCCTATTTATAGAGCTTAAGCGAGAGGTTGCTCGCAGAGACCCACTCGCGCGCGCACGAACTCGGCAGAGGAGCGCCGCGCTTGATCAATATTCAGCAACTGCACTCACGGGCTGTTGGAAAAATTAGGAATTTCCTCAAGTTCTTAATCCACAAAATTAGGTAAATCATAATTAACCAATTGAATATTTCAAGTTCATAACCAAAGGTACTAGATAATAACGAATTATCTATCTCATACATAAAGGCTAATGAACAAGAAACAAGCCAAATAAAGGCACGGTATAAACAAATATACCCTTGAGCCGAGCCACAGACCACTCTGTTGTGAGCAAGGCAAAGTACTGCGGAGGAATGACTTGCACATTCTCAGCCGCCATGACGGTTGATGTAGTCGATCACAAGTTGGTGCAGAGATGCCGTTGATGCAGTGGAGAGGTCGGTGCAGTCGAACGTCGATGCTGTGTAGATGAAGCTGAACCAGCAGGGAAACTTGAGCAGTCGCGTGGTCGCTCCCCAAAAACCTTATCGGCCTTCTATCCCGAGCAAGATCTCAAGAAGGACGAAGCTCCGGAGGCCTGCTCCCTCCGCTCCTTGTGCGCGCAAGGAAACAGAGGCGGGAATGCAAAACAGCAGCGCTACAGATGGAAGTATGGAATGTGCGGGAGAGAGAGAACTCTTGAGGCGATTGCCTCATTGAGGCGAGAGCTCATGCTTTTATAGGCGCCAGAAGAGAAGGTTAAATCGAACTCAACGCCATCAAGCACTAATAACGGACGTCATTACACACGGCCATTAAGTCGCTCATTACGTGAATCGGACGCCATTACACCACCATTAAGTAAATCGGTTACGGGAGAGGTCGCCGTGCTCGGGGTGAGGTCGCCGTGTTCGGGAGCTCGCCCATGCTCAGGTGAGGTCGCCGTGTCCGGGAGAGCTCGCCCATGCTCGGTGAGGTCGCCTGCGTGCCGGGAGAGCTCGCCTGGCTCGGGAGAGGTCGCCACGCCTTTCTCTTTTCTCTCTTTTCTTAATTGGGAGAACCACAATCCAACTATTTAAGTTGAGATATTCTCCTCCCAATTTCCGAACGGTTTAGTATTAAATGGGCCTCTTGGAATTTCTATTAAAATAATTAAATGGGCCAACCCATAATTATTCTAACAATCCCCACCAAATTTCATAGGCACATTTGAAATACTCTCGATTCAATTGTAGTTTGATATACCGGTGTTTCGATGGAGACCGTTAAGTTGAACTTCCACCTAGAACAAAGGTTACACTCATCCACAATGAACAATGGACTAAGCCTTGAATTGCGGTCTTGTGCGAACGAAGTTTCACCAAAGTCCTTCTATCGATACTAGGTCGCTAAATGCATCCCCTCGGTTGGAGCGTATAAGTCATACTCCTTTGCCTTTCATGAGCCTCTAGAGATCACCCAATCTCATAGATCGTGACTAGCAATCGAGCTCATATAGGTGTATTCCTCATAAGATGTTCAGAGGATAACATCTCGCTTTATTAAAAGCCACTCGGAACACATTAAGGTATAACCAACCTGCCATACTGAATAGGAGAGTAGTGCATCTCAAGCGGAGTGGGTTAAGTACAAAAGTACTCTCCTCTCACCGATCACTAGCTTGTCTCAACATCCTAATTCACGGGATCTCCGATCAAATAGGATGAGTTACCACTAAGACATGACTTTCATGTGGGTCTCAAGCCCATCTCCTTGATGCTTCATCTATCACATTTCGTGATAGTCCTTTGTAAAGGATCTCGCGGAGTTTTTAGCCGTGCGGACATAGTCCAATGCTATAACTCGGAGTTTCTCATCTTCCGACAGACTTCAATCGCCTCTTAACGTGCCTTGATGACTTCATGTTATCCTTTGAACTATTTACCTTGGCAATCACCGTCGATTGTCACGATTCAAGGATAGCAGTACCGATTTTTCAACCACCGGTAAGTCCATCACAAGCTCACGCACCAATCGGCTTCCATAGTGGCAGTGTCTAATGTTGTGAGTTCTGCTTCCATTGTAGACCTCGTTAAGATGGTCTGCTTGCAAGACTTCCAGGAAACAGCTCCACCACCCAATGTGAATACAAATCCACTTGTGGCTTTTATCTCATCAGCATCGGATATCCAGTTTGAATCACTATAACCCTCTAGTACCCTTGGGTACCCGGTGTAGTGAATACCATAACTTGATGTCCCCTTTAGATAGCGCATCACTCTCTCAAGAGCATGCCGTTGATCATCTCCGGATTTGAAACAAACCGGCTAAGTTTGCTCACAGCAAACGAGATATCAGGTCTTGTTGCACTAGCTAAATACATCAGTGAACCAATGATTTGGGAATATCTCAATTGATCCTTTGCTATACGTTGGTTCTTTCGTAATAGCACACTTAGATCATATGGCGTTGGAGCAGGTTTACAATCGCTAAAGCCAAAGCGACTCAACACCTTTTCCACATAATGGGACTGCTCAAGAGTTATCCCACCATCATCTTCTCTTAACAACTTAATGTTTAAGATGACATCCGCTACTCCCAAATCTTTCATTTCAAAATTCGCGGACAGAAAGTCCTTGACTTCCTTAATCACATTAAGGTTCGTCCCAAAGATCAATATGTCATCAACATACAAACACAGAATCACTCCTTCACCCCCACCATAGCGGTAATACACACATTTGTCAGCTTCATTCACAACAAAGCGGCGAGATGTTAAAGTTCTGTCGAACTTCTCGTACCTTCGCTAGGTGCTTGCTTAAGGCCATACAAAGACTTCAACAACCTACACACTTTTCATTCATGACCCTTTACTACAAATCCATCTGGCTGATCCATATAGATTTCCTCTTCCAACTCTCCATTAAGGAAAGCCGTCTTTACGTCCATCTGATGAATGATCGGGCCGTAGGAGGCGACCATGGATAGTAGTACTCTAATAGTGATCAATCCGCAACAGTGAGTAAGTATCAAAGAAATCCTCGCCTTCTTTCTCGGTATAACCCTTGGCCACAAGCCTTGCCTTGTACTTTTCAATTGTACCATCAGCCTCGGCTTCTTCTTGAACACCCACTTACATCCTAAGGGTTTACACCCATATGGACGATCAATAACTTCCCAAGTTCCATTGCTCGGGATGGAATCCATCTCACTCTGGACCGCTTCCTTCCAATAGTCGGTCCCGAGATGAATAAGCCTCCTCAATGGTTCTTGGAGTATCATCCACTAGATATACAATGAAGTCATCACCAAAAGACTTTGCGGTCTTTTGTCTCTTACTCTTCGAGTTACTTCATTGTCTTCATCTATTGGATTTTCCTCAAAAGTGGGTTCAATTTGTATAGGAGTGGAAGGTTTAGGAGAGAAGATAGATTCTTGGCGGATGAGCTAAGTGTCTCTTTCATAGGAATATGTCCTCAAAGAATGTGGCATCATTGGACTCTAAGATTGTACCTTCATACATATCAGGTACTCCAGATTTCACTATTAAGAACCTATATCCAACACTGCGAAAAGCATAACCAATGAAGACACAATCAACGGTTTTTGGTCCAAGTTTACACTTCTTTGGGACAGCACATTAACCTTAGCCAAAAGCCCCAAGTCCGTAAATAAGTGAGATTTAATCTTTTTCTCCCATTCCTCGAATGGTGTGATTTCTTTATTCTTTGTAGGAACCCTATTTAGGACATGACAAGCGATCAATATAGCCTCACCCCACCATTCCTTGAAAGTCCGATGTTTCTAACATGGCGTTAACCATATCAGTTAGAGTACGGTTCTTTCTTTCGGCAACCCCGTTTGACTGGGGAGAATAGGGAGGCGTCCTCTCATGGATTATTCCAAGTTCCTCGCAGAATTTATTAAAATCACTAGAAAAATATTCTCCACCACGATCTGACCTAACCCGTTTGATTTTCCTATCAAGTTGGTTCTCAGCTTCAGCTTTATAGATCTTAAAATAGTGAAAAGCCTCATCTTTAGACTTTAATAAATACACGTAGCAAAATCTAGTAGAATCATCAATCAAAGTCATGAAATACCTCTTACCACCCTTAGTCAACTCCCCGTTCATCTCGCACAAATCGGTATGAACTAGTTCTAATGGTGACAAGTTTCTCGCCTCTCACGCCTTGTGAGGCTTGCGAGTTTGCTTAGATTGCACACACACTTGACACTTAGAACTTTTGACTTGGGTAAATTTTGGGATTAAATCCATACCGGCCATCCGCATCATACAACCAAGATTAACATGACAAAGTCTTGAATGCCAAACATTAGTCTCATGATCACAAACATGATTAATCTCATTATTCATGTCCATCAAAGATAAGCGGAACAAGCCTCCGCTCTCATAGCCTTTTCCAATAAAATTTCCAAACTTGGAAATAACACATTTATTGGATTCAAAACTAGCTTAAAACCATCTCTACATAATAGAGATCCGCTGATAAGGTTCTTATTTATCGCGGGCACATGTTGTAACGCTCCTCGATCATACGACCTTGCCTGAAGTAAACTTCAAGTCAACAGTGCCGACTCCACGTACAAATGCCTGCGACCCATTCCCCATCAACACGGAGGCAGCCCCTGCGACCTGGTAAGAAGAAAATAGGGATCTATCAGCACATACATGTATATTGGCCCCTGTGTCAATCCACCAATCAGGTGAACGACATCTTGAAGAAAAAGAGGTCTTGTTACATACCAGATGTTCTTTCCTCAATTGCCAATAACAACGTTTAACTTTTTCGCTTGTCTTTACGATCGGGGCAATCCTTAGCCCAATGATCGCACCATTCTGAATAAAGCGGTTTCCCTTCCTTTATTCTTCTTCTTCTTGAAGCTAGTAGTTTGATTGGCTTTGTTCTTGTTGTCAGGCTTTTCAGACTTGTTTTTATTCTTGTTGAATTGAAATGTTTTCTTTTGTACCACATTGGCACTAGAACTTCCTTTCCCACGTATATCTTTTGCCCTCGCCTTCTCCTCAACATCTAGAGACCCAATGAGACCAAAGAACGCTGAACTCTTGTCTCTTGTGTTTTAGAGTAGTGGCAAAATCCTCCAAGAAGGTGGCGACTTAGCAATAATGCACCCCGCCACAAACTTGTCGGGCAATGCACATTTAAAATTCTCAAGTTCTTTTTTAAAGCTTGCACCTCATGAGCTTGTTCTACTACTGATGGTCATCGACCATCTTGTAGTCATGAAACTGCTCCATGACATAGAGCTCGCTACCGCATCGAAACTCCAAATTTTGCCTCAAGTGCATCCCACATTTCTTTACCACTAGGCAAAATCATATACACATCAACAAGATTTTCTCCCAAAACGCTAATCACGGCCTCTAAACAAGTTATCCATGACGCAAAGCACTCTCCTTTCAGAGAGAGCTCTCCTTCCGGCTGTGGCTTGCCTTGCGCAACGTGATACACGTTCATGGCAGTCAACCATAAAATCATCTTGGCGCGCCAACGCTTGTAATTTGCACCGTCAAATACCGTTGGCTTAAGTGCGGCAGCGAAACCAGTAGTTGTAAAATTCCTAGGATAAGGTTTTTGGATTGTTGGAAAAATTAGGAATTTCCTCAAGTTCTTAATCCACAAAATTAGGTAAATCATAATTAACCAATTGAATATTTCAAGTTCATAACCAAAGGTACTAGATAATAACGAATTATCTATCTCATACACAAAGGCTAATGAACAAGAAACAAGCCAAATAAAGGCACGGTATAAACAAATATACCTTGAGCGAGTCAGCGTACCACTACTGCGTGAGCACGGTATTGGCGGAGAGAATGACTTGCACATTCTCACCGCCATGACGGTTGATGTAGTCGATCACAAGTTGGTGCGAGAGATGCCGTTGATGCAGATGGAGAGGTCGGTGCAATCGACGTCGATCTTTGTGTAGATGAACCGAACCAGGGAAACTTGAGCGATCGCGTGGTCGCTCCCAAAAACCTTATCGGCCTTTTATCCCGAGCAAGATCTCAAGAAGGACGAGGCTCGGAGGCTCGCTCCCTCCGCTCCTTGTGCGCGCAAGGAACAGAGCGGGAATGCAAAAAAAAGCGGCTTCTGAGATGGAAGTATGGAATGTGCGGGAGAGAGCTCTTGAGGCGATTGCCTCACAGGAGGAGCTCATGCTTTATAGGCGCCAGAAGAGAAGGTTCGTCGAACACAACGCCATCAAGCACTAGTAGCAGACGCCATTACACCGCCATTAAGTAAATGCATTACGTGAATCGGACGTCATTACACCGACCATTAAGTAAATCGGTTACGGGAGAGGTCGCCGTGCTCGGGGTGGTCGCCTGCGTGCGGGAGAGCTTCGCCCATGCTCGAGGTGAGGTCGCCGTGTCCGTGGAGACTTCGCCCATGCTCAGGCGTGGTCGCCTGCGTGCCGTGGAGACTCGCTCGCCTCGGGAGAGGTCACCACGCTTTCTCTTTTCTCTCTTTTCTTAATTGGGAGAACCACAATCCAACTATTTAAGTTGAGATATTCTCCTCCCAATTTTCCGAACGGTTTAGTATTAAATGGGCCTCTTGGAATTTCTATTAAAATAATTAAATGGGCCAACCCATAATTATTCTAACACGGGCTGCGTTTGAATTTGTTGTAACTACTCCCGCGCGTGTGCAGGCGTTGCTTACTCTAATTATGATGCTAATTGGCCGCTTAATCCACGCACCTACATGGGCTTGCTCTTAATTTGTTTTCTGGCTTGGATTTGGTTCATGGGCCGATTATACTAAACCTTGCATGAACCTGCATGCACGTATATGGCAGCATGTGATTTTACTTCTCTTTCTTCCTCCTCATGAATATGAACCATGTTTTTTTTATTGGCGATATACACACTTTATAATGGGTTTTAGCCATTAACATAATTTATCAATATTTATTATATTTATTTCGTTTTTTTGTGACAAAATTGGTGTCAACATTGCCCGTGTTGGTTCCTTGCCCTCGGCTCGTCGGCTCCGTGGCCCGTTGGCTCGTCACCACTCCTCGTCCTCGGCTGCGAGCGCCCACGCGGACGCGGTCACAGATGTGGGCTTGGGCCACCATTTCCGTCATCCTGCTCTGCCGCGCTGGCCCGCTACGGTGCTGCCTAGTTCAGCACACATCACAGTTCCTCTCGCTGTGGAAACATCTCGAAACGACGAAACGCCGTGCCCGCGATGGACCCATTGCCGCTGGCTAGTGCGGACGTGCGGGTATTCCCCAAAATTGGGCTTCATTTCCATCGCTACCTTATTTGTTTCGGCTTAAATTAAATTAAATATTTTGGTATAAGCCAAATGGTGTAGTAATATTTTATAGTAATTTTTATGGGGTTTTAAATAGTTTTTCTTAGAATTTATAAAATAATTTTTTAAACCCTTTAAGACGTCTTCGAGGTGTCATAATTTTTTCAAATTAAAATTTTCGGCAACTTTCAACCGGAACAAACAAGGCCAGCAAGTTTGTTCTTCCTAACTTACTTTTTCTGACTTATTTATTTGATTTATCTTTCAATTTTGTGAGTGTGTTGAGATGGCCTTGAGAGCCGCATCGGTTTTTTATTTGTTTTAGAGAGCATTTAGACATGTACTCGAGATAGAAAAAAAGATGAATTTAGGAAACTAAATCATTAATGTTTTAAATAAAAATAAGGAAATAAACTGGATAAGTCAGGTAATTTGAGCGGAACAAGGTCTTAGGTTCTGTTCTTTTGAGCTGATCTGAACGACTGAACTGCTGAATGGCTGAAATAACTTAATTTCAAGAGTTTCTCGAGGTAATCTCAAAATTTGAATCTATTTCATTTGACTTACATTTTAAAGCGTTAGTACCCACCTTTGAAATAACAAAAAAACGGACTAAAAAAACCCTAAGCATATACTTTTTCAAAATGTAGATAAGTCGTTAAGCCGTTAAGCTGTTAAACTGAAAAGTATGGAACCTTAATTTATCTAACTTATTTTTTATTTTTTATTTATAAATTCATCTAGTTAGCTGATTAATAAAAATTGTTAACCAAACCTAAAAATGAGCTTATATCCAACACCTAGTGCCAAGCGGCGAAGATGACAGCGGCAACCTAGCGCATCAGGACAGGTCGCGAGTCGCGACACAACCAAAAGCGGCATCCACCCATCCATCTGCGGGGTTCGGGCGGCTGATCTTGGTTAGGTGCTGAAAAAGTAGTGAGGAGCTGCCTCGTCACACACACGTCACAGCCTTTATAGTCACAACTCGCGATAAACAACTTACAATAAAACAGCTAAAGGCACAACAAACGTTCTTGATTCCACTTTGTCAGATTGTAATGTGGCTTCAGAAAAAGGTTTGGTCCTGCCGATCCCGCGCACGGTGTGGTTGTCGTCTCCTACTCTCTTTGTTTATCACGAGCCACCGCGCGCTGCACAAGTTAGTAGTTCATGTCTGGTCCAGACGTCCAGTGATCCCCCGACGGTCAAAGTAACAGTGTACGTACGTGCAGCTAGCACATATGAAACCACGGTGACCCCCTTTTTTTAAAAAAAGTAACATAAGCAACTCCATAAATTATTGGCATAAAGCTTACCATAATAACATTTACAACACGACTCCATCTAAAAATTAAACACCTACTAGAAGACATAAAAAAAGCATTTTGTATCGTGGCGAAGCTACCGCTGGAGCTAAACAGGCCGGTCAACAGCCATCCGTAGCACAACATATTGTGGGCAGTCGTTAAAATCCAATTTCTTATGCCCACATACGCCAACTATCCAGTTACTTGGGAGAAAATCAATGTTTATTCATGCATTTTATTTAAACTAATAAATTTTCACAAGTTTTGTTGAGTTTTTGTTCTCAGAAATAAAGTGGAGGAAAATGGAGCTGAACCGGGCAACCAGGCCGGTCGGCCGACCCACCCCAGGTCGGTCGACCAGCCTTCTTGCCCAATTCAACTCTGTTTCCAACCCAAGGGACAAAAAACCAACCAAGGAGTAATCCCAACCGTCCATGCACGTCGGTTTGATCAAATGGATGTAATTTCTTCACACTTGGATCAACTGGCTCACAAGGAAGTCAATTTCACCAGCTCTAACCATCAAAACCGACGTGGTGTGTTAATCTACACCATCAAGGAAGCATACCAGGCGAAAATGAGGCCTTGGATCGACCGAAGGTGGCTCAGCCAGCCTACCGACCCCCTTGGATCCCCTCTCGGATTCCCCTTCAGCTGGTTTGGAGGTTGACACTTGTCCCAAGGCGTGGAAGTTCCTCATTAGCTGCGGATGTCTATAAAAGGACCCCCTCACCTCACTTGTAACACACACAACACATCACAATACTTACATTCATTTGGAGTCACTCTTCACTTGTTAGAGTAGTTAGTTTGAAAGTTAAAATTGAGCCGAACCAAAACTCAGAGTTCCGGAATTGTTTTCGGCAATTCGGGTAATAGCTCTTGTATTCTTTTCCTTTTGTAAAACTTTGCTTTTATAATATAAGTGTATTTCATTATCTGAGTTGAGCATATTCATACTAAGTGGGAAGTGTGAATTATTAGAGTGGTCAATTAAGTTCATATGGTTTCGAGTCTGGGTTCATTCTCATATGCTTAGAATAGACTAACTATTGGACTTGGATCATCTTCCTAATATCCGGGGAGGAGTAATCGGATATAGTAGCAGACGTGGTGTCCAAGACTATCTCTGACTTGGTTTACACCCATTCCAACGTACTTTGTGGTTGGTGGTAGGTGGTGATAGCCCTATCCATTCGAGATTTATCTCACGTGCAATCCATTGCGTTAGGAACTGGACCAGTAGGGCCCAATCGAGGGTGGTCATAATCATTTAGTGTTCTTAGCTGATAGCGGGTGGTAGTGAATCAGCCGATCGAGCTCCAACGAAGTTCTTAAAACAAACCAGCAAACTCATATATGCTAGCTCAACCTAATAATCGATTGCACTATTAAATAACTTTATACTCTTCTCGTTGTACTCCCAACTATCTGTCTAACTTATTCGTTTATACCCATGTGTGTGTGTCACTTGTCCTATTATATTATTTATCCTTACCCCATTAACTAGTTGTCTGGTATATTAAATAATATAGATAATTAAAATTGTCCTTCTCCTTCATTCCTTTTGGGTTCGATACCTTAGAACAAACTTGTAAATTCCATTCCGGAGGCCATTCCGATTTTCTTATTGACATGGAACACGCCGGTACCGATACATTCCGGCGTACCATTCCGGTTTTTAATATAATAATCTAAATATTATAAATACGTATTTGATTACTAATACTCTCCTCAAAATACATAATTTAATATATAGTTTATTAGTTTGAATTAATGTAAGTAAGTCAAAATACATAATTTAATATATAGTTTATTAGTTTGAATTAATGTAAGTAAGTATTAAGGTGAAACCACAACCACGCCTGCCCTTTTTTTGCATTTGCGATTTTGCATGCAACCACAACCAGCGTCCTTTTTCTAAGCAAACAACGAGCGTCCTTTTGCTTTTGCTTGGGAACATCAAAGCAGTTCACTGGTCAGCAATTACTAGTGGAGCTACGCGCTGCGCTGCATCAGTTGTTTTTGCGCTTTTTTGTTTGCTATTCGATTGGCTCAACACAGGGGCGGAGCCAGGAATTGAGGTTGGGGGGACAACCGGACAAGCCACAAGGCGAAATGGACAACGTCGATAAGCATGATGTGTCGTCCGTGTGTGTGTATAGAATATAGTCTCCATTGCAGCTAGAAAATAAACTTATAAACCGACATTTGTTTTGAGATACAAAAGAAGGTTCAAAACTTCAAATGTTCAACAACTAGCTATAACATCACCCGTGTGGGCCTTGGGGGGGGGGGTGGGGGGGGGGGTTCCTTGGCCCAAATCGGATGGAGGGTGCCAGGCCCACCCCGGCCCCCCCTGTAGCTCCGCCACTGGGCCTCAACAGAAATGAATGGGAAGATGCGGTACGTAAGCAATGTGTTGAATAGTTGAAGATGGTTGTGTGAACATTAATCAGCGTGGATAGAACAAATAACTTAATAATATTATGCGGTTACTATCTCATTATTATTCTGACAATCATCATTGACAAATATATGGCCTAAATTAATTGGATTTTGATCTTTTTTAATAAAAAATTTGAATCCATAAGAATATTTTTCAGAAATTGGATCATCGTAAGTTCGATGGATTGGACAATCAATAGAATTGGGCCCTTTTCAAATAGGATCTACATGAAAACAAATAGGTCAGCTGAAGGCTGAAGGATAAGATTTTATTTGTCACACATGGATTAATCAATTGTGAAACATCTTTTCTATATGGTTTGTATTGGCCTTGCTTACATAGAGTTGTAGTGTCTCCAATGACAATCTATAGAAACCAAATGTTCAGATTGACAACATCGAAAACTAAAATTGGAGACAATCTGTAAAAACCAAATACTGAGATGCACAACATAGGGAAGCAAAATTGTCTATAAGATGAGCTTTGAAAATGACAAAAGAAAAAAATTGTACATATGTAGCATCAACCATAGGGAAATGGTGTATATATGCAGCATCAACAATAAGAAATTCTCCCAAAAAAAATTAATTCTACCTTTTTCCAGAATTGGAAAGCGGTAGAATATAACATTTTTAGTACAATACATATGGTTGTAGTCTGCTAAAAAGATTATCTGCCACAGAGCCCAAATAGCTGATCCACTAGAAGCAAGAATAAAAAAAAAGTCTGACATGATTGGCACTAAGAGAAAACACAAAGTGGCAAAAATGGGACAGAGTCCTGCCCTACCAACAGACAACCAACATATGTTGCACACTAAGCAAGTAGAATTTGACTAAGCCTTTCATGGGTGCAATGAAAATTTTCTTTAGCTACTAAGTCAACCAAGAACATTTACAGAAGGTGCAAAGCACAAGGATCTGAATAGACCATATTTGGTATTACCGGTATCAATATTCATGTATCAACTCTTATTCCACCTGATGAACAAAGAATTGCAAAGCTCAGGTATGCATACCTTTTTAGCAGCATGTTCTTAGCGGCAGGCCAATTAGAGATCATGAATAAGCAATCGATCATCAATAGTAGGAAGGAGGGAAAAAAATCTTTTGATGCAAAGATGTACATACACTGGTTATGCAGTTATCCATTATCAATCCCATAAGTTGATTGCAATTCAATAATTGTTAGCAGCAATGAGAGATGATAGCCTTGTGCGGATTGCATGCATGGAAGAACAACGAAAAATTATAGTTAAATGGAAAGAACCTTGATGCGGTAAAAAAACATGACAGAGGAATAAGCTTTTTATTCTATTAAAGAACTAATTCTATTGAAGGAAAAATTCTATGCGTGAAATCTGAAGTATGCAACATCTACACAAATACATGAGCATGGGGTCCATCAGGAAACTCTACATAAAAATATGCTGCCTAGTGTTACCCCAATGTAACAAAGCCTGGAACAACCAAAACAAAAATCTTACATTCAGCAAACCTAGTGAAATTAGCTAACTGTACCAAACTTTTTTTTTCCCTAAAGCAAATGCATATATGTACATTTTTTCCTAAAGCAAATGCATATACAATCCTTACACTATTAGAATATGAAATGCTGGACAGCCGACGAAATGGTCTGAAGCACAGCAACACTGCAACTATCTACAAAGGCGCAAAAAACTGTGGAAATATCTTTGCCTCAATATAAAGAAAAGCAAGCACATATATAAGCTTACGTCCTTAATCAAAATCGGCAAGGAAGGTTGAAGAGCTTGCTGACGTAATATGGTTTTATGTCCAAAAAACACGATTACATCTCCCTAAAAACCACAGCACTTAGTTAGCACTTTTCGTACAGGAATGACAAAGGAAATCTCATGCATACGTTGGTAGAGTAATAGACAATCTAAACAATAGAATAGGCATAAGTAGACCGCTCCATGAATTTGATAGCCTGGTAAAACAACGAAAGCCCAAGATTTTTTTTTTGGACAGAAGAGGCATAAACTATTGAATGAGCAATTCATCCAGCAAATAGAACAAATCTATAGATCACCAATCAATTGCACTTCATGAATAGCAACAACATGTAGTGGCCATGTCATCATAGCAGGAAAATTCGCATATGCAGTGGTCATGGCATCGTACCGGCAAAATTCACATACCCTTGGTGGCATTAAATTTCCTGAGCCTGCATGAAGCATTCACACCAACAATTTCAGGTCGAAACATCTCAGCAAGCGTGTATGCATGTAAAAAATACATAACCAGAAAAGAGGCAATATTCTTTAACTAACCCAACATTTTTTAGCTACCACATAAAGCTATTAAACAATGCATTTGTCAAAGAGGACTGGCCTAGAATAGTTCTAGATTTTGGTCATAGAATGTTGCGTCACTTTATATGAAGTAATAACAGAAGTCTATGTTAGCATTACGTCAAAAGCGAGGAGAACAGGGGTAGTAGATGCAGTTGTGGCAGTGACCACCTTTGCTAGATCAGGCGAGGCATGGCGCAGGCACTGGGCAAGCAGCAACAATGACGACCATACCTAGTTGAAAAAAAAAGGTACATTTAACAGTGACCCAAAGACATTGACATTACAATGGCAATGAGAGCATACAAAAATAGGCATGGAAGCAAACCGAAAACCCATACCCAACTTTTTTTCTATCACATAAAGCCCCTAATTACACCCGTTGGACCTAGTTTCATCGAAATGTGGCACTGTTGTGCGTGCTATTAGCATGCAAAGGAATCGCTCTGTGGTGAAGCATGCTTAGCTGGAGGAGGAAATGTTGATGAGAGGTTAGAATCAGGTCCCGTCGACGGTAAACGCAGCTGTGCCGGTTACCACCTTGGCTTGATCTAGCAAGGCGTGGCGCCGGCGTTGGGCGAGCAGCAACGACGACGGCAGCTGGTAATGCAGTCACATTACAATGGCATCGAGAGCATGCAAAAATATGCATAAACTAAAATTAAAATCCAACAAATTATGGTCAGACAAAGTCCCTAATTACGTCACTTGGACCTAATTCCACCGAAATATGCTACTATTGTACATACTATTAACACGTAAAAGAGTTTTTATATGATGCAGCATGCTCAGATAGAGGAAGAGGTGCTGATGAGAGGGCACAACCGAGTTTCGCCGTTGGTGCATGCGACAGCGTCGATGACCACCTACATTGGATCCGGCAAGGCACGACACTGGCGCTGGGCGAGCAGCAACGACGACGGCAGCTAGTGGTTCGGCAACGGCGGAAGGGGAAGGCGGAGAATGCGGCGATGACGATGGAGGAAATGTGAGGGAGACGGAGTGCGAGGGCGACCCGCCTGCGGTAGATGTAGCCGCCTCGGTCGCGGCCTTCGCTGGATCCCGATCGATCTACCCGTCCCGGTGGCGGCTTTCGCTGGAACCGGCAAGGCGCGGCGGCCCGGTTAGCCGCAGGCGGCCGCATGGCGCGGCAGGAGAATGGGAGGGCGGAGGCAGCGCCGAGCCGAGAGCCGAGGAAGCAACGACAGGAGGGCAGCCGGCACCGCTCCGAGTCGTGGCTTGGAAACATGAGGCAGGACGGCGGCGTTCCGGCTTGGGGGTGGTAGCGTGGGGTCGGCGGCAGGAAAGGGGAGACGGGGAGGAGAACGCGAGAGAAAGGCAAGGATGGGGAGGAGACGTGTTCCTGCCTTTTTTTTTGGGCGCAGGGCAGGGGACTGGGGGTCGGGCCAGCGTACTGTGCATAATGGCATTTGCGGGTAATTTGAACGCAACTACGGGTGCACCTACGAAGGGGAAAAGGGTCGCTGTGCTTTCGGCGGAAAACATGGAGGACGTGGGTGTAAGTTTCCCAGGCAAACCTGAATTGGCGGAGGTTATCGATAGGAATCATAGAACTTTGAGGGTTTTTTTGCAAAATTTTTTGTACAGGAGGGCAGCGCGTGGCGGGCTGGAGAGAGCGCCACATGGCCATACCGACGGCAGGAGGCTACAGGTGGCGGGAAAAGGGGCGCGGCACGCGTCCAGTCGGTTCGGTGGGGGGACGTGGCGCGATCTTGGCCGTCAATCGCGCCGATCAGACTGCCGTGAAAATTCAGATGATGTGGCTTGGCGAGGGAGCTGCTTGAAGGAGCGCTACGCGCTATATAGCATAGTAAAATAGCACCATGCTCACATGGGACTGCGAGACTGCCGCTCAGCCACTCACGTCGCACTTCTGTCTTTGACTTGGCGCGTCTTGGTATCAAACAGTCAAGAGCACTCCACCGTCAGAACGAACGAATCCGACCGAAACGGCCGGAACCGAGCGAAACAGAGATCGGTATTAAAATGCTCTTGTTCCGTTCCGTTTTTCCCAACGAAACGAGATATTCCGTCCGTTCCGGCCAGAACGGAACGAAATTTATAAGTTTGCCTTAGAATACTCCTAGGTGAAAACTACAAGCGATATTCGTCCGCTTGCGGATTATTTCTAAGAGCGTAAGAATTGGCAACACATATGAGTGGTTAGCTTTTTCCCCGACTAGCTAATTAGCTTTTGTCCCAACGTTCCAAGTTCCAGCAGAGTCAGGCAATTAGCAAAGCTAGCTAGATGTTCCTCCTTGCTATATAAAACGTAATTAACGTCATGTTTCATATTTATCACTTCGATCAAAGGTTTTGATCTTATTTTACTATTAAACTTCAAGGATTAATTAGATAAATGCTATTGCTCAGTCTAATTCAATGGCATAAAATCACACAAGATCTAATTTTGAAATTGAAGAGCGGCATCTATCAAATTGATACAATTTCATAGAGAGCTATTTTTATTCAGACATTATTGTGTTATATGGCGCAGCATAAAAATATTATATCGCAATTTGTCCTATCTAGTGCTTAAGTCTTAGAAGTTTCTTATTTTTTGTGCAAAACTTCCTACATATGTTTCATTTATCTTGAAGACTGTTCTCAAAACTTGATAAAAACATCACAAACTAAGTAGATCCATTTCTTGTTGTCGCTTCAAGAAGATCTCGATCTACTTGTCTTTCATCTCAACCGCTCAAAACACATTAGCTAGCCCCCCTTTGAATTTTTTTGGCTCCACCACTGATCTTAACACCCTGACTCTCAGAAATAGGACCTGTATCATGAATAATACGATATTTGCACTAGTAAACATAGACTAGATGTTTTATTCACTCCCTGAATGACATTTCTTTTCCTCGACAGCGATAAAGCTTAAATACGAAAGAACAAATTCGCCACCATTTTTCACAATTTTCTATTTTCGGTGGCCTAGCCTAACCTCGTCACACAATAACGTTTCAAAAAATGATGAGTTTTAACTTCTGTAACACTAATACCACATCATCCTAAACAAAAAACAACACAATCCCACCGGCCCATGACCAAATCGAGGACCAAGGGCACCAACACTACCAACTAAGAATAGCAAAGAAACTACAAAACAAATCCTCGGCAATCACGCCCAAGCCACCGAACAACAGAGGAAAGGCAACCAAGATGCCTAAAGCACTGTTCGCGAGGATCCACTTTCGTGGCCGCAAACCACTTGACATTGAGAGTCGCCAGCCAACACAGATGATCATTACAACCGATGGGGAGCACCACACTCTTCTGAAAGTTGGTGATGAGGCCAAAGCCTGGCCAAAACTTTAGAGAATTTCATGATCCGCAGTGACGCCAACGGATTTAAGAAGAAAACCACATCAGTTTTCATAAAGAGAGGCGCGCATGGTGAGCTTGCGCCAACAAATAAGCGATAAAACTCCATCCTATAGAGTTAGGTTGAAAAGTTTCTGCAGGGGATCAATGGAGATCCCAAGAGAATGGAGATCCATTCTCTCCACTTAGGGCCGAAACCTAGGTTTCGGAGGATTACTAGGAGGTAGCCGGCTAACCAAGTCAAAAGGTTCAACAATGTTTAGCTTGAGGAACAAGCAAGGTGTCTTTGATTTTGTGAAGATTTTGAATTACATTTTGCATGTAGAGGAAGTGGTAAAGTGCACCGTGAAGAGCCTGACCTAACCCTAACCATTGGAGGCGGAGCTTCGATGATTAGGAGCAGTAGTGGTCATGAGAGGAACAAAGGAGAGTAGAGTGAGGGAGAGAGGAGGGGAGGGGAGGGGAGAGAGAGTGGATTGGAGGGAGATTTGGACTATCCATAAAATGCAGTGAAATTACAATTAATCTCACAATTGTTCGTTGAGCAGCTTATAATAGAGAAGCAGATACAGAGGAGCTATAATGTGGAAGAAATGTCTTAGATGGTAGTGTAAATTATGAATGAATTTTAGGCCCAGTTCTTTTCAGCTTAACGGCTTAACAGCTTAACGACTTATCTACATTTTGAAAACACATGTACTTTGAGTTTTTTGAATCCGTTTTTTCGCTGTTTCGAAGATGGGTCCTAACGCTTTAAAAAGCAAGTCAAACGAAATATAACCGAATCTCGAAACTATCTCGAGAAGCTCTCGAAGTTCAGTCATTTCAGCCGTTCAGATCAGTTCAAAAAAACAAGACGTTAGAGAGGATAGAGGGTACGTGAATAGTGTTTTGGAGATACGGTTTCTTAGAGCATACGTATGGAAAGCTGTAAAATAACATGTGTATGCAAAGTGTGAAATAATTTTAGAGTGATAGAAAGCTCTCAGTAGAGATGCTCTTAGAAAAAAAAAGAGATAATAGCATATTAAACTGAGCTCGTAGCTTCAACTCGAAAAGTCTCCTAAAACGATCGCAGCTGTGTCAGCCGGAAACGCAGAGGTTAAACAAAGTAGAAGAAAGGACATCGAGTGGGTGTAAAGTCGGGAGCGAAATGAGACGGAAAGGAGACCAGCCAATGCTGGAGTAGTAGCATCGGCTAAGTGTCTGACGGTTTGACCAATTAGACGAGCGCCGAACCCAGCCCTGTCCCTCCCGGCTAAGTGTCTAAGGGAGCAGGGCATCACGAGCTCACCAGCCTCCCCGGTTCCTCACTCTCCAGACTCCAGCTCGTGCCCTCCCCGGCTCCCCGTGCTGGTAAACCCTCCCTTCCTCGCCATGCCGCTTATCTCTTGACTCTTGATCTGCACGGGGCGCGACGGAAGACAAGAAAACCAAAACAGCAGCTTAGAAACCCACGCGCCTCCAATCCCATCGATCACGCCGCCTCGTTCTGATCGGCGGTTCGTTAGTGGCGGTATTTTCCGGGCGCGGCCTTGTCAGCTCGGCGGCGTGGCACAAGCTCGGTCCCCGGTGATTCGACCCTTGCAGCCTCATCTTGCTTGGAAGTCTTCCTGCAATTTTCGATTTTTTTTTGGAGAGCAGAGCAGAGGGAGTGGGATACTGGGATGGGAGAAGGGGGGAAGACGATGCTGGCGAAGCCGATCCAGCTCGCGGACCAGGTGGCGAGGCAGGCGGGGTCGGGGCAGTGCTTCCGGACGGAGTGCAAGGAGCTGCGCTCGCGCGCCGAGAAGCTCGGGGCGCTGCTGCGGCAGGCGGCGCGGGCCGAGCTGTACGAGCGCCCCGCCGTGCGCATCTTGGCCGACACCTTGCAGGCGCTGGCCAAGGCCGAAGGGGTGGCCGACAGGTGCTTCCAGAGCCACTCCCGCCTCCGCCGCTACTTCACACTCAACCCAGTGTCCGCGCTCGCGCGCACTCTCGTCATGCTCGACACCGCGCTCGAGGACGTCGCGTGGCTGCTCCGCATCTCGTCCCCGCGCACCGACGGCGACGGCGATGACCTGCACGGCCTCCCCAACATCGCCGAGAACGAGCCGATGCTGTGTTTCATCTGGGACAACATCGCGCGGCTCCACACCGGCAGCCTCGCTGCGCGCGCCGAGTCGGCCGCCAACCTCGCCTCTTTCGCCCGCGACAACCCCCGCTTCGCCAAGCTCATCATCGAGGAGGACGGCGTCGCGCCCCTCGTCAAGCTTCTCAAGGAAGGCTCCGACGACGGGCAGGAGGCCGCGGCCACGGCGCTCGGGCTGCTCGGCCGCGACGAGGAGAGCGTCGATAAGATTCTCCACTCCGGGGTGTGCTCCGTCTTCGCCGCCGCGTTGAAGGAACCACAGATACGCGTGCAAGCCGCCGTCGCCGAGGCCATCGCGTCGTTCGCGCACCACAGCCAGAGATGCCAGGACCTGTTCGCCCAGAACAACGCCGTCCGGCACCTCGTCACCCACCTCGCCTCAGGAACTATCGAAGAGCACAGCAGGTACTCCGTCGGAGGAAGCAGCTCCCGTAACAGCTCGCTGGGCACGGCGCAAGGCAGCACCGGCTCCCCTGCAAATGGGATGCCGAACGCATCCGAAGCTTCCGGTGGCCAACTGCACGCCCTCCAGAATCAGATGCAATCCGTGGTGCAATCCGCGATGGCCGCCAAAACGACGACGAGCTGGGCCACGGCTCCACCCGGTAGGGTCCAAGTCCAACTGAGCTCGAGCGGCTCAAGCGGCCGAGGAACGCGCGAGGTTGAAGACCCGGCCACAAAGGCGCGCATGAAGGCCATGGCGGCGAAGGCTCTGTGGAAGCTTGCCCGTGGCCATGTGGGGGTATGCAAAAGCATCACCGAATCTCGCGCGCTCCTCTGCTTCGCCAGGCTCCTCGAGACGGGCGACGGTGGCGCGGGCACGCACCTGCAGTTCTACTCTGCAATGGCGATCATGGAGATCACCCGTGTAGCCGAACACAACCTCGCGCTGCGGCAGTCGGCGTTCAAGCCCAGCTCGCCGGCGTCCAAGGCTGTCGTGGATCAGCTCCTCTGCATCGTAGGCAACGGCGACTACGACGATCTGCTCCGCCCTTGCATCACCGCCCTCGGCTGCCTCTCGCGCACGTTCACCGCAAGCGAGACCCGCGTGATTGGCCCGCTGGTGCAGCTGCTCGACGACCGCGAGCCCCCGGTCGTCAGGGAGGCCGTGCTCGCGCTCACCAAGTTCGCGTGCGGCGAGAACCACCTGCATGTGAACCACTGTAAGGCCATCGTCGACGCCGGCGGGGCACCGCACCTTGTCCAGCTCGTGTACTTCGGGGACCAGCTGGAGATCGAGGCGCTCATCTTGCTCTGCTACGTTGCGCGGCATGTCCCGGAGAGCGAGGAGCTTGCGCAGGCCGGGGTGCTCGCCGTGCTCCTGCGGGCGTCGAAGCAGGCCAACTTGGTGCAGGACTCGCGCATCGTGGCGCTGCTGCCGGAGGCCAAGGAGAGGTTGGATCTCTTCCAGTCCAGGGGATCCAGGTGATGATACTCGTGGCGCCACAGGGGGACAATCACCGGAAGAGCTGCGTTTCGGGCGTGTCTCCAGCCCAGTCGCCTGGGCACGCGCACGCGTCGCTCGGGCCCAGCCGCCGGCGAGCGCGCGGCGCAACCCAGGCGACTGGGTATTAGCAAAACCGATTTCGACTTGTGTTCTTGGTACTCGCTACACAGAGTGTACAGTATCACGCTTCTGTTTGTGTAAAAAGAAGGTACTGATTTGTTGTTCAGACATTCATGTACTATATCATTTTTTTGTATGTGTAAAACTGAAACAAAAAAGTAAACGTTCGTTCATATGCAATGACCACTGACCGGTCAGTTCGTTAGGTTGATAATCTTTTCTATAGCTTTCAGCAATAAAGCGTATTGACTTGACTTGATTTGTGTCTTGGAACTATTTTTCAAGAAAATTAGATACATGCCACGGTAAATACACGATTTTGAAACACACCATCAAAAATAGGGAATTGTGCATGCTGCTGCTCCAGAATAACATTCCTTCCAAATACAGGTATTTTCGGACTGAAATGTTCATAGCAGTTGATTGCACTTCTTTCAGCCGGCAGCCACGGCGTTGTCTTACCCCAGACTCCGCAAATGGTGTTCGCCTGGAAATCTGTTGCCAGCGTTGTTACGGAATTCAAAAGAACATTATAGCGCTAGCTATAAACTCATCCTCACGAGGCCACGTCACCCGCAAAACACCAGCCGTCGGATCACGCCGCGTGCCCACCGTCTCCTCCGCTCGATCCTGACCTTCCCGGGGGGGTCAGCTTTGCAGAAAACCCCCCGGACTTCACGAATTTCTGCTCGGGTCCCCGTTAGTTCGTGGAAATGCCCCTCCCTAGCGTTCTGTCTTACCTGCCAAATTTTCCGCAGGACCTCCAGGTTTTCTGTCGCTCGCAGATCGGCCCTTTTCGCCTTCGTAGATACACCTAGAGTTCTAGGAAAATTACCCGCCTTTGCCATCGAGCGTGGGTCGGCCGCTTTGGTCCCGTTCCCTAGCCCAGCGACCCTCCGTCCTCTCGGCTCTCGTTGCAGTGCCTCCCCTCCTGCGATTCCGCGGCCGCCACACCCGCGCCGTCTCCGCCTCCTCGCCTCCCGCCGCCGCTCCTTACCTCGCCCCGCCGCCGTTTCCTTTCTCTCTCCGGGCTGGGGGATGGCCAGATCCGGAGACGGTGGGCATCGGGAAGCCCAAATCAGGCGGCGCGCTCTTCCTCCTGCCGCGTTCTCCGCTGCGGCTCGGCGCTGCCGTCGACGTCTTCTACCCTGCCGCCGGCGTCTCCTCCCACCACTGCCGCCGTCCCGGATCCACAGGTTCGATTCTGCCCGTCTCCACCGGCCACCAACGTCCTCTCCCCCACCGGCGTTGCTTCCTCTCGCAAAACAAACTGTTATGTGCTTCCTTATCTGTTTTCACTACAGGTTCTGGCAAATAATCATTTTTATTTCACCACATGTGCAATTAGCTATCCACTAGATCAAAGGTATGTTTTGTTTTGTTTGAAAACAAAAAAAAAGACCAGATTATAAAGTATGGAACAAGTAAAACAATTAGCCCTCGCTATATGTGCACCTTCAAATATTAGGTAAACTTTTAACAACCCATTTTTTACGGTTGCTGTTGTATGGCATCCACCTTGTCCCTTTGCAGCTATACCGATATCAGTTTCTAGTTCTATTAACCGACTCTTTAAATCTAATTGTCCTATTTACCTAAGCCCTTTTATATTGGACTGCAACGTTTAGATTTGATTCATTCTTTGTCTTCGCTGCTAACACCGCATGTAGATTTCCTTTATTAAAAAAACTGAGGCATGATTCGCATCTATGGATTTTCTTGGAAGGATTTCAGTTTATGTGAACTATGCGTTTGGACTCTGTTTATCATCTCTCTTCGTCTATTCTCAAGTTAGTTTTTTTCTCTATTTATCTATAGCATAGGACAAAAAAATATTATATCTTGATTCCTGAGAGTTGTAACGGCCATAATGTGTAGTCATGATTCAATGGAATTATGGTTACCAAAAGGGGGTCTTTTGGGTTGCCATGTTCCATCAAGAGCTTAATTGTTTCATCTTTAGATTTTATTACAGGGATGGCCAAACAAATTGGTCAGGTTAATTAAGAAAGATGACATGAACAATAAGTAGTATCTTTGTTGGTGACAAACACTCTTATTTTTATTCTCTTATTTAAGCCTAAACACAACTATGCCTTCAGATTAAGCCCTTCTATGTTCTTAGGATGGCTGACTATGCACATTTAGGCCACAAAGGAAATGTTGTCACTTAGATTTAGCTTCTTTCTTCTTAGTGTAGTGATTGTGGCCATTTTTCCTCCAATATTAATTTCATCAATTTGTTATTTCCTTATAAGAGTAGAATCGAATGTTTGTTACACGTATACTATCAAGGAGGTGGTTAATTCAGGAAGGAAATATTTATCCTTGGACAGGATTTGGTGATTTTTGAAATGGTTGTCCACAGGGGACCTGCTCCTTATGGTACTCTAATCTTTAATGGGCAGGGTTCTGTTTACCTTCTCTAAAGATGCAAACTTTTTGTTTTATCAGGTGATAACAGTGGATTATCTGTTAACAATGTTCACAATGAGGTCTTCTACCATTGGAAATTGTTTCCTTAGGACTTTGCTCATTTCCTGACTGAAGTGATTATGTATGGAATTTTTTTCATTGAATAATATTCCTGCCCATCACTGATGTGGCTTTCACAAAATTCTGCCAGGTCTCCAATAAACCTTAGTACGACTACCACTTCATGCTCTGTTCATGGAACAATGATATGATCCATTGTCATTATGGATGGTACCATGATTAATTCTCCTGTCTATAATTTCAATAAATGCCACCTTTTGTTCCTCCATGTTTTCCTTATCCTAGATGTTTCTCCTCTCTTTTTTTGCATGGTGGAGCTATTGTTCTCTCTAAATTAGAAATGATCTGATGTATGGATACATGAACACGGTGTTTATCTTAAAAATTTCTGTTGTGATTTTGTGATGAGCTAATATGTGATTTTCGGCCCACATAAACATCCGCGGAAGGAGCACCCACGTGGTCCAATGCCAACAAGCGCACCTGTTGGCCACCTTTTCTCTTTGTACCTGTTGTTGCATTGCCCTATTATAATTTCTTTTTTTTTTTGCTATCTTTAGTGCCGTAAGAAATTTGGCAAACACTATATAGGTGCAGAGGCAAAAGGAGACAGGCATAAAGTCTGGCGCGGTGGCCACGCGTAATCACTGCTTATTGTTCATGTCATCTTTCTTATCATGCCGGGTAGACACAACTCTGATGATGATGGCAAAAATAGGATAGTTACCGTGCGCATCCGATAAGCATAGCTGTCACCTTACGCGCGCAGCGCGTAATTCACCGCTAGTAATAATTAAATGCCCAAAGTATACCAGCACAGATTATGGGACTCAATGATGCTATATACTCCATACCATTCAAGATCGACTAATGACACCTAAGAGATAACAACGTCACCGGTTCTCTAACATATGTCCATATTATTTATTTAATACCATATATCTGTGGCATACGAAATATTACCATCAATGAATACATGTGATGGTCCAAAAATCATTTTTGTTCAACATAATGATTTGAAATTAATGGTCATTTAGAAAAATATCATACTCCTAGAAACAAGTGACTCATAACCAAGTTGTACTAGATAAATAATATAGATGATTGTTATTCATGGAACTGATAATATATCATCTAAGAGTACATAAATATAAATGTGATATAATCATCTCACAATCGCTTCTAGGACATATGACTAACAGCTTCAGCCTTCTTCACCACTAACAAACGCCCTCTGCGGATGGATGAGTAGAGGGGGTAGGGTGGAGATATGCAATGTGGAGATTAGGTATAGGAGGGGTGGTGGCCATGTAGCTGCATTCCAAGATCTTTCTGCCCTTACTTACAACACTACTTGTCGGGTTGGTCCTTAGTTAGACTCGGCCCTGTTCTCCTTAGCTTATCTTATTTGAATTATGTACTTATCTAGTTTATTTCAACTTCGATAGCTATTCGAAGTAGCTTCGATGGTGGGATCCATTTCATTTGACTTGTGTTTTAGATCTTCTAGATAAGTATTCGAGATAGGAAAAAAATAAATTATTTTTTAATTAAATGAAGAAGAGTAAATTGATATATAAGTTAGGTAATTTCAATAAGCTGAGGCAAACAGGACAATGTTTCTACAAGCATGTTGTCAACGAGGATCATGCTGATAATGAAAAATATGCATGATGCAGCATGCTTGTGGAGCAATGCTACTGCAAAAGTCAGCATAGTATTAACTTAAGTTAGTGTGTACTACAAAAGTCAGCATAGTGTAACTACTCATATGCCTGTCCATTCTAATCACTTGCTACGATATTACATCCCAGTTTCTATGATAGATGAAGAGTTGTAGCTGTACTCGTACTGTTTAAGCTTACTGTGATTTGTAGACATGCTGATCTAGAACAGCTGGACAGGAGAAAAACAAAAGCCAAGTGGTTTGTCTTTTTCACTCATCTCTTTGCCCAGAACTTCGTGGGCGACGACTTCTCTTAATTTGTTAATTACGTAGTTCCGGCCTTCCAGGTACAAGAGGACACTAACCAAGCTAATCTCTAGCGTTTCGAAGCAAAGCTATGTACTCCCTTCGTCCCAAAAAAAAAATGTCGTTCTAGTTTTGTCCTAAGTCAAATATTTATATATTTGACTATCAAACTACCAGAAATCCGTATAGTTTAACAATTATATATTGTGAAAGTATTTCTCATGGTGAATCAAAAAACATAAATCTTATGTTGTTAAACTATACTAATTTTTAGTAATTAATGGTCAAAGATATAAATGTTTTGATTTAGGACAAACTAGAGCGACTTTCTTTTGAGACGGAGGGAGTACTTTCTATCCTAGCTTGATATCTTCAATATGGCGAACCCATTCTTTTACCCGTCACCGTTTCTAAATAGTGAAAAAAGACTATGAATGATTAGAAAATAGGATTGGCATTATTTGGATAACAAATGGATTTACAATGTGAATAGTAGAAATGGGTAAAAAAAAAAGGTTAGAATTGTAGATGCCCTAACAACTATGCGGTACAATAACGATGGCCCATGCATGTCCCAAAAAAATTTGATAGGCGCAAATGGACATTATAACGTTAAATTTAGTGCACTAAGAATTTAGTAGAAAATTACTATGAATCTATTTTATATATGAATAGGCAAAAGTCAAAACTGAGTTTTTTCAAACAAACCATCAAGCCCTCCCTCTCCTCTCCCTTCCCCATCATCCTCCACTCTATCCACACACCTGACCAGATCTCGCTGGTGGGCTTGCCGGAAGTGAAAATGAGGTAGTTTGGGCTTTAGGGGAGCTGATGGTGGAGGTGACTTGTAGGAGGTTTACAGTGGGGGCATGCTCTAATAGTGTCAGGACCCGATCTAATTGACCAAATCCTAATTGTGCATACAGTACTAGTCCCAGAAAATCATGGCTAGCACACACAATTCAACAATAATGGTACATTGCCTTCGAATTACATTATTACAACATAGAAGACTAAGCGTCCCACAGGAAGTCACAATTTAATACATCAAGCACGGCACGCAGGCCAAGGTACAGAGTTACACACACGGTAACGCAGGAGCCCAACATGACACGATTTATTCTAGTAGCTAGACGATTCCACAGGCAAAGCGGCAGGCAGGACACAACCCTACTCTTCGTCCTCGAAGTCCTCCTCCTCGAAGTCCGGGTTCTCCTCGAATGGCGAGTCGTAGGGAGCCTCCTCGACTGTTGAAATTTTTGGAAGAGGGGAAGGAGAAATAGGGTGAGTACAAAGGTACTCAGCAAGTCGAGGATATATGCAGATGGGGTTTAGTACCAATGGATGGCTTGGGTAGTTTTGCGGAAATGCGTTTTTGTTCTTTTTCTAGTTTTATAAAAGCACTTCTAAGAAAGCTCATTCTCAAAATACTCTCGCCATTCGGCCTCATGTCGTAGCGAGAACAAAATCATTTCTCATTTTCTTTTCTCAAACCGGTTAGGTCCATTCCGCGCGACACTTTCCAGTAGGCCGTCACCCAATCCGGAATATCGCCGGTGGCACCTGGCTCAAACGAAATTCTTCTCAAATCCTTACTCATCTCAACTCCTTTGTTCAAAACCCTTTTTCTAAATTGGTTTTAAAATAAAGGAGCTACCATATAGTCAGTCCCTTCGCGCGCTCATAACCGCGAGCACGGCTATCATGACAGTTTTAACTCTGCAGAGTGGGTACGCTTTACCCTCGAGAGGCTACGCACCCAGACGATGTTTCACCACAAGACCGCCAACCACGAGGATCGATGATCGGGCCCGTCCCATACCGGGGCTCGAGGTCATACTGTAATGGCTCAGTTCATAGGATCATAGGATGAGCAGTCCTTAGACTAGGGGAGAGTTGATATTTTAGCCCAGTTTTCAAAACAGTGCTACACTGCACCTACCGATAAAATATCTCTCCCTAGTCGAAAGATTTTTAGGGTAAGAGGAAAATCATTTCCTACTAAGCATCACCCTTGATGCGCTACCTTTAAATCACCCTTTCCCAAACATTTCTCAACAATATTCTTATTTCACACAAATGATTGAATCATTCCGCATAAATGATTTTAAGCATTTATCCTACCACAACGAGAATATAAATATGAGCAATTTATAGTTTAGCCTTAGGTTTAATCCTACCATACTTCTTACCTTTTCTAATTGGCATGATATCTAATTCTAGTAAATACGACATTTATTATTTTTAAACTAGCATGCATATTTTCAAGTCTAGCAAGCATTTTCTAAATAACCGAAAATGGCTTCACAATATGATCGAAGGGGGACTTGCCTTGGTCAGAAGACGGGTAGGAGCAGTGGCGGAACCAGGATTTTGATAAGACCCGGGCCAACTAACGGTAGGTCTAGTTGCTAGATCAAATGGTAAATGGAGTTTATGGTAATGGACCGGGAACTGATCCCTCTCCGGCTTTGCCTCCCCATCAATCCCTTCCTCTCGTCCATGCTCATCGCGTCCAAAAGCATCCCAGTTTGAGCCAATTCACAGTAGGGAGGCCGATCCTCTCGGCTCTCCTCCCCATCAATCCTGCGCCTCGTCCATGCTCATCGCGTCCAAAAGCATCCCAGTTTGAGCCAATTCACAGCCGGTGAGCAAGAAGCAGGCCCAAGCTCAAGTTTTTATGCACTAGTAACTAAACAGAAGCACCTTCAGGCCCTAGCGACTCCCAATCGACTTAGTTCGATGCAAGAAATAGAACCCTACGACAAGATTTCCCAATCGATCAAATCAAGACAATAATTGCCGGCAAAAAACGAAGTGTAGTTGGACACGATTGATCAAATCTTGAGAAGCTAATGCCACCAAGACCAAGAAAGGGAGCTTTTACTGCAGCAAAAACATGAAGGGCAACAGAAATTAGGGTGGGCACCACCGCCTCACCTGGGGTGGGATAGGGAGGAGAAAGAACGGAAGAGAAGGAGAGGAGGAGCCGCACTGGGAGGAGAGGAGGAGGCGCGCGGTGGCAGCTGCGGGAGGAGGAGGGCGCGTGTCGCCATGTGTGTGGGGGACTGGGGGAGAGGGGAGGCGGCGCTGGGTGGGAGCACGGGAGGCAGGGGGTAGGATGTGGCCCAATACCTAGGTGGTATCCCTTGCTACTGGGCCATGCCCCGGGCCACGGCCCAGGCTGCCTTGGGCCTGGTTCCACCCCTGGGTAGGAGCAACCGGCGGTGTTGGACGGGTCTAACCACGCGGACAACACATACAAGATAATACAACCATCCATCAGACAGGAAAACATTTATATGCAATTTTGGTTTGAAAATCATGCATGAAATAAATATGCATGAAAATGTGATGCATGCACACTATTCTATATTTTTATATTTTTATTAAATCAAGTGTATGCATCAAAATAATATTTTTGATATTTTTCTAAGGTCTTTGAAAATCATTCGCTATTTGTTACTTAAGGCAAAATGATTAATTTAGTTTTTTATTGTTACAGGTATTAATATAAATAGAGAGTTATGAATTTTTGATTATATCTATGCGTGCGCTCTGAACTCTGGAAAGCGTATTCTGCTCGAATACGTTTCCACTTATTCAAGGGCTAGCCATCCACCTACTAGCACTAATCTCAAAGCACCTTCTTCAAGCTCTAGCCACATGCATGCATGCAGCCACAACACAGCACACACACAGGCAACTCCATTGGAGCACACTGGAGCTCGGCTAGCCGGCTGTGGCGACCTCCGTTTGATGAACCAACTGCAAAAATGGATTCCTCTCGACTCAGCGCTTCTAAAGGGACCTAAAGTTGCGGTTTCGCCGACCGCTTGGCTCCGGCGCCGACGCACGTATTTATACATAGTCTACAGTACACGTTCTTAACTTGCTCGCATGGCTTCCATGGGAGCTCTAGCTCAACATGGCACACGCAGGGAAGACTACGGCCACCCCGGGATCATCTTCCCATGCCCATGCGCACCTAGAAGTGTGCAGAGGCTTACCGAGACGACGGCGAGGCGAGCACTACGACGACAGCTTCCTTCTTAATTTGGTAGTGCTCCGGGATTCTTCGGCGCTGCGGTAGGAAGGATGAGGGAAGCGAGTGAGAAAATGACCAAAAAATAGAGGAAGACCATGGGATTGAACAAAGCTCACCGGGGAGAAGTACAGAGCACGGCGCGGCGCAATGCGAGAAGAAACGCGGTGCTCAGTGCTTAACTTATAGGCGAAGACGGCTCGAGTGCAATCTCGTCGGGAGCAACGATGGACAGGTGCTATTGCTCTACAGCGGCGGTGACATGAAGGCGCGGCCAGAGCACAGCAGCGAAGACGCGACTGTGAGGCATGGCCTTGGCGAAGTCAAATGTGCAGAGCGTGCGTTGGATGGAGTAACTCGCAAGCGACAGCTGAGTTAAAGGAGAGATAAGCTTGCGGTGTAGAGGTAGCACGGAGAGGACAGAGGGCTTCAGGCCCAACAGAAAGAAAAGGTGAGAATTTAATCCTTTTGTTTGCTCTTGTAAAAATTAATTAAAACTTCTTCTTAATTCCTAAATTATACAAATTAATTTACACAGCTGGTCAACAATGCGTAGAAGCAATAAAGTTTAAAATGCGCAAATATTTTTGTTTACTAAGCGAACAATTTAATTACTGATGCACGTATGACATGATGCAGATGACTATTAAATTATTTTAATGCCATGATTTTTCAAAAAAAAATTAACGTGCCAAATTTGTGTTTAAAAATTTGGGATGTTACAAACAGTTTGGATCAAGAAATTAGGGTTCCACTATCGACTACTTCAACAGTGTTTTGAGTCATCGATGGAAGGTGTTGTAGGCATCGTCACTTTGGTCGGGCCCTAGAGATATCTTGCCCCACGCCGACAGCTTGACAAGCGGTGACGACATGTTAACAATAGTAGAGGCGAGGAACCAACCCCCGTTGTTGCGTTTCCCCGCTACAATCCTAGGACCGTGGGAGACAACAAGAAGGCTTCAACGTCTTCATCATTTTTTTCCTTGGAAGGGAGTGAGGAATGGTGTTGGCTTCTTCATCATTTTTTTCCTTGGAAGGGACTGAGGAATGGTGTTGGCAGTTTATCTCCCTCTGGCCAATGGTGCGGTGCCTTTAAGTTAAAAGTAAGTGTCGACAACTACAACATATTCACCGTGTAGGACTTTTTTGTGTGTCCCACTATACCCAAAACCCCGCAATGGCATGTGGGCTCATGGGGTAATGGCCCTATGGGTTCGATTCTGGCGGGAACATCGGTCGGATGTCATGGTGGCAAGGGGCGAAAAGTTGGTTGTTTACATAAGGACCTCTATAGACACTTTTCTTAGCATTTTGCACTTTGTAAGGGTGTTTCGTGTAGAATAGATTTATATATGTAATTTTAGTATAATCCCCTTATTATAAAAAGGAAGGTCAAATTTGTGTGTTTGCCTCACGCACCTATGTAGCTCTCCGCCTTTATTCATCCTTCACGCTGAGGAACAAGTCACGAGTGAGACACATATGGACCGACTTACCAAAAAAGTTAAAAGGGGGGCGTCTAGGAACCATTCATCTATTTTTAAAGCCCAATTGCAGGCACCTGCTACTACGAACAAGAAAAATAGTTGGGCCTTGAAAAAAACCTGAAAATTTTGTTTACAAAACAAATAAAATGCAGGCAATTTTCAGTGAGTTATGATGCCAAAAAAATACCCGACTTTTTTTTGCCGGAATTTAGAGATCTACATGTAATTTATTGAAGGCCCAAAATTTTGTATTTTACCATGAACCACAAACATAAAAAAAAGCCAGCTCCGAAGTAAAAAAACACTTTTTTTTGTAAAATAGTTAATTTGCCACTATAATTTTTTCATTATGAGTCTCCTTAGAACATGAAAAAACTATTACACATTTGATAAATTTTCAACAAAGATACATATGATTTCCATTTAATATAATAGTAGAAAACAATATGAACTAACTGAAAAAATAAAATGTTTTCAGAAAATTATAATAATCAACAAATAAAAGGAGAATTAGTGAAAATAGAAAACAAATCTTCATCATGAAATAATAAAATATCAAGAAAACAAATGTCTAATTCGGTCACAAGAGTCTCAAACATATCAAATAAAAAAATAAATATCATCTAACCAAAAAAAATTATCAACGACCTCTAAGCCCAATCACCTATAGGACACTTTTGGTCCACCAACACTCTAAAATAAACTCACTACTATGCGGCTATGTCCCATTTTTGTCATGAACGAGAAAACATATGCGACAACTAAATAACAAATCAGTCTCTTTCTAGCAATGGAGACGAAAATAATGAAAATAATACCAAAAAACTCAACAATGAACCAAGTCGTGAATGAGCTCCAAACGACGGGGAAAGGCTAGTACTCCACCTCTTTTCTCTCTTGAAACTCCAACCTCTACCTCCCTTTGGTTTCTATAAAAGAGTCAAAATAGAGTAGAGCAAGAGAGACATTGAGGTTGTTCAGTTTCTATGAAAGAAATGAGAAATGAAAGTAAAAGAGAGGTGCACAGGGAAATAAATGATCCTGGATAACAAAGACTCGGTCACATGCCGTTCATGGTCTCTTGATCTCTCTCTGTCAGTGAATCTCAAAGCAATGATCAATGATGAAGAAATTTTCTACGTGATTATTAAAACAACATGCGTCTGTGAAATAGCTAAAACAAAGGTTAAGCGGGTAAGATGACAAAATGTAACATATGTTCCCATCAGGGCCTACATCTACCCACCTTTGATGGCTCGAGGCGACGTGTTCATCGACTAGTTCATTCAAAAACTTCAAATAATTAAAAAGATTTGCAATATCAAGCCTTAGACGTAGGGGGGGCTGCAATTATTTTCAAAATATTACATTTGCCAGATCTCTCTAACATCGGACCTCTCGGATTTGACACTAGGGGCAGATCTACAGTGTTAGCACCGGGGTCAAGCGACCCCCGTGCCTTTCGGACAAACCCTTTTTGTTTATTGCTACCCTATTAATATATATACATACATACCTATAATTTGAAGCTTAAACATAATGATTTAGTGTTAAAATGACCCCGACGACTTATTTTCCTAGATCCGCCACCATATAAAATTTCATGCATTTCACCTACAAGTAACACTGTGTTTCAATACAAGTTATTCCCATCAAAGATCCCGTTCGGCCGGCAGCCAGTCCGCTCACCATGTTAGAGCAACTCCAGCAGCTCCTAGAAACCACTGTAGCAAATATAGAGGGGCTGCTGGAAAAAATGAATCTTTTAGAGGGTATTGTAAGTTGTGAAGCACTTTTAGAGGGGTGGATAGAGGGGACGCTTAGTAGTGTTTTAGAAGGGAGATATCGAGGGGTGGTAGGAGTTGCTCGTAAACCAACATGATTGGTAGAGCTGGCCAAACGGGCCGGGCCAAGCAGGACTAACCGGCCGCCCACATCGTTCATCGAATCGGCCGGCCTTGATTCGGTTAATCGAACCGAACCTAAGCCGAGGTCTCGACCGTCGAGCCGACCTTGTTCGGTTTGTATAGTGATGGTAGGCCGGTTTGGTTAAATCATTGTAGCATATTTATTTAATTAAATATATTCATTTATATATATTTTTTAATAATATATAGTGTATTTACATAATTTATAGTGTATATTTGTAAAATATAGTGGTTGTTTCTTAATTTATTTAGATTTTTAATTGAAATAAATCGAATCAATAAAACCGGCTCTTTGATTCGGTTCGATTATGTCTTGAACCGAACACAGCCGAGACCTGTGCCTAGTACATAGCTTTGGTTGGCCGGTTGGCACGATAAAAAACGAACCAAACGGGCTTGAACCGGGCCGGCCCGTTGGCCACCGCTAATGATTGGCACGGATTGTCCCTTCACCAATTTTTATTGTTAAATTTTCTAAACCTTTTATCAGAGCGTAAAAAAAACCTTAACTCTTCATGCATACAGTACTACTACTACTGCTCAGTCCGCAGTCACTGCTACGCAAACGAGGCATGGAACGGCTTTTTTTTGCACCTGACAGCAACATTTTGAGTCCGTACCGAGTAGCTAGTTATCAGTAGGAGCGAGTAGAGTTCACGGCAACCAAGGAAAGCGGCAAAGAGCTCCTTGGTCCTGAGCCAGAGTGCTGCCAATGATACAGCACAGAACGGTACTACTCTACGAAGGACAAGACGTAGCAATGTACCCGCAACATGCTGCATGCATGAGAGTAGAAAGCAACAGCTAGCTGTATTATCTGCGGCCGTAGCAATTAGTAGTACGTAAACAATTTAGCATTCCCTCTTTTTTCGAGCTTGTCGCCACGCCAGAACACAGCACAGAAGACAGAACAAGAGGCTTCAAATGGAACAGTACCATCTGACATGCTACGGATAGCCTCATCAACCTCTCTGAACCCAAGAAAAAAAGAAGCAACCAACAAGGCAAGATAAGAGGCTGGTTTTGAGCTAAGCTAGACTGTAAACTCTAGCTAGATTCCACGCTAATTAACCGCTACAACTAGAGCAAACGCTCCAGCAGTGTAGTGGGCATAGGTTTCAGAGCCCGTGGCTGTGGTGCCGGTGGTGGTGGAAGGAATGCGCCGGCGAAGGAGCAGGCGCTGGAGGGAGCCAGCTGGCGCCGGCGGTGGCGTTGAACGGCATCGTGGCGTTGTGGGCGCCGCCGGGGAGCGGCCAGGAGGCGTTCGGAGCGGCCGACGGCAGCTGCGGAGGCGGGCACTGGTAGCACTTGGTGAAGAGCCCAAACGTGTCGATCTGGCGGACGAAGTTGGTCATGCTGGCCCAGCCGCCGAAGCCGAACCCAACGACCAGCACCCACGCCACCACGAACGTGTTGATCATGTACGTCCCGGTCCATCGCCCGACGAACCGCGGCGGCGGCTCCACCGCATTCTGCAGTTACAACATCCAGACGGCCATTGAGGAGCTTGCAAATCAAAACAAGCACCACGTACACTAATTAACACCAGCGCATCTTGAACAAATCAGTTGATCTTACAATTCGCGTGGAATTAGCTACTTCTTTGTAGGATGGTACCCATTCTGTCCTCCTGGGATAGTTCGTTTCAAGGGCCCTGATTTATCTCACTTCTATTTCCAAGCTTTTGTACCATCCCGATTTTTCGCTCCATTTCAAAACAGCACAATATCAATGTTTTTTTAAAAAAAATATATTTTATGCTCTGGATGATCAAACATCGCGCGAGAATTCAAAGGCTCAAGTTTGATTTAAGAATTAGCACAGCAAATTTATTTGGAAAGCATCTTTCTGTCTTCCTCATCTTGGGCCTAAATCTAGCAATCAGCCCATTCTTTCCCTAGTACTTTTCAGCCACCTTTAACCCAACCTGCCACACAACCTGAACAAACCAGGCCCAGCCCAGGAAACAATTTCCCCCTGACGTTTAAAATTTGACACGCGAGATTTGCCTTGCATCTAGTACAAGCTGAGGCAACGTTTAGTGCCCTAACGATGACCAATCGTAAATCATTAGAAGTGATTCATGTACCAGCATTTTTGCAATGAGAAAGTGGGACCCAAACTAGTCAGCCCTTTTCAAAATTAGGCTGCTGACTGCTGTGCCCGAGTGACATCTAATCACTTCCTAGCTTGGCGTGCCATTGTAAAGCGAGCAACGTACCAAATGCCCAAATAAGTGTGCAAAACTACTGCGAATGCGACAAATCCTATCAGTGAACTTCAAGAGTAAAAAAGTGGAAGATAAAGGCAAGTGCTCCTACTAATTCCGAAAAGTAAAGGGGAAAAAAGAAGATGCGAGACACAGTACCTCACGGGCCTGCGCGGAGCGGAAGGTGATCATGTGCGCCAGCGCCGGGATGATGTAGACGGTGAAGCTGACGAGGAGGGAGCCGACGGCGGAGTTGATGGGCCCGAAGAAGGGGAAGATGATGGCGAGGAACCAGATGGGCACGACGACGGGGAGGCGGGCGGCGGCGCGCTTGCAGAGGCTGCGGCAGTCGTGGAGGCCGATGAGCTTCTCCCAGACGAAGTAGAGCGGCGTACATGCGAAGCCGAAGGTGATGAACTGGTGGACGAGCATGAGCACGACGGCCGCGTCGCGGAACGCCGTGCGCGGCAGCAGCGCCAGCGCGTTCGAGTGCGTCAGCAGCTCGTCCCCGAACGCCCAGTACGCGCTCGCCGCCGACGGCAGCGTCAGCGTCAGCACGTACAGCGTCGCCATCAGGTAGATCGCCTTGAACTTCTGCGGCCGCCACATCGCATGCATAATCTCCCTGCGTTGCAACCATCCACGCAAACACGCACAATTTCAGACTCTTCAGTCACGAGAACAATTCATTGACACACTATTAATCAGCTGCTTCCACAAGCTAGTGGTGTAAAATGAGGATGAGCAAGAACAAGTCTTCAAGCCTGGCATGCCGCTCTTTTTCTTTGTTAAAAAAAATCTGGATGCTAGTGGTGCCGCCAGAACGTGCATTTGTCGTCTGTGCCATGAACGTGCATTCGTGTTGCTGGCGTATGTGCAAGGTTACCATGATCTATCAGGAACGCAGAAGCGCGGGAGCCAAGCTGAGGTAAGTAGGCAGGTATGAAATGCTCCAGCTCCTTTGACTGTCCAAACAATGAACGAGAGGAGATGACTCTGAGCTGGGCTGTAAACACAGAGATACCTTTGCCAGTGTGTATAACCTCGAAAGGAGGTTGCATTCGTCCTGTGCCAAGATGGAACAGTACTGTGAAGAGGTTGATGTGCTTTGCGATACCATGGCATGCATGAGTGTGACTGCAGTGCTAAACTAGCCCTCTACGTACGTACCTTTTTCCCCAAGATGTCCAACCAATCGTTTGCTCTCACTCGTTCATCTCCAACACGCTAGAAATGAACTACGTACCCTGCACACTAAGCTTCTAGCATCCTGATAAAAAATGTTGCAGTGATCCGTTCACCGGCGTCGACGGATGCATGGGACGTCGCCCTACCGTTACGCGACATGTATCATCGTAGCTATAGTACTACTCCTAGTCGTTCCTCATTCCTCACAAGTTTAGAGTGGGCCCGCACTGTGCCCTCGAGATACATACAAAACAGTGGTAACTGTCACGTGGTCCCAGCGCCCTGTGGTCCACGTGGCAGTCAGTGCACATTCCTCGACATGGCATGTGACTACGCGAGACCATTTCAGACGGCTAGCTTTGTTCGGGAGTAACATGAAAGGGCGTGGGGTTCTTGTCGCCTTACACAGTGACAGCGTGCCCGCCGAAGGTGTAGAGAATGTTTGTGGCCCCGGTGAAGTAGAGCACCATCTTGGTCGGCCCGGAGTGCTTCACGCCATCAACCTATGAACATCATCGACAGCACAAGCTAGCATTTCTCAGCATACTAACATGTACAGAGTGCATGCAGTGACAGTGCATGTATCCATGCATGCATTATTCCGTGGTTGTGCGTGTTCATGTGTATGGGTACGTACCTGGCCGTGGATGATGGAGGCGATGGCGAGATACCATGCCGTGTAGGTGGTCATGACGAGGCCCAGGAACGACCACATCCGGTAATTGTGGAACGACGGGATGAACACCGTCGTGGCGCAGCAGGCGCCGAAGATGTAGGTCCACGTCCTCTTGTCCAGCTTATCGTTGATGTAGTAGATGTTGCTGTACACAGTACACGGCACACCATACATAGCTAACATCAGGCACCCTTTAGCCACATGCTCTACAGTCTACCCTCCCACATATATATCAGAAGGAACAAAGAGCTAAACACAGGACGAATGAATAGCATAGGAAACCAGCTACGTTTCTGTCCTTGGAAGGACGAACAATACTCAGCTACTGAGAAGCGTGATAAATGACTACTCATTGGCTTGGCTTGGTGTGGTACATACCTGGCGCAAGCGATGAGCTGGATGACCGAGCCGAAGAGAAGGAAAGTGCAGTTGAAGGCAAGGCCGACGTTTCTCCAGTGCCTCCCAAGCAGCCCATCCAGCACCTCGAACCACTGCAAGCATATCAGTTGTTCAGATCTAGCTAGCTCAGAGCCTGAGACCGAACTAACTACTACAAAGATCACATGCATGTAAATTAATTAAGATAATTGACAACGAGCAAAAAAATGTGCACGGAAAGGATCTACCGTGGCGATCGATCGATCAATGATAATTATTTCTTCTTAATTACCTGGATAACATGGTTCCTGAAATCCATCTTCTCCCTCTCCTTCCTGGTCCGGTACTCCACGTACAGAATGCTGATGAGGTACGCAGTCCAGCTACCCATAAGCCCGTAGAAGAGCTGGAACAGTATGCCGCTCAGCATTCCCAGTTGCGAGAACGAGTAGGGCAGGGTCAGGAGCACCTGAGCCACCTGAAACACAGAAACCATGAGCTTTTACTACTAGTGCTAGCCTAGTTACCACCATGCACAGCACGAACGAGCTAGTTGCATACTTGCATGCAGTTGCAATAAGATCGCAAGAAATGGAGCGTGGCATGCATCAGAATGTAGCTCTGGAATGGTCACGCACCTGGTTGGAGGCGCAGCTGAACCAAGCGTCGTAGGCCGAGCCGCCATGCCAGAGAAAGCCGGAGAGCCGCGACTTGACGGTGTTGGGGTCGCCGTCTTGCTCCATCTCCACGTACCGGCCGACGCCGACCGTCTCCGGCCCCTTCTCGTCGGCGATATTTACGTCCGCCGCCGAGCCCATGCTCACTCCGGTCTCCAGCGTAGACCGTGCTTTATTTAGTTGTTTTATTCACCTCTGCGCGGTGAGCGTGTAGTTGAGCTAGCGAGCTCTTGGCTCGCTAAGCTGATCTGCTGGTGTAGTGGAGCAAAGAGGGGAGTGAAGGCATATATATGCAACGAGGTGTGTGATTGGTAGCATGGCGGGGTGTGAAGTAAGCCCGACAGATGAGCATAAAGAAAATGGTCTTTTTCTTAATCTCTCTGTTTCTTTCCATGAGCTCTTTTGGCAACGAGCGGAGAGAGAGAACGGGAAAAAGGCCAAAGAAAAGTGAGGCGCTTCTCACTGACCCTTTTTTAAACGAGTGGATGCTCTGTGCTTCTCGGGGAGAGTATCAGAGGGGAAGCCGGGACGGAACTGGTGAGAAGACGAGCGTGCGTAGGTTCTGAAAACTGTCGAATCTGTAGCTGGTAGCCTGGTACGTACGTACGTATCAGCTGGGAGAGTTACGGTCGTGCATTTTGGAGCTATCCCACGTTGCGATGCTCCACTGAGCCTTGTTCCTTGATTCTCCGGCACATGAAATATGTACCTTCATGGAAATGCAAGTATGCCGTGTGCGGACGTGTACACTTGTGTATGCGTAGTGTGGGTGTGCGCGCCCGGCCACTTCTAGGCTTCTAGCTGGTTCTGTGTCGTTCGATCGTCTGCGGTTTTTGAATAAGTTTGGGCGTTCGGCAGCAGGCGCGTGGCGCTCGATCCGTACGCCGCCGCAGTGCTAGGCGTGGTCTACAACGCGGCTCGGTGCGCGTCCCGAGCTATCAATCCTTTCGCCTCGTCCAGCCGCAGCCTCGCAGTCGCAGTCGCACGCCGCGATTCTACACATACGCACCGCGCGCGCGGCGTATGATTCGCGCCTCGTGGATGCGTAAGCTTTCGCGAGCCGTTTCTTCCCCGTCCCCATGTCCGCGCCCGCCGCCGCGCGGCGCCTGCGACGAGCATGCACGGCCACGGCCGGGAAGGCGGTTTGCTCGCATGGACGACGTAGGAGGAGGCGCGCCACCGAAACCGCGACGCGCCTCCGCGCGCGGGGGTCCCAACTGCAGCGCCCGGGGGGGCTCGGTTACCTGGTCCGGGGACATTCCTTCCTCCAGCCCGGCACAGTGTTTCCCCTTCGGCGACTCCCTTTGGGGCCTTTCTAGGCGCTGGCTCGCGCGCCCCACACCCACCAAACTCGCTACCTACTTCGATCATTTTAGATATAGGTTACGCTCCGCGTGCAGAGAATATATATCCATTCCCAGGCTCCCACCCAGCCCGTGGTTCCTTGAGAACAGAACGGCTCAATTCTTGGGGAGAGAGGAATGAATTCTGCGCCATCGGGGACGACGATCCGGTCGTCTCACTGGCTAAAACGAACTCCCATGCATATGCACGCTGGCCCGGGATTTTGCCCCTGGTAGCAAGAATTAATGCGTGTCACGCGTAGTGTATATGTACATGTGTCTGGTTGAGCGCGAGCCTTCGTTCGTGCACCGTTTTAGATGTCGATGAGGAATAAGATAAGCGATCGTTAGTTCTTCGAGCCCGGGGCGCATGGGAGCGCATACGGGTCCGGGTCACGATGTGCGGTGAAAACAAGGGGAAGAGATTTTCGTACCTCTTGAAAACCGGCATTTGGATTTTGGAGGCTGGCCGTTTTCGACAGTTGGGCCTTCAGCTCAGATCGAGCGATTACCCGTAAAGGTTTGATTTGGCGCTGTAATTATGGTGCGCCGTACACCATTCCTGCTCACATCATCATATGCCACAGAGCTTATGCGATAAAATTCGTTTCGGTCAACGATTTACCACGAAGTTGCGATTGATGCCTCTGGCTGGCAAAACGGCCGGGTGCAATTTTTCCTCTTGCACCGATTAATTGTGCACAGAAATGACCAGGTTATGGCCCAAAGTGTGACGTTCTAGTCAAATTGTCGGCAAATTTATAAATAGCGGAAGTACATAGGGATAAATACTTGATTAACATCTTGCGGATGCTCAGGAAAAGATAACTGAGAAACAATGAGTGGGCTGGCCAGTGGGCACCGGCGAGCATTGCCAGTCTGAAAAAAAACTACGGAAGGAACTAAAAAGTTTTTGAGATTCATTTTGATGCAATCTACAACATTCAGCATTAATTAGTCTACCTTAGAAAAAAGTACATCACCAAACATAACTATCACATATACTGTATAAACGAGCGAGGTGTCCCACGCGTTTGCGCGGCTAGATTTGTTTTGGTATATAGTGTTTATCTCTAACTCATAATCTATCTCTAAGAGCATCCAAATAGGCCTTCAAATTTTCCTCGCATCGCTACAAGAATCGATACAAGAATGCGCTAAAGGTCAAACTGCTACTCACATGGACCAGATTCCCTCCTAATGCATTTGAAAATTTTTGAAATAGAGGCCATTTTGAGGGGTGTGATGGGGATGCTCTAACATATCAGATAGGATTTAGAGCTTATCTCCAATATATTATATAAACTTTAGTATTTAATATGAATTTCTAATATTTTCTTTTAATCTAAGTCGTATAGATCTTTTTTTTCTTTGATTAATCTATCCCGTTATAATTTGGTCCCACAGTTGATTGAACGGATAAAATTACCATATTATATCATCTTTAGTATTTAATCCGAATTTCTAATATTCTTCTTTTAATCTAAGCCGTTATAATCCGGCCCCACAAAATCAACGGCATAGATCTTTTATTTTTTTCTTGATTTATGTGAGAATTTCTTTGATTGATCTTGACCGTTATAATTTGGTCCCACCGTTGATCGAACGACTGAAATAATTTGGATGATGTGGATGAACGTGGTGGCTTCTTTTTCCCCTCCTTTATATATATAACGAGAGATGTGGCCCGCGCGTTTGCGCGGCTAGATTTGTTTTGGTATATATTGTTTATCTCTAACTCGTAATCTATCTATAACATATCAGATAAGATTTAGAGTTTATCTCTAATATATTATATCAACTTTAGTATTTAATATGAATTTCTAATATTTTCTTTTAATCTAAGCCACATAGATCTTTTTTTTTCTTTGATTAATCTATCCCGTTATAATTTGGTCCCACGGTTGATTGAACGGATAAAATAACCATATTATATCATCTTTAGTATTTAATCCAAATTTCTAATATTCTTCTTTTAATCTAAGCCGTTATAATTCGGTCCCACAAAATCAACACATATATCTTTTATTTTTTCTTGATTTATGTGAGAATTTCTTTGATTGATCTTAGCCATTACAATTTGGTCCCACCGTTGATCGAACGGCTGAAATAATTTGGATGATGTGGACGAACGTGGCGGATTCTTTTTCCCCTCCTTTATATATAACGAGCAAGGTGGCTCGCGCGTTTGCGCGGCTAGATTTGCGTTGACATATAGAGTTTATTTGTAATTCATAATCTTTTTTTAGGCTAATCTCGAACTCATAATCTATCTCCAATATATCAAATCAAATTTAAAGTTTATCTCTAATATATTAGATCAGGTTTAGTAGTTATCTTTTTAATCTTTTCAATATTGATCGTTAGATTTACATAATAATATCTATATTCAACGATGTAGATTTTTTCTTTTTCCTACGATTAATATGAGTTTATCTCTAATATATTAGATCAGGTTTAGTAGTTATCTTTTTAATCTTTTCAATATTGACCGTTAGATTTACATAATAATATTCATATTCAACTATGTGGATTTTTTCTTTTTTCTACGATTAACGTGAGAATTTCTACTATTTTTCGATTAACGTGGGAATTTCTAGGATTTTAGAATTAATGTGGTGGCTCCGTTTAACTCTGCTTTATATAGATAGCAGATATATACGTGAATCGGTGATCCTTGCCATCCCGAGCCTAGGCAGTAGCAACTATTGCACATCCTTTGAAATAACCTTGTATATATTTAACCCCGGTGGAATGCATAACAACATGAATATATAAATATATATGCACAAATTATGGCATTAATATGCATAAATGGTATAGGAATACACAAATTCTAGCAATGGTAGCACCTATGCATTTTTGCCACCCTTACATGAAATCTGTCCAAACATTTATAGGTTGTTTGGTTGCCTGCATCACAGAAGTTTTGCATCTAAAGATATAAAAGTAGAATGTTTGGTATCCTTCTCACCCATCTGGGCCAAACTCTCTAGATGCAATTACCCCCTCCGGGTCAGGCTCTGGAGATACGGTCCAATTGGGTGTTTCCCCAGAGCCAAGCTCGCGGGATGCAATTAAGCGCGTCGTGTGCCTCCGCAAGCCCCTAATACACCCAACCAATCATCTTCTCTTCTCAGCCTGTTTTAGTTTGTGTAAACAACCAAATAACATCTCTTGTATCCCACCAGCCTGGCTGACCTGATACGAGCCAGGCTCACTTAAGAAGGCAACCAAATAGCCTATTAATATGTGCAAGTGGAAAAAAAAATGTGCCTCATTGGTTGAATAGGGGTAAAATGGTTATTCAATCTTGCGATTAAGTCATAATTTGACCAAGCAATTAAGGTCATGTTCTTTTGAGCTGATCTGAACGGCTGAAATAACTGAATTTCGGGAGCTTCTCGAGGTAATCTTGAGACTCAGATCAACTTTGTTCGATTTTTTTTAAGCGTTAGGTCCCACCTTCGAAACAACGAAAAAACAAACTCAAAAAAATTAAAAGCATATGTTTTTTCAAAACATAAATAAGTTGTTAAGCTGTTAAGCTGAAAAGAACTGAGACTAAATATGACGTATTATCAGGGTTAGTCAACTTTACGCCATATTTTTAACTGTCCGCTAACTTAAAATGTGACGTAGAGTATTATTTTTTCTCTTCGAGAAATAGGCAGCCTCATTTTACTGTTTTACCTGCCGGAAAATCTTTGTAAAAGTCAGGGAAAGCTACAGCTGGACGCCTCCAAAGTCCAAACCCTGTGAAAAACCGCTCGTCATCAGCAGTACATGTAGGTCTCGGCAGTCGACAGCTACGGACTACGGTGGGGTCCCAGGCTCCAGCTCCAAGCTTTGCCAACGTGAAAAAACGTAAGGCTGCTTATTTGTTTACTACTTTTTCAGTGTAGAGTATCCTGGACAGCTGTGGTGCAAAATTTTGGGAATGCTATTCTTCGAGTAGATGATGCACACTATGCATGCCACCTACTTGCCATGAGGGCTGGAATTTTTTAAGCGTGGCCCGCGAGTCGCTAAATACTCGGCTCGAAAAAAAAATACTTAAATTTGGACTCAAATTGTTGCATGCTTTGCAATTTTAAAGAAGTCTTACCATTTATTTATAAAATATAACTAAATTATAATATTAAAGAAATTTTTTCTAGACGAATCTATTACCTATCTATATGATTATTATATGTTCAATCTAAATAGTTTTAAAAATTATAGATAAAGTTTTAAAAATTTGACTTAGAACAAACCTAAAACGGCTATTATTTTACTCCGTAGAATGATATTTGAATATTGCTTGGTCCTTGAACTTTGGCTCTATGACGCACTTAAACTTGGATCCATTGAAATATCATTAGTTCTGTTCATTTGCTTAGGTGGTCATCGAGCATGCAATTTTCTTAATGAGATAGATATAAATGTTACCTCCCCCGCTCATTCTTTATTTTGGAAACAAATTAAGAGGGCGACTACACAACGGGATCCCGTCGGGAGCCCACCTCGACGGGATCGCCTCCTTTCTTCGCCCCTCCGCCGCCCCCGACGGTGCTCCGCGCACCTCTGTCGCCCCCGCCGCCTCCTTCCTCCGCCACAACCCTGCTGTCCAAGCCTCCCGTCGCCACCCACCCTAACCCGAGGGGGTGACGTGCGGTCCCTCCTCCACCGCCGACTGACCGCCTTCACCTCCTCCCCGGCTCTGGCGGCGCCACCGCCGCCTCCGCCGCCGCCCCCAACGAACCCCACCCACCGCCATGGCGCCGCCTTCCTCGGCCCAAATCTAAACCTAAACCCCACCCCTAACCCTAACTCGAACAGCTGGCGGCGACGACGAGGTCGACGTCGCCGAGGTAGCCCTTCTTCTTCCTCCTTCGTCCTCCCTCCTCCTTCTTCCTCCTCCCTTCTTCCTCATCTGCACAGCGCGCGGGGAAGGGGAAGCTAGGCGCGGGGTGCCACGTGGCGCGTGGGTGCCAAGTGGCGTGCGGGGACCAATCCCGTCCCCAAAAGTATCTCAAAAATTAAATGCTGGAATTTTCAAAATATAATTTTTCAGGGGAAAAATATTTTTTCAAAGAAATCAACTTCATTTTTAAATGTTAATTTTGCTATTTTTAAATTTAAAGGAAATTCAAATTTAGAAGTTTCAAAATTACAAAATTGAAATTTCAAACATGTGAAAAATTAAATATAAAAAAGTACTGATTTTTTGCGGTGCCTTGAGCACGGATGCCTGCCTCCACACATGTGGCCTCCTGGTTCGCTTGTCATTGATGTCGGTGGCTCAAGCCAGACAATAGATTTGTGAGGGACTACCCCGCGAAGTAACGTATTGTGCTTCGCGAAGCAGCTCGGGGTCTCAAAGTGGCTATCGTGTGAAAAATTGTCGCCTGCCTTTCATTATTGGGGGATCCCCCTATTTATAAGGAGGGCTAAATTACATTGTGCCGTTACAACCCTTCACCGAGGGAATCATGCAGAGGTAAAGGGGTAAGATTAGGAAAAGACCTTCTAGACCCGAATCTGCCCTTATTCCCGGGGGTACTGAAGGAAAAAACACCTTTGGGACCCCGGGCAGGACTCGATTGCCCTCGCCTTTCCACCTAAACAAGGGGTAGAATTGAAATTACAGAGGGGACCCGGCTGTTACAACAAACCCTGATCCTTCTGCCATCTAAAGCCGGTTGTTACATCTAGCTATCATATCTCCCTGACACGCGATATGATTCCTGTCGATAGTAACAAACTGTACTTGCTGTCCCCTGATCTTCTTGACTCCCATGCAACCGTCTTTGCTTCGCCACTTGGACTTAGGCTCTCTTGGCTTCGTGCGGTGCACTGCACTTCCTGATGTGCTTCACTTCGCCGCTAGGAAGGTCCGTGAGGCCCCTAGGGGGTACACCTTCTCTGGTCCGCTGTTGCTTCGCCCGAGGCGAGGCTCCCCTTGGTTATGCGTCTTCCTTACCTTCGCAGATTGGTTCGCTTCTCTCACTGATTTGTAGGGGTTGGGTGTCCCCTACTACAACAATCGACATTGCAGGCGAGGCAAGTGCAGACGCTTGCATTTTAACAAAACCATTGATTTTTTTTCAACTTCAAACCTTTTTGTTTTTTAAATAAAATTTAAAGGTATTGAGCATTCCAAACTTTTGAATTGAAAACTTTGATATTTCAATTTTTGAGAATTCAAAATTAAAAATTGAAAAGCTTTTGATCTCTAAATTTCACATGTCTCAAAAGTAAAAATATAAAACCAAAGTTATAGAAATTTGATTTTTTTCCTAAGTTGAATTTGTTTTAGAAAGGGGTAAAGGGGGTTGTGTAGATGTCATCTCAATAAGAAAATTACGTGTGACAACAAGTTCGTTCGTCTCATATGTCGAAGATTGGATAAAACACATAATAAAAAAAAAATTATGACTTGCAGGTCAGGATCCCTTTGGCACAAACTCTACCACGCTGCCACGGGACTGTGGATTAACCCAAACATGCATGCTCATGGAATGAGTATGCGCCAAATAAGACAATCAATGATCAAGCGTGTTAGCTCTAAGGCTTATACCAAGATGATAAGGACACCCGTTGTTTCTTTTTATTAGATTGCATCTACCGACCAATTCATCTAAAGGTTAAACTAATAGTGAAGAATGGACAACGTACACTTATACTTTCAACACTTCTCTTCAAGTGGAAAACAGGAGGGAGTGATTATTGCATCTATACCAAGAATTCACACAAAAACATAAGTTCATAGAGAAGAGTGGACAATGCACTTATAGTTTAATACTCCCCTCACGTGGAGCCTTTAGGTCTCAATACGTGGATAATAGAAGTGGACTATAACTGCACCTATACTCTGATTCAAACTCAAGGGTTTTGATACCATATTAAGTTGCATGCACCAATCAGTTCATCTAAAAGGCTAAGTTGAATAGCTGACGGGGAAGAGTGGGCAATACACTTATTCCAACACTTCACGTGAAGGATCTCTCAGAGCTTAGACATTGAAATAACAGTGAGCTACTTATTTAATTGCGTCGACTAGGATTCAAACTCATGACCTCAGGCTCTTATACCATATTAAGTTGCATACACCAATTGGTATTAAGTTGCATGCACCAACCAGTTTACCCAAAAGTCTAAGTTGGGGGAGTGGGCGTTCATTTATTCGAACACCCTCTCCTGTGGAGGTTGCCTCATGTCTCAGATGTGGAAATATGAGTGAGTGACTTATTTAATTGTGTCGGTTAGGAATCAAACCGGTGACCTCGGTCTGCACACATCGACTAGTTTGCCCAAAGACCAAGAGTACAACCTGATGGAGAAGGATGGTCAATTCACTTATTTCAACACTCTCCCTTACGTGAAGGCTCTCTCAAACCTCGTACGTAGAATAGAAGTGGACGACATTTAATTGTGCCGGCTCGAGATCTTTGGCTCCGATACCATATTAAGTTTCACGCATCTACTAGTTCACTCAAAAGTCTAACCTAATGGAGAAATGTGGTTAATTCATTTATTACACTTATGTAGTCTGACATACACAGGCAATCATCCACTGAAGAGTTGTTATTTCCATCATAGGAGGTCTGAACGATGATAACTGTGTTTCTTGTTTCTTGTATGTAGAGCTTTCATGCATCTCCAAACACAAGATGTAGCAGAAAGACCGAAAGAGGATTAGTTGATTTTTCATTAAAAAAAGTAAACTCGACATGGAGCCGAGTTTTTAATCATTGATATCAACATTTAAAGAAATCCAAATGCTTTGCGGAAACGGTTGTTAACATATGCGAGTTTAAAGGGACAATAAAATAATAATAAAGTTTAGAGGGCTAAATGAGTTTCCTTATGCTTCTTTAGATGATACAAAAGTTCTAGTCTCTATATCAAGAGATATACATGGCTCATACAAACAGGGTATTAAAACTAAATTTTAAAACCAAATAACTAAATAAGGTTTAACAAGCACATATCTTGAAATTGTTTCTCCAGCCTTTATTTGCGGAGAAGGATAATGCCACCACTTCCAAAGAATGACATATTGCCTTGATTTTCAGGTTCATCATCCTTATGGAGTGAAGCCCAGTGGCACAACAAATAGACTCCTCTAAAGACAACCTATATAAAAGATGTATCTTTACATTTGTCAGAAATAATATTGTTTCAACAAAGTCAAATAAATCAAGTAAAGCAGCCACCCCAACTAAAATAAATAATTTTTATTTTAAATGCACTCCACAAAACCAATCACCTAATAAATAAGTCTAGCTTCTTAGGTCCTTAGAGTTTAGAGTGCAACAATAATGTAATTCTCCCTGTGTGTGTGTGTGTTTTTAAAACTCTCCCAAGCCACCTTGGGGGTAAACCTGTGAGTCTGTGTCATGAGGCGATCATACAAGGGCAAACCTGTGACCTGAGAAATTATCTTGTGGGCTTGTAACACATTAACAGCATCTAATTCATAGACAACGAAGCAACAAATAGTAAACCACAGCATCACAAATTTCGAAAAAGGCAAGCATCTACGTCTGTCTATCATGATTGATGGCACGGCATTATGGCTGAATATCTGCCATATGCTGTCTTATCTCTCGTCTGAAGAGAAAGCTAGATAAATCGATTGACATCATAAGAGCGGTGTGCAGAAAGGATTTCAAGCTCATTGTACAGAACAAGAACAGGGAAGGAATGCGGTTATGCAAAAGAATAAGCACTCTATGATGCCTGATCAAACCCCAAATCCTGGAAAAGTCTTGTGTTCAGACCAAGATCTCCGAAGTGTAAATTATGCACGAGGGACAAGGTTGTGGCATTTGTATCATATCTCTCCGGAAGTATAAATACAAAGCTCTGACAAAAAAGAAAAAAAAACTTAAAAGGCAAGTGGTATAGCATCTTCTCACTTAAACAAAGCCACTTTCTTCTCACTTTCTCTAAAGAAGTATTGTCTCTTCTACGCATTCGAAAAGTTATCACGAGCTGCGAGCTGCAATCGATTGAGAGCACATTTTCTGTTCTTTATGTACTACTAGCTGGGCTCCTGCCATGAATAGATTCCCTCCTGGGTGCAGCTTATAATTCGTTATGAATACATACGGTGCCAGCGTTCAGAGGCAGAAATCGAGAATATACAGGCTTTGCTGTGTGCGAGATACAAAAGTAGTGTAACATCTGAACGCGACCTGGGCAAACAAGCTCATGAGTCGAGCCCGGCCGACATCATGTCTCTAATTCGGTGGATTATTCTCTGGCTCACTTGTATTATAGAAGCCATCCTTGTCTGAAGAATGCCCTGGATCGAACGTCGTTTTTTAATCAGTGCACGGTATGCATCTGCACATCTTTTCTCATGGTTATGGCCCTAAGCACAGCCTTTTCCTGGGATTAGAAAGAGGAGTTCATTTGTCGGTAAACAATGTCTGTCTTCTGATGTTTGGTTTTTTTGGATAGCACACCAAAGCTGCCAAATGGTCATTGATCACAGTTAGCTTGGCATCAAAGGCTTCGACATGCTGATATGCATACAAGCTGCAACTAACTGTAGTACTATTTCATACTTTGCAGCTTTAATCAATGGACTTACTGGCACAATGACTGAAAAAAAAATTTCTTTCTTTTATCTGCCTAAAATTTTAAATGAACTTATGATGTGATTCCACTGTTCATCAGATAGTCGGGTTAGAATGGAGGCTTGCTGTCCACAAATCTGAAGTTCGCCTGCTAGGCTGCTAATTGGAAACACGGAAGCATGCATGACAGCATGAAGCTCTGCCTCTACATGTGGTCATGTTGGCGATTTTGGTAAACATCCTGCGTAGCTACATTTTAGGTCGTATTTTAACCTAACAAGGCATAAACATGCCATTCATACTATTCATTGACAGGGTACTTTTTAGCGTATTATAGCCTGTATGGTTGTATACTTGTATCCAGCTTTTCCAAGCATTGTGAGGTTGTGATTAGCGCCGTTTGCAGACCTAGCTAGTGCTAGCGTGCTAGCCAATTACATGGCAGAATTATATCTTCCACAATGTTCAATGACCGTTCTGCTAATCACGTTTGACCAACCTTTGTATCTCGCAGCACATAATCTGCATGACCCCATCGCATAAACATCATGAAACTCCCTATATTACTAGCTGGTTCTCATTCACAATCGTGCCGTCCTAGCTAAGTCCAACTAACAACGTAACTACTTAGTATGTACTACTAGCAAACACCACCACTGGGGCCGACACATGCACAGCATGCATGCACGGTGGGCCTGGGCATGATGTCTTAGAGCAAGCACTCGATAATACTGTAACAGATATAAAGTGTTGCTAGAGAGAATGAATCTTTTAGAGAATACTGTAACAGATATAAAGTGTTGCTAGAGAGAATGAATCTTTTAGAGTTTAGCGTAAGTTGCAAAGGAATTTTAAAGGGATAGATAGAGAAAACACCACTGTGTTTTATAAGGGAGATATATATAGAGGGACCGTTGTTGATGAGGCTCTCCTGGAGAATGGCATACAACGTCGCGCAAAATGTCCTTTTATTACACAAATTCTTCAGCGAATCAGTGGTTTTCTGCTTAGAACTATCATCCTTCACCAAAAATGCTTTGACTCACTAATCCCCTTGTGATTTCTTCTATAGTAGTAATACGTAGGCGCTTAAGGAGGTGTTTGTGCTATCTAAGCCATCAAAACGGTTTTACAATAATTCTTATCGGTAATGCAAGAAAACAGACTTTTGGCATGACAGATGGTTTCAAAATATGTCCCGATGTGCCATCTCCCTTAATTTATATCACATCGCTTGATCCAAGCGCTGCAACATTCACACAACTTTTTAACAACAAATGGATCAAGATGATTCGACACCTCATCATCGTTGTACAACTTCAGAATACCTACTCATGTGGCGCCTTGTTCGTTAAGTCACAGTTATCCCAACCGTTGATGATGCCATTGATGGAACGCCACCACCATAGGGGAATACACAACAAAATCAACCTGCAACCGTCAAATCATCAGGAGCATCACAAAGTGGGTGGGCCTCTATTGTTTGAAAGGCGCAAATAGAAAATACGTGCAAATTATTTGCTTCAACCCTTTAGCATGGTTGCCCCCACATGGCTGACATCTTGGTGCATCAAGGCTGGTCACATCAGCAAAACTGCCTGCTCCTCGATGCTAGCCTTGAAACAAACAATCCCTTTGCGCCTGTTCTATGGTTTTCGCCGTATTTGGGATGACATCCTGTCGCAATCTTCGTCTCGCTACATTCCTCCATGCTATTTTTGTGACTGGTGGAGCCGTTCGGCAGCTGCCTAGCCAAAGGCGTTTAGAAGAGACTTCAACGAGAGGATCATCTACATGGTGTAGAACATTTGGAAGGAGGAAAATGGTCGTCTTTTACAGTAGTGCACCTTGAGCATTGCACAATTAGTTGCTAGAATTAAGGAGGATTTCCTCATCTGGGGACGCGTTGACCAAAGTTACAGCGAGTAGTCGTATCACTTAGCCTGGGTACCTTTCCTTTTCTCTCCCACTCTCTCCCCTTTCCCCTCCTCTGTTTCTCTCTTGCATAGTATACTATGTTTGTCGCCATTAATGAAGTTGTAGTGCTCCCGCCTTTGGTTAAAAAATGGCTTTAAGATACATAAGATAAGTTTGCAAAGTACTTCTCCCAAATCTCTCTCTCTCTTCCCATCCCTCCTTCAAATATCCACTCTTCTCTCTTTTTAGTCTTTGCACGGCTTCAGAGGCCCACCTCGGCTAAGGTTTGAACTTTAGCTCTTGGCTCTCTTAGTTTTGACTCAACCAAGCCAGTGCTAGCTTTCTCATAGCTCGTTCAAGCTGCAAATACCAACTTCAAACCTTCATGCACCTCGCCCTAACGAGCCAACAACAAGTGTCGCTCTTCTGCTCCCTAGTAGTCGCCTCTCCGTCTCCTCTAGGACAATCGTCTCTCCCTTTCGAACCCTAGGATGACCCCCACCACCTCTTCCTCGCCCTTCCTAGACGGACCAACCCTTCGATGAGAACAAGTGTGAGAAGTCAGCGGCAACAGGCTTAGCCATCAAGCATAAAGGTGCCAAATAGGGATGGATGGGTGGATTTGGGTGTGGAAGTGGTTACACTAGAGCAATCTTATGAGCCTCGTGAGCTAGCTCGAGCCATACACAAGCCTGATTGTTATCTCACTCCTTCTAATGAGACAAGCCGAGCCAACTCGGTCACTCTAACGAGCCTGAACCAAGCCAATGTTGGCATGGTCAAGCTCAGCTCTGTTCTGCCCATAGCCTCTACACAAGCCATGGCTTAGATGCTCTTGTTACCTGCAACACTTGACCAAGCCACCTCGCTAATGGCAACGACAATCTCATTAAAAAACCCAATGTTTCCGTTCACAACAAGGTTTTCGTTCATTGTTTCGGACGTCGAAAACCACGAGGTTTCCTTTGTCAGTGGATGGAAACCTCACTAAAAACCTGGAGTTTTTGTCCACCCTTGATGAAAACATTGGTCGGCGACGGAAGCCTTACTAGCAGATGGAAGCCAAAAACCTTAGCAAGGTTTCCATCACTGGCAACGAGCCTAGAACCAACACAAGTGTGGCGCATTTCAAAGCCAAAGCTTGGTTGGCCTGACTACCGGAACCGAGCTTGTGCGGGGAAAAATGGTGGAGAAGAAGATTAAAGGAGGGAATGCAGGAGAGAAGAAAAAGAACGGAGGCTTTTGCCCTTTTGAGACTAGTTTGCACTTAAGGGTATAGATAGTGTAAGGAATTCTATGCACAAACGTGAAAATCACACCCTTTCGTAAAGTTGCTTCTCAAAACTCACGTAGCTATTTATCAATAAATAAGCAATCCAACAATTCAAAACGCTCTCGGTTCACCCTGCACCACCGCATGGCCGCGCGCATTCTTAAGGTAATGTATAGATGGAGAGCATGAGGTTCTGAGGGCATTTTTTTTTTTTGCTAGCTCTATTTTTTTGCCCATTTCTAAATTCACTGTTTTATATAGGTCTTTGAATAGTAAATTTAGAGCTCGGCCCGAGATTTGGGACCATGATAAACATGTCCCGATGAAGTGCACCCGTTTTGGCGCATCACGATCCTTAACCTAACATGCATGGTGGCGGTTGCAGAAAACGGGCCAACGGTAGGGCGCGCATTGGGCTCAATGATGATCCCGAGCCCTCGCGTAGGCAGCCATGCACGGCGGCACAGGCATGTAGGCATGTAGCCATAAGCCATGGATGACATATGCACGCCGCGCGCTAGCTAATACTCCCTCCGTTCCAAATTGTAGTTCACTGTTGCCTTTTGGACACGTCTTTTGATCATTCGTGTTATTTAAAAAATTAGTGCAAACATAAAAAAATATAAGTCATGCTTAAAGTATGTTTAATGATAAAACAAATCACAACAAAATAAATAATATTTACATATTTTTTTGAATAAGACAAATGGTCAAATAAAATATTTAAAAGTCAACTGTGAACTACAATTGGAACGGAGGGAGTAGCTGCGAAAGCACGCAGGATTAAGAAGAAAGAGCACGAGCTTTGGCTTGGCGCCTATGTATGCGTGCTCCACTGCTCCTGCCCCCATGGCCGGGCGCAACACCATAATTAGCGCCCTGCGTCATCGCCTCCTCAAGACCCATCATATTGTCGTCCCAAGTGCCTCACCGCCCCCATCCTCCCACCCTCGCTCCGTTGCTCACTTTACCGATTACCATTCTGGACATGCATCAATGGTTCAGAAATCAGAATTACAGATGCAGCGAACAGCTAGTCTGCATTCTTTGCTGCGACGGTGCCCGTTGTCGCCTTCCATGTGGCAGAATTGAAGCATGCCCTGCGATCTTTGGTTCACAGTGGCGCCTGTCAAACCGGACATGCACGCATCACGATTCTCGGGTGGTTAGACTGTAGCTTCACAGAATCGTTGCTACGAAAACAGAGAGGCAAACTTTTTTCGTCAAGCTCGTGTGGAGGCAATCGACATCGTTTGGGACCAATATTTTGAGCACGCCCAAAATAAAGTACGTTTGGGTCAGGACACCGCACAGTGCGATCAGGTCAAAGCTTTATCCATCTCGCTTTCTCGCGGCCGCCCGGCGTGGCCATCCCAAAGTCCCAGGCCCTAGCTGCCGCCGATGAATGCACAAAGCGGCCGCGCGGGCGCGCGCCTGTGCTGTGATGTACTCGATCAAAAGATGGCCGCCGTTTCTCTCTTTTAGGTCATCTTTACGAGCAGCCTAAGCGTGTTCATTTGACTTGTGGCTGCACTGCTGGCTCGCCGTCGGACCTCGGACGCCGCCCTGGAGATGCGATCACTGCGAGAAATCTGCACGGAGCGGCAGAGCCGCCGCCCGCCCGCCGGACGCACGATCCAGCCGTGCCGGTGCCGCTCGAAGATCGTACGGGCCGAGACTGGTGTTTCCTCGTGCCTGACGCGGTGGTGCCTCAGTGAAGATAGATAGAGCGCGAGAGCGAAAGGCAGGGGCAGTGTGATGCAATGGCTAATGATGAGCTTTATCACGCAGGGAGGAGGAACAAAAGCCAACATCCATTTGACATATAGGCAGGTTCTTGCCACTCTTCTTGCCATCTTGCTTTGGGCCCTGTTCTGTCTAGTTTATTTAATTTATTTATGATGGAGGGACCGGGTTGAATGAATAAACTGGTCAAGCTGGAGTTGGGTATGTGTAATGCTGAATGGATAAACTAGCTGAACGAAGTTAGTTTATGCCATATTATAAGATAAATAAATAAATTTAAAATAGAAATAAAAATAGAAATAAGAGCTCATGCCGTGTTATAAGAAAATGTTCATGTTACATACATGTAAAATAAATTATGTAAAGTTGAAATACAAAAGTTATAAATAAGAGCTCATGTTTGATTAGGCCCTGTTCTTTTGAGCTGATCTGAACAGCTGAACGGCTGAAATGGCTTAATTTCGAGAGCTTCTCGAGATAGTCTCAAGATTCAGATGCATTTCGTTTGACTTGCTTTTTAAAGTGTTAGAACCCACCTTCAAAATAACGAAATAACGGACTCAAAAAACTCAAAGCATATGGCCCTGTTTGGAAGTGGAGTTTTTTAAAACCATGGTTTTGTAAAACCATGGTTTGCGTTTTGCTATGATCATGAAAAACCATGGTTTTGAAAACCATTGTTTGCTATCACAAGTTAGAAAACTTTGGTGTGGAGTGGAGTCTACAAAACTCCAAAAAAACCATGGTTTTGCTAAAACCATGGTTTTCAAAACAGAGTTTTTGGGGTTGCTTCTAAACACCTCATGGTCTCAGAAACCATGGTTTTTTGAAAAAACCATGGTTTTGCATAGAAACTATAAAATAACTGCACTTCCAAACAGGGCCTATACGTTTTCAAAACGTAGATAAGTCGTTAAGCTGTTAAGCCGTTAATTTGAAAAGAACTAGGCCTAAATGTGTCGACGTCTAGGAGACGGGCTTCACGAGCCGAGCTTATTTGATTGGTGTGAGGCCCAACTCGACCATTCTTCTTCTTCGACTATGTGAGCACTTCTTGGGAAGGCCTAGGAGATCAAGAAACGGGGACACGATGCTTTTATCCTGGTTCGGACCTTGACTGTTGGATAATAGCCCTACGTCCTGTTCTTGTTGCTATCAATGGGTGAAAGTGATTACAAGGGGAAGAGGACGAGCTCAGGGAGCTCATACTCTAGTACAATAAGTGCTCTATGCACTAATGCAGGTGACTGTTTGCTTTGAGAGGGGAAGAACTCTCCTTCTAGCTACCGGTGTTCTAAGGCTTGTGAGTGCGCACGCATTAATTCTACTAGGGGTTCTCTGGTGGTTTTCGAGGCTCTAACGGTAGAAGGGGCTTGTTTTTTTGCCTCCGGGTTGCCTCCCCTAACTCTTCATTCTTGACTCCTTTTATAGGCGAGATGCCTTGGTGCAGTGGATCTACCGACAGACTATCAAGGCACGCGGATCTTTGTCGGCCAATGGGTGCGCAGTCGTAGATCTGCGGGATCCTTTGCGCAGTCCATCAGGTGGTTACGAGTACCTGTTTCGCTCATGATGATGGGTCCCACACTTTTCAGTGCTAGGCGGTGTGGGTGATTTGACGCATCGGAGTAGCGTGTACTGATATATATGCGTTAATATCGAGGTTTGTGTTGAGTCAAGGCTACCTCTGCATGGTGCCTGTTGTGGATAAGGACGCAGGCACGTAAGGTTGAAGGTCTTGAGCTTCCTAAGCCCGAGCTCGAACCCGAGGAAGCTCTAGCTGAGGCTAAAAGGAGAAGTATATGTTTGTTCGTGGCTCAGGAAGTTGGTGGGGGTTCCCACTTGGGCCGTATCGCTCATAGGCCGCTTGTTGATTCATCGACAAAATAAAGCGTCCAAATCAGGTACAATAAATAATAAAAATTGCATACATTCAAATAAATAACTTAGACTAAAATAAAATACGTTAGAAATTTGAAATTAGGAATAACAGAAACAAGTTTCCATGTCAGGTTGAAAATAGAGTTCATATCAAATAATATAAAAAACAAAATAACTATTATACAATTAACACATGATCCATTGGGGCCACCACATTAATCTTAAAATACAAAAAACACATTAATCATAAATAAAAAAGAAAGATACATGACTTTGATTGTTGTGGGCCCGGATTATATCGGATTAGACTAAAATAAAGATTGCATATGAACAAAAAAAAATTGAAGTTAAAAAAAGAAATAGAAGTAAGAGTTCATGTCAAATTAAAAAGAGTTTATATCAGTAACAACAAAGAATATACAAATTTGTAAAAAAAGATAATAGAAATAAAAGTCCATGTAAAATTTAAAAAGTGTTCATATCCGTTACAGTAAAATAATGTATATATTTGAAATAGAATATGATAAAGTAAGCATCTATTATATATATAAAGGAGGGGAAAGAGAAGCCACCACGTTCATCCACATCATCCAAATTATTTCCGCCGTTCGATCAACGGTGGGACCAAATTATAACGGCCAAGATCAATCAAACAAATTCTCATATAAATCAAAAAAAAATAAAAGATATATGTCGTTGATTTTGTGGGGTCGGATTATAACGGCTTAAATTAAAAGAAGAATATTTTAAATTCGGATTAAATACTAAAGATGATATAATATGGTTATTTTATCCGTTCAATCAACCGTGGGGCCAACTTATAACGGGATAGATTAATCAAAGAAAAAATAAAATATCTATGCGGCTTAGATTAAAAGAAAATATTAGAAATTTATATTAAATACTAAAGTTGATATAATATATTAGAGATAAACTCTAAATCCGGGGAAAAAGAAGCCACCACGTTCGTCCACATCATCCAAATTATTTCAGCCGTTCGATCAACGGTGGGACCAAATTATAATGGCCAAGATCAATCAAAGAAATTCACACATAAATCAAGAAAAAAAATAAAAGATCTATGCCGTTGATTTTGTGGGGCCGGATTATAAAGGCATAGATTAAAAGAAGAATATTATAAATTCGGATTAAATACTAAAGATGATATAATATTGTTATTTTATCCGTTCAATTAGGGATGTAAATGGACCGACCCTAGGGTCATCCTTGGCCCTCTCTAGTTCATTTGTTTGTACTAAAAACTTGATTCCTAATCTATTTAGCACAAATAAATGAACTAAGGAGGGTCAAAGATGGCCCTAGGGCCAACCCATTTGCATCCCTACGTTCAATCAACTGTGGGACCAAATTATAACGGGATAGATTAATCAAAGAAAAAAATAAAAGATCTATGCGCCTTAGATTAGAAGAAAATATTAGAAATTTATATTAAATACTAAAGTTGATATAATTAGAGATAAACTCTAAATCCGATTTGATACGTTAGAGATAGATTATGAGTAAGAGATAAACACTATATACCAAAACAAATTTAGCCGCGCAAACGCGCGGGCCACCTCACTCGTTAATGTTAAATTAAAAGATTAAAACAAAAGGTCATACATGAAGTCATACACGATGGTACAATACATGGTTTAGGTGTTTGATTTGTGGGATTGGATTGTACGGTTTTGTCGACGGTTGAGATAACGATCTCAAGTCGCTAAGGTTCTTTAGAAGTGAGATAGGAGACACGCCGAACAACCACGAACAGCAACGAACAGGAGACAGGGATTTTATCCTGGTTCAGGCCTCTCGGGAGAGATAATAGCCCTACGTCCAGCCTTTCTTATATATCAGAGATGAATACAAGAGGTGGCTCGGCGAGACGAACAAGTCTCGGCGAGATTATGCGAGTACAAGTGCGCGATAAGCTATAAGATGATGTCTACGAGGTGCTAAGATGCAAAAGCTCTTGGCCAGGGTCCCTCTAAACGCCATAGGGGCCCTGTTTATATAGTGCTGAGCAAACCGACCTACCGAGGGAATATCGGGCCGGGCTAACTACGAGTACGTAACGAACTCAGTACATGCCAAATACATCCCAAGGTAGATAAGGCATACTCCATGTCTTGGGGATCACGACTCCTATTCCAATCCGAGAAACCAACGTCCGGGTCTTCACGTAGCCGTGCAGAACTCTTGTTCGAGTAGGACTCAAACACGAATCTCGGGCGTTCTGCAGGCCACCAAGAGGTCGTTCGGCAGATGCACATGGGCTCGATAGAACCTTCCAGGAGCCGGGCCTGGTAGGTCATTCGATTGGGCCGTCAGGAGTGGGCCATGGCAATGGATGATAATTTTATCCCCGACAGCTAGCCCCCGAGACTCAAGTGGAAGAACTCACTAGAGTGGGGTCATCCTCTTGAGACTCCAAGTCACGAAGAGGGTATTTTTCCTGCTATAAAGACGCAACAAAGCATCGAACAGGTTGTGGTTCAACCGAACAATACTTGTTCGGGACCGAACAAACCCGTCCGGCGCCGAAAGCAACTCGCTAAGGCCGAACAAGGAACGACATCTATCCGAGCAGAGTACTCAGCCCTCGATACAGAAATCGGAAGAAGTGAGGTGAATCATCTCCTTGAGGCTGGACGTCATCAAGGTGGGATTGGATTCTTAGTAGTGAAGAGCGTACCACCGCATCCGGTAAGATCAGATCTTTTGGGAGAATGAACATAGCAAGTCGCGAGACGGACTCGTGCTGCTGCATCCAGGCATTCAGATGCCTAGGAAAACATGAACGGAAATAGAGAACCACCTCTCTGCCAGAGCTTGCCCGAGAACAGAGATTGCGCCTCGAGCAAACGTTATGCTCGGGAGCGAAGGTGATGTGCCTCGCACGAGATCGTGTGTTTGGAGCGCATAATACATACGAATGGGAAAGGTGACCCACCCCTGCAGCGAGAGCTCGCCAAAGGAACCAAGTAAGGAGATCTAGTCCCCGAGCACGAGCTCGTTAAAGGAACCGAAAGTGCGACCAGCGAAGACGCATCGGTAGGAGCTCGCGCCCGGCGAAGAGCTGCCGGCGCGAGGTGATCTAGCCCCGAGCACGGAGCTCGTCATGGGACCGAGAGCGCGCCCGGCGAAGAACCGCCTGGTGCGAGGTGATCCGGCCCGAGCACGGAGCTCGTCGTGGGGACCAGACGTGCGCCCGGCGAAGAGCGCCCGCGCGAGGTGAATCACAACCCGATGCGGTCGAGCCGCAAGAGAAGGTGTGAAATCAACGCTTACCCATGACGTATTCCTTGCAACAAGAAGTTAGCGTTGTCTTGGCAGTGCGAACCGACGCTGAGTGCCCGCCGCGATGAGAATCGGCTTACGATGGGCTTGCCCGCTATGGCGAGAATCGGCTTACGATGGACTTGCCCGCTGCGATAAGAATCGCTACGGTGGACAGACTACAGGGCGCACTACCTTGACTTAGCCGAACCGTGAAGGTCAAGACGGGCAAAGGCAAGAAATCATACGTGGCGAAGTGATCGGTTCCGGGCATGCGCGAGCAAACCCGGAAGAGAGGATGCGACATCGGCTTTGGTGGGGAAGCTCGAACCTCGCCACGACCATCACGAGTTCGATGCTCCCGCCTCTGTATCCCCACGGAAGACAAACAAGAAACGAGCAGCAAGGGGAAAAGAGAGCAAGAAAAGGCTCCAAGAAGAGCAAAGCGAGTTTTAGAAAACACGCAAAGACGCACCTACCCGCACAAGACATAATTTTTTCCGCACGCCCCTTGATAGCGTTAGTGTCACCGCGGCGAAACGCGGAACCGACGCCAGAGTGCCCGCTATGCGATGAGAATCGGGCTTACGGTGGGCGGACTCGTTGGTGGTGCATTGCTCCGGATTACCGTGCTGTGAAGGACGAGCATGGATAAAAAGACGTGTGCGGGCAAGCGCAGCTCATTGCGTGGTTAAGACCGCCAGCCGTGGAAGGCGACGGGACCTTAGCCGCAGCAAAAGCGGCGAGGCGAAATCTTATCCGGACATGGACCCGATAGCGTTGGTGTCGAATCGGCGGATCGCGAACCAGCGCCAGAGTGCCGCTCGCGATGAGAATCGGCTACGGTGGCATGCCCATTGCGATGAGAATCGCTTACGGTGGCGTAAACTCCCTCGGTGGTGCACCGCTTTGTTAACCGAGCCATATAGGTCGCCGCCAGATAAAAGACATGCTCAGACGCGGAGCGCCACGGAGCGAAGACCAACGAGGTTTTGGAAAACCAACGCTAAGGAAAGGAACCGAAAACTCAAAACGCATGGGGTTGCCGAAATTCAGCTCAAGTCCCAATCGACCAAGGAGAGGGTCCTTCGAGGAGTCGCCGAAAGCGACTCAAGACCGCCGAAAGCGCTTGAATCAGAGCGAGAGTCGACCGAGAAGCTTTTGAGCAAATTTTTCCCGCAAAAAGAGAGCAAAGAAAAGACAAGGACAAACAGAAACCAAGAGCAAGGCTAACAGCTAGAAAGTTTTAAGAAAACCGGTAGAACGCTTAGCCTAACTCCCCCGTTTGCAGTACTGCCGAGGACCTGAGTTTGCGAACTCGAACAGTGCACAAAGAAAGAGCGACGCCTAGCCTGCAGACGGACGATGCATGAAGACCTGAACTTGCGACTTCAAGCACGTGCGTAGAGAGTTAGAGCGACACCAGTATCCGATCGACTCGTTTAAACCGCCGTTAACGTAAGTTAGGCGATTCAAGGTAACCGAACAAGGAAAGTGCCTCGCCGTGGAGGGCTTACGAGCGAGCTTTGCCAAGTGGTTGTGCCGTGAGCGATGAAGTGCCTCTCGCCGCGGAGGGCTTACGAGAGCGAGCTTAGCCGCGAGGTGGATGCCGTGTTACGCAACTCGAAGTTTAGGAACTTGTTGAAGCTAGATACGGCAGGAAAACTCTTAAGATTATGGAGCCAAGAGTTCGCAAGACCGGACAGACCATCAAGTGTTACCGAGAGAAAGAGAGTCCGAGAAGACGAGTGGTGAGAAGGCCGCAGGGGCCGCGAACATTCACCGCTCAATGGGTTGAACTTTACATGGCACCGAGTGACTTGGACGAACTAAGGCGCGAATTTGAGAAAAAGCGAAGCTAGGAAACGAAAGATCTACACGAGGAACTTACGGTGGCCGATATTCCAAGCGCTGGTCGCTCTCTCCGTCATCCACACCAGCGAAATGTACCGGGATCCGGAAGGAATTTTGATCCGAGCCCCGAGCACGGAGCTCGTCGCGGGATCAGACGAACGCCGGCGAAGAAGCTGCCGCGCGAGGAGATCCGATCCCGAGCACGAGCTCGCCCCGGGATCAGAACGCGTGCCGGCGAAGAGCCGCCGGCCGAAGAGATCCGGCCCCGAGCACGAGCTCGTCCCGGGACCAGACACGCGACCAGGCGGCGCCGCCGTCGCGAAGAGATCCGGCCCCGAGCACGGTGCTCGTCGCGGGATCAGACTTGCGCTGCATGGGCGAAGAGCTGCCCGGCGAAGATCCGGCCCGCACGGAGCTCGCCACGGGACAGACGCTGGCCCCGGCGAAGAGCGCCGGCGAAGACATCCAAACCCGAGCACGGAGCTCGTCGCGGGATCGGACGCGCTTCCGGACGAAGAGCTGCCCGGCGCGAAGTTGATCCAGCCCCCGAGCACGGAGCTCGGAACCAGATCTGGAAGGCGATCAAGATCGAAGGGATCGGTCCGATCTGGCAGGGAAAGAGACATCCTGCCCTTCCGAGTCGTAGTCCTCGTGGAGAATCTCCTGTCGCCGATAGAGTTCGACATGCTCGATCTGCGATCCCCACGGACGGCGCCGGTTGTCGACGGTTGAGATAACGATCTCAAGTCGCTAAGGTTCTTTAGAAGTGAGATAGAGACACGCCGAACAACCACTTAACAAAGAACGAACAGAGAGCGTGGATTTTATCCTGGTTCAGCCTCTCGGAGAGATAATAGCCTCACGCCCGGCCTTTCTTATATATCGAGATGAATACAAGAGGTGGCTCGGCGAGACGAACAAGTCTCGGCGAGATTATGCGAGTACAAGTGCGCGATAAGCTATAAGATGATGTCTACGAGGTGCTAAGATTGAAAAGCTCTTGGCCAGGGTCCCTCTAAACGCCATAGGGGCCCTGTTTATATAGTGCTGAGCAAACCGACCTACCGAGGGAATATCGGGTCGGGCTAACTACGAGTACGTAACGAACTCAGTACATGCCAAATACATCCCGAGGTAGATAAGGCATACTCCATGTCTTGGGAATCACGACTCCTATTTCAATCCGGGAAACCAACGTCCGGGTCTTCACGTAGCCGTGCAGAACTCTTGTTCGAGTAGGACTCAAACACGAATCTGGTCAAGATGCACCGTGCCGACCAAGAGGCTGTTCGGCAGGATGCACATGGGCTTGATAGAACCTTCCAGGGAGCTGGGCCCTGGTAGGCTGTTCGATTGGACCGTCAGGGAGTGAGCCATGGCAATGGGCCGTAATTTTATCCCCGACAGGTTTCTTGTACATGCGTTAATTTGGTTCGTGGGATGATATGATAAAGGATGATTTCAATTTAGTAAATATTTTGCGTTTATGCTACATTGCATGATTTGAGATTTTTTATCGAATGATCTCATACAACTTTATGTTCCATCCCATTTCATCATGTAATGCTTTAATCCATTCCATCCAACCTCATACTACACTTCAAAGTTTTCTCCTCTAGTTGACACTTGACACTATTTCATACACTTTACTTTACAGCTTTGTGTAATGCCAGCAAGTGGGAACGGCCCGCTAAGTCAGCCTTACGGCCTAACGTGATGTAACAACAAGTGTTGAGCTTTCATCGAGGTGGATTGCTGTTGCTGAGCACTCAACTCAGTAGTTCAGTACAGGCCCGCGAGTGGTTCTTTTTCTGCCGTGTACTTTAATGGGCGGCGAAACTGGCCCAATTAGGAATTCTGAATTCTGATGGGCTATTTGCTGGGCTTTATATTTAACTAGCCCAGAGTTCTTTGTTAGTTGGGGTATCTGGAGCAGCTTGCAGCAGCCAACGTTTTGACCGAAGATATTCCGAAATCCGAATTGGAGTATAATTCTAGCAGTAGATATCTGGGCTTGATAAAAATTCAGTGACTGGTAGTGGAAGGTAAATCGCCTTGAGTGCGGCAGCTTATTTTCGTTCGCGGAGGTTTAGGACACATCACGGTCAAGCATCAATCACAGTGCGTTGATTAAGGAATCTTCATCTTGATTTCCTTGTCTGGTCAGATCAGGTCACTAGGTCAGTAGTCAGTAGTCAGTACCCAGTAGAAATTCTTTCACCACGGACAAACCAAAAAAAAAAAGTGTCCATCTTAATCTTATCTCGATCACCAGGTCCACCACTCCTAGGCCGTAGCACAGAATGGCACGGTCGGCGACTGCTATCGGTTCACGCAAGCCTACGACTAAGTATGATTAGGTGTGTGAATAATGTAACGTGAGACGGAAGCAGCAGTTCAGCACTAAAGCACGCTCGAGTGAAGTAAAGTAATCATCACTATAATCCATGTCACGACGAGCAATGCATACTGAGTGTCATCCCCGCTCAACAAATCTTAGAAAAGAGAGCCGTAATCTACCCTACTATTCTAACCCTAGAACATAAGCTATCTAGAAAGCTGCGATCCGTGTGGTGATAAGTCTTGTTTAGCCGGTTAGTCGTAGCACTGTCAGCCTTTCCTGCTCCTCGCTCGAATCTTATCTCTGCCTCCCGTGACGCCAAAAGCGGCGCGCCGGATAAGGACACGTCGACCTCAGGCAGTCAGGTTTTATAACCAACGCTCATGTGAATCGACGAGCGTCGCTACGTCGGTGACTGCCGCCATTGGCTTAGAGCAGCACGACGGCGACGGCGATGGAGACGGCGGCGAGGACGAGCTGCGATGCGCGGGGGACGGCGCCGCCGCCGGCGGCGGTGGAGAGCTGCTGGGCGCCGAGGTAGACCATCGTGTCGTTCGTGAGCGGCACGCCGGCCGCCTGCGGGTTCTCGTCGGAGTACTTGCCGCTGTTGAGCAATGAACAAACAAAGCAAAGCGAAAAGCACGGTCAGAACACGGCACGAAAATCAACTTCTTGACAGTGTACTGTGAAATGGAGATTCGCACGAACTGATCGATCTACTCGCAGTAACAATCACTCTCCAGATTCGCTCGCGGAGTGCAGATATTTCTGGAGATCGAGGGAGTAAATGCATCTGCGCGCGGGGACAGGCCGTGCGGTTGGGGCTTGGGAGGACAGAGCAAATCAATGGGGGGCGTGGGAGCATGGGACCTGTACGCGCGCCAACGGCTCGACCAGTCCGGGGGCCAGGGCCGCGTGCGCCGCTGCCATCAGCTCCTTGTCCTGTGCGTCGAGCCAAGGGATGGAGACCCATGTCCCCGCGAATGGATTCCTAGCCGTTCGTTTATTTTCCCCGAGGATTTCTAGCCGTTGCTGCTGCGTGCCGCATGCCGCGTCGTCTGAACCATCTCATCGTACCTTTTGTGACAGAAACATGGGCGAACGTTGGTGGATGGGTGAAACCGCAGAGATCCGTTCGTGAAACAACCGAGCTAGGAAAGAACCAAAACGATTCACATTTTGACAGAGCGAACTGTGTCGGGACTCGGACGTAGACTTCCGCCTGCTACAACTAAACTACATGTCCTACGTACGAGTTACGACGACGTTCTGTTGAAATCCCAACTGCGGTGTTGCAAAATTCAGTATGAAATCTATTTACTTTGTCCAGTTCTCCCCAGAAGGAAATTTCCCGGGGGGGGGAGGGGGGGGATATAACGAGCGAGGTGACTCGCGTGTTTACGTGGCTAGATTTACTTTGTTATGTAGTGTTTATCTCTAACATATCTGATCGGATTTAGAGTTTATCTCTAATATATTATATCAACTTTAGTATTTAATATGAATTTCTAATATTTTAAGCCGCATAGATCTTTTATTTTTTTCTTTGATTAATCTATCCGGCTATAATTTGGTCCCATAGTTGATCGAACGGATAAAATAACCATATTATATCATCTTTAGTATTTAATCCGAATTTCTAATATTCTTCTTTTAATCTAAAGCCGTTATAATCCAGCCCCACAAAATCAACGGCATATGAGAATTTCTTTGATTGATCTTGGCCGTTATAATTTGGACCCGCCGTTGATCAAACGGCTGAAATAATTTGGATGATGTGGACGAACGTGGCGGCTTCTTTTTTCCCTCCTTTATATATATAACGAGCGAGGTGGCCTGCGTGTTTGCGCGGCTAGATTTGTTTTGATATGTAGTGTTTATCTCTAACTCATAATCAATCTCTAACATATCAGATCGGATTTAGAATTTATTGCTAATATATTATATCAACTTTAGTATTTAATATAAATTTATATTATTTTCTTTTAATCTAAGGCGCATAGATCTTTTATTTTTTTTTTCTTTGATTAATCTATCCCGTTATAATTTGGTCCCACGGTTGATTGAACGGATAAAATAACCATATTATATCATCTTTAGTATTTAATCTGAATTTCTAATATTCTTCTTTTAATCTAAGTTATTATAATCCGACCCCACAAAATCAACGGCATAAATCTTTTATTTTTTTTCTTGATTTATGTGAGAATTTCTTTGATTGATGTTGGCCGTTATAATTTGGTCCCACCGTTGATCGAACGGCTGAAATAATTTAGATGATGCGATTTAACGTGGTGGCTTTTTTTCCCTCCTTTATATATATATGGCGAGGTGACTCACAGCGTTCATGCTGCTAGATTTATGTTAAGATATAATAATATATCAGATTAGATTTAGAGTTTATCTCTAATATATAGATCAGTTTCGGTAGTTTGTTATAGAGGTTAATATTGACCGCTAGATTTACATAATATTCAACGATGTAGATTTTTCCTTTTTTCTATGATTAACGTGAGAATTTCTACTATTTTTCAATTAACGTGGAAATTTATAGGATTTTAGGATTAATGTGGTGGCTCCATTTAACTCTGCTTTATATAGATAGTAGATATATTTTTTACAAGTTTTTTTTTTGTAGAATACAATACTAGCAAAATTGTCTGCTTTCGTTAAACGTCAACTGACTATTGCAACCCATGTAGAAAATTTAGTAATATAAAATTATTTACTATGGTAAGTTGATAATGTACCACGTTATATATATTCTAGTTCTCCCTAAATAAGTGTAGATCTCTCTTAAGATTTTTAATGTTATTCCAAATTGTTTAATGCTATTCGGTATATTTAATCCAAAGACAACTATCAATATATCATGTTCAACGGGACTTAAGCTAAACCTGCTTAGTACGATGGCAAATAAAATAAAAAATCTAGATAAATAAAAAAAATGTGAATGGTGGTCGAGTTAAACACCACCTAGACCAACCGAATTTAGGCCGCATCGGACATGGCTAACAATTTTTAATTATCTCTAGGATTCCTAGTTTTCACCAAAGCTTAATATGAGATTTCCTAATAACCTTGAAGAGGTAAGTAGTCAGAAAACAAAAAAAAACCCAACGATATATCCTATAATTTTTAGGGCTGGATTGAATAACGTCATATCGGCAACATCAAACAACCGTCCTCCTGACTGAATGAGCTCCTCCCCACACCTATTTAACGCTAATGGGCCCTGAGCCCCTGACAAACAAGCATCTAAAAACAACCGGACGCGCCTGACGTCTTCGCTATACCTCAACCATAAACTGGTCTTAAATCCTGAGTATCACCATAAAGCCATTGGCAGATGATTGTCAAGGCATGCAGTTCGACCGTACATTTCGCGCCATTTTTGTGAATTTGTGACCGTTAGTTTGTTAACGAAGCCTACATATTATAATGGTACTGTGAAGCTTCAACCAAGAGGGAAAATACTGGGGCCAAAATTTACCTGGTGGTGCTTGGGCAGAAGGTGATGGCGTAGTTAGTGCCGGCGGCGCAAGTGAAGGTGGAGGTTGAGTCGTCGTAGGCATAGCTGTACGCGCGAGGACACGCGTTCTTGAAGAACTGTGAGTACGTCGACGGCCGGCACGTGTTGGGGCTCCCGAACGCGCCACTGCAGCAGTACTGCGGCGATCCGAACGCCTCGCAAGCACTGCGGCACGCCACGGCGCCGCCGTCGGCCTCCGCGATGACCTTCAGGTCGGCGGGGCAAGCTCCATTGAGGTCGACGAGGCAGCCGGTGGCCAGGCACTTGGCCCCGCTGGCGGACGCGCCGCCACCGCCCTGCGGCACGACGAGCACCGGGAGATTGTAGCCATCGACGACGCTAACGTCGAAGAAATCCATCGCGCCCGCGCCATTGAGGGTGAACTCCACGAGCGTGACCGGCGGCGCGGCGCCCCCGCCTTTGCACTCGACGCCGCCCGAGCCGCAGTCACCGGTGGCGCAGGTGAGCTTGCCGGTGGCGTCCTCGGCGCAGAGCGTGCGCGCCCACATGCGCCCCGACCAGCTCGCCGGCGCGTCCACGACGGTGGACGCGCCGTGCGCCAGCGCGAACCCGGTCGTGGACAGCGGCGCCGTGCCCGCGCCAGACAGCATCCCCGGCCAAACCGTGTAGCCGCAGTTGTTGGTCATCGTGAACGTCGCCGACCACGCCGCTGCAAGCACCGAAGAACTCAGCCGATCAGCTCACACATACCAAGCAAAAAGACTACGCCGAGTAGCTGGCCGACGCAAACAGAGTGTACCGGGACAAATGCAGAAAAGCTAGCGGGATCCATTTACCATGAAGCAGGAGGAGCAGAGCAAGTGATCGGAGAGCGAAATGAGCTGCCATTTTCTTCTCACTCTTTAACTGTACTCCACAAGGCAACAGCTCCAAGCTCTCCTGCTCCCTGCTCTGCTCACTATTGACGGGCCGGGACTCGGAGTCGGGACGGGGTGACCAGCGAGGACGGTCACTTGACTATATAGACCAACTCAGCAAACAGTCTGACACTGCATGTGGGCCCAGGAGAACGGACACTGCATGTGGACCCAGGAGGACGTCGGCAACGGCTCCAGCCCCCCCGCCGACTTGTTTTGTCAGTAGCCGCTGTCCTGCTCCGGGTTCCGTGCAGCGTTGAAGCTTAATGGCGAGAGCAGGGCAGCCGACTAATGGCGAGTTGGGAAAGATCTGCTCGCCCGGTGCTCAATTTATAGCTGTGGGTGCGGTGGGTTGGGGACGGAGGCAGGAGGTTAATGGCGCGAGAAGAAACGGGAAGCAGAGAAGGGAAAGAAATCTCTGCCGCGAAGCTGTTTACGTGATCTGCTAACTCAATCGTTTTTTGGGGTTTTTTTGCCCGAGTTGGTGGAATTCTGCCATTCTCGGTAACGTATTTCTCAAGGGGGGAAATATCGGCGCTCCTTTCTCCTTGGGAGCAAGGCACGGCATTCAGTTGTTTCTAGTTAGCTAGATGCCGTATCACGTATACCTGAGAAGGGAGAACATTTCGGCCCGTCCCTCAGGTTTAAAACAACTAATTGCAGCCTGACATGGTCGTAAATAGGGTATAATTTATGGGAGCGCCTAGCTCATAGCGCCTCGTGGCCGCCGATCGCGCAGAAAGGCCATGGCCGGTAAGAGCATGGCTAGGAGAAGCTCTAAATGACGTTTTATATTTGCAGCACGTATAGAGTGTCTGATAGGTGAGGGAATCTTTTAGAGTGTAGTGTAAAGTCTAAAAGGACGTTTGCAAAGAAATCAGAATTTGCGAAGATAGAATTTTGCAGACTTTTAAAGTCGCTTTGCTAGCTTTGCTCTAACGTGTTACGAGCCCCACTCGCGCCGTGCACTCCCAGGTGACTGAGCATGCACTGCACTAATCGCATACTAATTGCCACCGGCCATTAATTAGTCCCTTAATCACACTAACACGCACAAATACTACGTTGCATGCAGACAAATACACTTACCTAAGTAAACAAAACACTTAATAAACAAAAAAATATATATCTATAATAAACAAAAAAACAAAATAATATATCTATAATAAACAAAAAAATAGCAAATTATCTACAAAAAAACAAAAGATAAACCTTCGTGTGATTTTTTCCACCTTCTCATAGCGTTTCTTTCAATGAATGGAAATGTGGAAAAACAGTACAAGATTACTAAAATTTTTAGCGCCTGCACGATTTCGCAATTTCCAATAACTTTATGTAAATAGCAATGCGACACACAAAAAAAATTCCACTATCGCGAAACGTTTCTTCCATAAATACAAATGTGGAAAAACAGTAAAAAAAAATAGAATTTTTTCTAAAAAATTTCACTATCGTAAAACATTTTTTCCAATAAATGCAAATGTGGAAAAACAGTAGAAAGAAAGTGGAATTTTTTGCGCCTGCACGTTTTGGCTATTTTGGACCATTTTCTACCATTTTCACTTAAAAACGTATTACCAACAGTGGAAAAAAGAGTCTGAGCGATGCTTCTTGCAACCTTGTGTGCACGCGTGGGTGTATTTAGCATGAGCCTAGGCATTGCTTCTACATGCTGTTTGTGGCGCTGGTTGCGGTGGGCCTCTGAAATTGGTACCGCACGCTTGCAAATAAAAGCTGTAACATGCATGGAAGCAGGCGCCAGACGCTTTGGGTTTTGGCAGCGCCGCCAAATAGCCAGAGCGAATAAATAAATGTAAGAAAAGAAAAATCTATAATAAATCTAATAAAAGAAAAAACAAAATAAATCTATAATATACAAAAAAACAAAATAAATCTATAAAAAATAGAAAACAAAAATAAATCTATAATAAACAGAAAACAAAAAATCTATAATAGACAGAAAACAAAATAAATCTATAGTAAACAGCAAACAAAATAAATCAATAATAAATAGAAAACAAAATAAATCTATAATAAATAAAAAAGAAAATAAATTCCATTAAAAAGAATACGGAATGAAAAAGTGGAAAAATAGTATAAATTTACTAGAACAAAAAAATATCGGCGTGATTTCGCTAATCACAAAGGACCCAAACCTAATTTATATCATTAACCATTGCATTAATCGTTAATCACAGGGTTAATCATTTGTATTAATTGCTAATCATTGTATTAAGACCGAGAGAAAATGGCGCAGGCAGGAGGAAGCGCCTGCGCGCTCTGTGTATCGGCAGGCGCCTGCCAAAAAACCGGATCGGCAGGCGCCTGCCAAAAAACCGGATCGGCAGGCGCCTGCCAAATAGCGGATCCGATAATTTATGAGGCTATTTATGGTTCTTTAAGAGGTATCAGAGGGTACAGTGCCACCCTGGTGGTAGTATCGATATTTACGCATTACAGTGCCACACTAGTGGAGCAGTGGTAGTTTCTTGTTGTAAACCCTGGTTGTAAACAGTGGCGGAATCAGGATTTCTCTAAGCGGATGAACTATTAGGCTAGCCTATTTGCTAGATAAAACATAAAATAATGCTCACGGTGTTATTGGCGGAATGGCGGTCGGAGGCGGCTCGGGCGCTGTGGGCGGGGCGGAGGCGGAGGCGCCGCCGCCGCAGACGCGTGAGTCCGGAGGAGGCGGCGAGAGGCGGCTCGGCGACCTAATCGCTTGCTGTCTTGGGCGTGTGTGCCTGGCGCTGCCCGCGCTCTCGCTACCGAGTGGCGGTGAAGGCCAAGGCTGGCGTGTGGCGACGGGAGGAGGCGGACGATGGATCGGAGGAGGTTCGCGGAGGCGACGCGCCCCTACCGACGGGAGGGAGGCGGCGGTGGACGGGAGGAGGAGGTGGCGGCGACGCAGGCGGGGCGTGTGGGATGGGACGGAGGAGACAATGTGACATGTAGTCGGGAGAGAGGTGAGCGAGAGAGAGTTAGGGTTAGAGGTGGGGCGTGGGCCAACTAGTTTGGGGCCTTTGGGCCATAGGATATTGACCCATTTGGTCAGGCATATGTAAAATAAATCTAAATACTACGTGCAGATTTCTTCACTATCGGCCACGCCTGGCGGCGGCCGGCTGTTGCCGGGTCCGATTCTGCCCCTGGTTGTAAACAGGCAAAGGCCGACCGAGGCAGGGGCCGCCGGGGGCATGTACGACTACTTCGACGCAGAGGTGCGTGTTTTATTTGCAGAGACTGCAATTCGCCTGAATTTTATGATTGCCATGCGAGGAATTGGCCTTGTGCTGTTGTCCCCATGGCTCTTGACACCCTGAGTAAGCCGGTACGCCGGTATACATGCATGTGCAGATCAATCATTCTGAACCACGCAGAGGGCAGCCTGACGTGCCCCTTATCGAACACGATCGGCGCCGCCCGAAAGCTGCGATCATCGATCGGTTCGCGTCGTGCGGCGCTCCAACAATCGAAAATGGATACATCGATCGGTGGACAAGGATGTGCACATGGCACGTGCACCCCATGCAGGCAGGCACATCATCAGAACATGCCATCTTATCCGAAAACAAAAACATGCACGGCGCATGCATGCACGTTACACAAATTTAACACACCACGACGTCGCATGGTAGTTCGGCGAACGAAAACGTCGGGTTTTTTTTTTACGAGCTTAAAACAGTGAGACACTGGCGCGGTGATCGTCAGATACTTTGCTTTAAATTTGGCAGGAGATGTGTAGGAGAGAGCCAATTAAGGTATTGATCCTTGTTTGGATAAAACGCTTTAAGACTTGCATAACTTTCACCGCCTTTTCGAGTTCCGTACCACATGCACATGTAAGTCTGCGCAATGTATCTTTCTACCGGGGAAAAGAAAGGCTTAAGCACATTTCACACCGCATGTTCTATTTGCAAAAGGTTTTGTAAAGCCTCGATAGGTTTCTCCACCAATTTTGAAGGCCTGAAACATGGCCCAGCAAAAAAGGCCCAATGCTGTGTCGTGTCGGGCCTAAGAGGCAGACACCTGTCAATTTTTGTAATTCTTTTTATTTTTTTTAAAAAATAAATAAAATTTATTTTATTAAAATTAAATAAATAGACGCTCAGCGCCATTCCATCAGGCGAGATATAAATCCCTCCCATTCAATTGATAAGTTTTACATCTTTCACCAACGAAACGGGCTTTAATTAGCCAAATTCGAAATATGCCCAATATATTGGCAAGTTTTACATCCTTCACCCTAGCTCTAGGTGGCTCAAGTCGAAATATGCCCAATACCGGCTAGAAGTGAAGCAACAACTCGTCCAAGCAGTTGGGCCTTAAATAGCCAAATCCTAGAAAATACCCGATGGGGAGAAAGTTTGGCCCGCCGAACCATCTGACGCACCTTAGGCACTCTGAACACCCTCTTCTGACACATGTCGCACCGTCCAAAAAATGGTTTGGTGATCCATACCCCCTCGTGCACCTCCTCTGGACGAATTGTTCTGATGCATGCCAAACCATATGGTGAGTGGTCTAGTGCCTCGAACACCTCGGTGCACAGTCCCTATACTAATTGTACCGTTTGGTGGCTCGAATCCTGCAAGGAGTCTCTTTCGACTAATTCATCCGGCACGCCAGACCGTTCGATAGATGGTCCGGCGGCAACAAGCTAGCTCACACAATCTACCAAAAATAAGAACCACGACACACGAACAAAGCCCAAAATCGACCTAGGTGCTCCACGAATATGAACATGGTCCAACCTATGAAATTCATCTAGAACCCCTAAAGTTCAAACCAAACAAAAGAAAACAAGACCTTGACTTGATATTGAACCCTTCTCGAAGCTCAGGTTTAAAATAGTTTTCAGCCTTGATGACAACAATGTTTCCAAGTTTGCACAAGAGAGATCCTTCGTCACCACCAAAATCATAAATATTTGTCAATATAGGCACAATGTCTTTGCACCTTACAACATTCACTTCAAGTTTGAATGTTAATATTTGGTAAGCCAAGTGTGTTATAGCCAAGATGATCGTTGTTTTCATTTGTCATCCGATAATTTTTTCATATTAGTATTGAATACCATTCCACGTTGTATCCGTAATAGATACTATTCCACATTATTAACATTTATATTTGCATCTTGCATCATTTGTGCCCGGACTATGGGTGCGGGATGAGTGATACCCATCTGTATCTTTTTTTTTAGACAAAGAAAGCTTTATTGAAAACAAGATAGTTACATCAATATGATACAATAATCCTGAGATCACTCCTGGCCTCTGCATAGCAAGATGCACACAGCCCTAAATAGATACAAGAAAAGGCAAACAACTTAATGACTATTAATCCGAAGACTAGATCGCCACCCATGTGCCTAGGTAAAACACTCCTTGACCACCCGTTTCATATGCGAGCACGACGCCATAATAAAATCCCGCGAAGCCGGCCGCTGAAGAATAGTCCAAGTACGTAGCCAATGGATAATTAAGTAAATAACCTGTAAAGGAGATGAGATAATTTTCTTATTAAAAACCACATCGTTCCTGCATAACCAAAGTGACCAACAAGTTGCAGTCGCCCCCAACAGGGCCAGTGATTTCAAATCCTTGTTTATACCACATAACCAAGCACCAAACAAATGAGATACAGTACAAGGTTGACAGAGTCCTGAAGCTGCGTAGATTATGGACCAAACTCGTCGCGCCAAACGGCATTCAAAGAACAGACGATTAATTGTCTCCTCTTTATAACAAAAGCAACAGTTCTTATTACCATTCCAATTTCGTCTCGCTAGATTATCTTTTGTCAGAAGTACCCCTCGTCGTAGGTACCATAGGAAAATCTGAATCTTAAGTGGTGTTTTTAGTTTTCACAGACGTTTATTAATATTTGGGACATCACTATGAATGAGCGCAAGATAATGTGATTTCACCGAGAACTAACCATGAGGATGTAAATTCCAGCGAAACACGTCTCGCTCGTCAGACAAAACAATATTAGCAATGCGTGCAAGTAAAGTATTCCATGCGGCTAATTTTGGCCCAACGAGATCTCCGCGCCATGATAAAATAGGATTTGTTGTTTGAAGGACCTCTGCTACAGTAATATGTTTGTGCAAAGCTATATTGTACAAACAATGATACTGTTCTCGCAAGATAGCGTTTCCCAACCACTTGTCCTCCCATAACCTAATTTGAGATCCGTCCTTAATACTAAAGCTTCCGAAACGAAAGAAATCTCGTTTCACCTTCATGAGACTGCCCCAAAAGTGTGAATCTCCATATTTCCACTATACTTGCGATAAAGGTCGAGATCCCAAATATTTGTTTCGTAGCATTTGCTGTCAAACTCCATCTGTGGTGAGTAATTTAAATAACTATTTGCTAAGAAGGGCAACATTCTTAATATCCAAGTCATGCATGCCAAGACCACCTTGTTCTCGCGGTCGACATAGGATGTTCCATTTTGCAAGACGATACTTTCTCTTCTGATAATCACTTTACCCATCTGTATCTAATCCAATCGCTTCCTTACCGACCACCACGCGGTGGTTGACAGAGGCTGGTGTGGTGACGCCGTGGTTGGGGCTTGTAATACTCCGGCCCGATGTATTGTGAGGCCCATGTGGCCCATGTGAATGAGATAGTGGGATTAGTCTCATATTGCTAGTTGAGACAGAGTTGTAATAGCATATAATGTCTGTTGGAGCCAAACATAGCACCCCGGTTAACCCTTTTAGACGAAGCGATGCCGAAAAGTCTAAGTGGGTGCTATGCATGCGTGGGCCAGCCCCGTAAGTAGGCTAGGCTCTCAGCGATTTTGGACCAGGGTGTTACAGATGGTATCAGAGCATCAACCCTCGCTGTACGGCAGATCGTGTGGGCTTAGTTGCGCGAGCATATTGCGCATGGCTTGTGTGGGCTCAGAGTGATCACACGGCATGGCATATGTGTCGGCACTAGACGCACGGCCGTATACTGAGGGGGATCCTGAACATTTGCCGCTTAGGCGGTGTGCTGACGAGGGCGTCAGCCCATTAAGGGTGGGTGAGTGTAATATTTCGGTCCGATGTATTGTGAGGCCCATGTGGCCCATGTGAATGAGATAGTGGGATTAGTCCCATATTGCTAGTTGAGACAGAGTTGTAGTAGCATATAATGTCTGTTGGAGCCAAACATAGCACCCCGGGTTAACCCTTTTAGACGAAGCGAGGCCGAAAAGTCTAAGTGGGTGCTATGCATGCGTGGGCCAGCCCCGTAGGTGGGCTAGGCTCTAAGCGATTTTGGGCCAGGGTGTTATAGGGCTGATCTAGGGTGCGCCGGGCTAGGTTGATTGGGGTCATGGTGGATCGGAGCCACTATTCAAATGACATGGCAGACACACAGGTGCTATGGAGTCGTGCCATCGTCCGCTCTCCACTGTGACAACACCTAGGCTGGAAGCAGCTTTGAAAATCTAAAACTAGTTATTAAATTCGGAGAAAATGGAGTGGAGGGGAGGCTTTGAAAGAAGTTTTACTTTGGTAAACTTTTATGTCAGTATTGATACACATATTTCTGAAGAACAACACTCATCTGCGAAGCCTATGTGCCTCGGCACATCACCAGTGAGTCAGTGACTCATGTCCGATGTAACTAGCCCAATCATGTTCTCTTCCAACCCTATTGTTTCTTTGTCGAAAAGGGGAAGAGCAGAACATATCGATATATTGCGAAAGCGCTCAATGAAAGAACACGAGCTTTCTGCCGAGGAATGAAGGGGAGATTCACAATAGAAGCTGATGGAATCAGAATGGACTATTCATGGACGCAATGCAACTTTGGGCAAAGAATATATCCAACGTGGCTTTCTCAAAAAAAAAAAAAAAAACAGGTGGGTTTCTCCGCGTCAAGCTTAGATTTCTCTTTGGACTTTGACACCTTTACATGATGGCATCTAACTCATAAAACATGCGGACCAACTGTGGAAAGCTTGCAACGAGCAATCATGTTTCATGCTAGTTATCAACTAAAACTAAACTCTAACCACTTGAAAGAGTGTCTTCAAAAATCTTAAACTAATAATCAAAGATAGATATAAAAATATTTAGATATCAAAAAGGCTGATGGGTCGAAATACTCCTATTTTGGATAAAGCAGCTAAACTTTCTCAAAAGAAGAATATGGAAGGTACAAGCAAACTTACCCATGATAATTCGTTTTCTGCTATTAGTAATGATAATCTTATTTTATTAGCTAGTACTGTTGGGGTGTCTTTTCCTAATAACACTCATGAGTCTCTAGATTTCCTAAAGGAATTAGAAAATGCTAGGCTTGATCTTTATAAGAAATCTTTAGAGGAAAAACAAAAGGAAATAATACAGGAGGAGTTCCCTGTTTTAGATGTAAAACAGGGATCTATAGAAGAAGTGGATTGTGACAGTGAGGGTAATGCTCATGAGGATAGTTTGGATGAAGGATTCTCAACAGTAATTTCTAGGAGTCAGAAGAGATCTATTGTTAAAAAAAGAAAAACTCAAATTTGTAAAGAGAAAAGGACTCCTTGTGGTGTTATGGAAAAGGGGGAACAGAGAGCTGTTGACCCTAAGAAAACTAGATGCAGGAAGCTGCATTTGGGTACTTAAAAAAGTAATTCTGTTATGAATTGCATTTTTTGGAATTGTAGAGGTTTAAATAAAAAAAAGCATTATTAATTACATCAAGGAGCTGATGTACAGTCATCAAATAGATTTTATTGGTTTGGTGGAGACCAAAAAATGCTCTTATAATGATAGTTTTCTTAGAAAATTAGACAAGGGCCAGAAGTTTGATTGGCATTGGATTGAGTCCAGAGGGAGAGCTGGAGGGATTCTGTGTGGAATTAAGTCTGATGAGTTTGATATTCTTAGTATAAAGAAAGGTGAGTTTACCTTAGTGGTGAAAATTTGGGATATTGAAAAAAAATACTCTATATATAGTAACAGTTTATGGGCCACCACACAGAAATAGAAAAAAAGATTTTTGTGATGAACTCATGTCTCTTTGCAATATTCAGATGGAACCTATGCTGTTAGGGGGGACTTTAATTTAATTAGATGTAGTAGTGATAAAAATACTGGAAATATGGATTCCTTGATGGTGCAAATGTTTAATGATTTCATTAATTTTTGTGGTTTAAGAGAGTTAGATTTGGCTGGAGGACATTTCACTTGGACTAATAGTCAACATAAGCCCATTTTGGCTAGACTAGATAGAGTGTTTATAAATAGAACTTGGGAAAGTAGTTTCCCTATGTCTAACATTAGTAAGATTCCCAGATGTTTTTCTGATCACAATCCTATTATTTACATGCCTTTAAACAGCATGGTTAAAAAAATTGGTGGTTTCAGGTTTGATACTTCTTGGACTAGGCATGCTGATTTTGTTGAGAATATTCAGTTGATTTGGAATAAAAAAGTGATTGCAAAAAAAAATTTGGACATTGTATTGATCAAATTAAAAAGAGTTAAGAAATTCCTTAAGGGTCGGGGAGCTAACCTTTATGGAAATAAGCTCAAAGAGAAGAATGAAATCATGATATCATTAAAAAACCTAGAAACCCAAGAGGAGTCGTGTGGTCTTTCTAGTGATCAAGTCATTAATAAAATTAGTCTTCTTTCTCAGATACATTCTATTCATGAACAAGAAGAAGCCTTTTGGCATGCCAAATCCCATGTAAATTGGTTGTTAAAGGGTGATGCCAATACTGAGTACTTTCATAGAGTTGCAAATGGTCGTAGGAGGAAAAATACTATTCTCTCTTTACAAAATGAGGATCGGGTTGCTGATAAAGAAGGAGAGATTTTAGAGTTGGCTACAGACTATTATAAAAATCTTTTCGCAAAGACCCATCAAAAAGGTAGAAATATGTATTTCTCTGATATTTGGGAAGACTATGAGAAAGTAAATGCAAAGGAAAATGAGGAGATCACAAAACCTTTCTTTGAGGAAGAGGTTAGGATAGCAATTTTTGCTATGGGTCATAATAAAGCCCCTGGCCCTGATAGCCTTCCAATAGAATTTTATCAGATTTGCTGGCCTATAATTAAAGAAGATATCATGGGTGCCTTTTTAGACTTCTTTGAGGATAGGATGGACATTAATAAAATAAATTATGGGCAGATTATCCTTTTACCAAAAAAAATGATGCTGTTAGGGTGCAGCATTTTAGGCCTATTTGTTTGCTGAATTGTCTTTATAAGATATTTACCAAAGTCTTGACAAACAGAGTGGAGGGGGTGCTTAACAGAATCATTTCTAAGACACAAAGTGCTTTTTTGAAAAATAGATACATAGTGGAAGGAATCATGTCCCTACACGAAATAATGCATTCAGTGAAACATTCTGGGGAGTGTTGTGTTTTTCTAAAATTAGATTTTGAAAAAGCCTATGATAAAGTGGATTGGGACTTTTTATTTCAGCTTCTGTACCTTAGAGGATTTCATCCAAAGATGATCTGCTGGATTAGGAAAGTAGTAGAAGGAGGTACTTTGAATGTCAAGATTAACAATTCTATAGGGGGATATTTCCAGAGTGGACAGGGGGTTAGGCAGGGGGACCCTCTGTCTCCATTGCTTTTTAATGTAGTAGCTGACTGTATTTCTAAGATGATCAGAGTTGCTCAAAGAGAAGGATTGGTAAAGGGACTTGTACCAGATTTGATAGAAGGTGGTGTAGCTATTCTTCAGTATGCTGATGATACTATAATTTGTTTAGAACACAACATTGAATCTGCTATCAATTTAAAATTCATCATGTTTTTATATGAAGTTTTGTCTGGCTTGAAAATAAATTTCCATAAAAGTGAATTGTTTGTAATAAATGGTGATAGACATACTGAAAACATGTACTCTGAACTGTTTACCTGTAGCATAGGTACCTTGCCTATTTGCTATTTAGGGATGCCAGTAGGTGGAAATAGACTTAATTGCAAACACTGGAACAATGTAGTCAATAAAGTGAGAAAGAAATTAGATAATTGGAAAGGCAATTGTTTGTCCTATGGGGGTAGGTTGATTTTGATTCAATCCTGTTTATCTAGTGTTCCTATATATAGCATGTCAATGTTTAAGATGCCTCTGAATATTGCTAAACAAATTGATAGAATCATTTTTTCTATAGTAGTAACAGGTCCAAAAAAAAATATCATCTTGTTAGATGGCATAAGATCACAATGCCAAGAAGTAAAGGAGGTTTGGGGATCAACAATCTTAGAGATACGAATATCAGTCTCCTGTGTAAGTGGTGGTGGAGATTAGACATTGGTGAGGGTATTTGGCAAACTCTGGTGAAAAACAAGTACATGAGGGGCAAAACAATCTCGCAGGTTACTCATAAACAGAGTGACTCCCCTGGGTGGGTGTTGGACGCAAAAAAAAAAATCTTTATTAATTAAGCCTGTTAATTAATCCCGTAATTAATTAATTGATAAAATAATTTTTGCGGATAATTGATCAAAATGATAAGTGTTTGTAACAAACTCGGTCTTATCTTTTGGGTATCTATCTCTATCTCTCTCCCCTATAAAAGCATAGCCAAACGTAGCACAGAAATTTGGTGATCATCCGGCTGATTGCCCCGGGGGAGAGGAGCCCCCTCGTGATCTTGATTTCAAGACGCTCGCGCACGAGTATGCCTGCACATATCAGAAGGATCGACGCGCAAACGCCCGAAAGAATTGCAGGCGTCATCCATGCTGCGGCAACTAATCAAGGAGGAGAGAAGAAGCAGCAGATCGGAACTCTGACTAATCGAGGCAACAAACAAAACAACCACGAGGAAGATCAATAGATTGATAAGGCTGAGACACAAGCATTAGATTACAACGTGATGCTAATTGATCAAGGCAATCAAACAACAGGGTCGAGGAAGGAAGGAAAACACACTGAAAGACTAATCTAATCTACTAATCTCTTTGTTTTTCTTCTGGCCAAAGCATGCAACACAAACGGCGCACGCACGCTGCTGCATACTGGCGCCGACGCTGCTGCTCTGTCCTCGCGCCGACGCCGCATGCTCGTGCTGCACCGTCTCCGTGTTTGGCCTCCGACTTCACACACCGCCGCCTGCGACATCATCTTCCCCACGCAAGCAATGGCAGCGACGTCAACACAGCGGCGGCGACGCTCCTCTCCGGCCTGACACACGGCGCCCATCTCCTCGCACGGCAGTACGACCGCTCGGCATCTCCAACGCGTGGACGGCGACATCTTCTTTGGCCGGCGGCGTCGCTTTGTCTTGGCAAGCGACGGCCCCTTCCCCAGCACAGCGGCGGGCGGCATCATCTCCATCCTCGGCGCGAGAGCACACGACGACCCGGCGTCTACCCCGGCATCGCCACGCCGACGGCGGTTCTGATCCCCAGCGGCGAACATGGCGCGGCCCGACCACGATGGCGGCGGTTCCCATCTCCACGCGCGGCATCACCCGGCTGGCAGACGCATACTTCTCCGGCATCCAGCGGCGGCGCTCGACGGCTTTGACCCCTTCCAAGTCCGGCGCGCACCCATCCTCTCCAGCGCGACGGCGGTGGCTCCAGTGCATCTGCCTCGGCGTCCACGGCAATCCACGCGGTGGCAGCGCCTAGGGCGGTGGTGGCATCGCGTCCTTAGCGTCTCGCCGACGCAGATGGCGTCCAGAGCAACGGCGTCTCATCATCTTCTCCAAGCACGGCCGACGCCGGCGGCGTCTCTTCCTCGCCTCCTCTCACGGCTCGACCTCCACAGCAAAGCAGCAGTGGCGCTCCTCTCTCCATCGACGGCCAACGGCGGCGGCATGGCACCATCTCCACGCGGCGTGACGCCCGGCCGGGTTGCTCCTCGGCGAGCTAGAATAGCGGCGGCGGCGGCGTCCCAGTTCGGCTTCATCCCCATGGCGGCGTATCTCATCCCGGCGGCGTAGGACTTCCACGGTGACCCGACGCGGTGGTGTGCTCTTCCCCATCTGCACCGACAGCGCTGACGCTCCAATCCTAGGCGACGACGGCATGGATCTCCAACTCCTCCCACAAGGCACGACGCCGTCCGCGGCGGCGGCGGTGGCTCTCTTCCTCCACGCCCACGCAGCGGCGGCATGGCGTTCCTGATCACCTCAGCCCAAGCCCAGCGGCATTCGGATCCTCTATGCTCCCTCGGCTTCCACGCGCCAGCAGCCGGCGTCGCCAGATCTTCAGCGCGTCTTCAAGCCTCACACAGGCGCTACCGGCCAGCCCCCAAGGAGCAGCCTGCATGCTGTGTACTGACTCAGTGCTTCCCTGGCCCTGTCACCAACTCGTTTCCACGCCGGCTATGGTTGACCAGGGACCTAGGCAGCAATCTAATGGAAACATCCGCACCGTCTAGAGCTGGTCATCACGTACACCGTGGAGCCAAAGCATGTACACATGTATTTGCATGGGCCATGCATGTCTGTATGTATTTGTTGCATACGTATGATACCAAGCATGCATAGAGCCAACGCCAAGCAACAGCAGTACCAATATACACTCAGCTCCAAAATATACCACGGCCGGAGCCCTACGTGGCTCTGCGCACCGTCATCATCATCAAGCGAAAGGATCATGATGTCGCCGGCGAACACTACACACTGAGAAAACACGACGGCCGGTGCCCTACGCGGCACTGCTCACCGTTGTCTTCATCGAGCAAAGAAGCATGAGCGACATCACATAAAATGACGCGTCCTCAGCCTCCGTTCGTCAAGTTGCCTTAGCGGAATCACATTCCGTTCAAGGAAACCGAAGACCGACCGCCAACGACTCCTCCGTTGATCACAGGAGCCATCCGATGACTTTCTCCAGCAACCCCGTCAACACTGGCGGGACCAATTTCTACACCGACCTAAACGGGATTCTATCTCGTCCTACAAACACGGCCAAAGGTGAACAAGACCCTGAAGGCCAGTGGTATCGTGGAAATCCTAGTTTTCACGGTGCCAACGTCCATCCCGTTCAACAATAACAAGCCGAAGGTGAACAAGACCCCAAAGGCCAACGGTATCGTGGAAATCCCAATCCCACGGTGCCGACGCACATGTCCCGTTCGATAAACACGAGCCCGAAGGTGAACGAGACCCTGAAGGCCAGCGATATCGTGGAAATCCCAATTCCACGGCGCTGATACATACCTCGCCGTTCCTACAATATCAAGACCCAAAGGGAGATGAGACCCCGAAGGCCAGCGATATCGTGGAGATCCCAGTTCCACGGTACCGATACCTCTCCGTTCCAACAAACACGGCCCGAAGGTGGACAAGCCCCTGAAGACCAGCGATTTCGTGGAAATCTCAATTCCACAGTACCAATATACCTCTCCGTTCCAATAAACACGGCCCGAAGGTGAACAAGACCCCGAAGGATAACGATAACGTGGAGATCCCAATTCCACGGTGCCGACGTACACTTCGTTCCAACAAAATCAAGACGATGGTGATCAAGACCGTCAATGCCTACATCTAACCCCGGACACACCGGAATATCTTTGATGACGCCGACAAGCTATCTACTCCAACTCTACGTCAAGTGCTAAGCCGTGCATTACTCCAAGATTCAATTACACTAACGTGAAGCCTGAAGATACAAATTCAAGCAACACGGACGGGCATAGCCATACAACGGCTGTGCTAGGCACTGCGTGGGCCATGAGTTACCCCACGTATCCTGCCGTCGCCAAACTACACCCTACATCCACCCCATCACGGTGAAGCACAAGACAAGGAGAAGAAGAAGACAGCCTCGCGGCTTAATCGGAGGTGTTCCGCGCGTCCCCGCTAATTAACTGGGTAGCCTCTCGAGGCCCTAGGATCCTGAACATCACAATCGTCTACACAAGATAGCCAACTAGCATGGCTACGGAGCGCAAATCCAACAGGAACTTGTATTTTATTGCGATAATGAAATATCAACGTTCTTATCCCTTCTTTTGTGCGTTTTTGATAAATGCACTGGCACGCCCGCAAAATCCCGGTGAATTTGTGTGCGTCACAGTGGGGAGATTTACTCAAATTCAAACATATTTATACACAGTTTAGATCGTACTCTGTGGGGGATGGAAAACAAATTGATTTTTGGAAAGACTCCTGGGTGGAGGATATTCCTCTCAGGGAAAAATTCCCTCAAATTTTTGATATCTGTCAAGATAAAGAGGTTACTGTGCATCAGTGTATAGAAAAAGGGTGGAATTTATCCTTTAGGAGATGGATGCTTCCCCAAGATATGCAACATTGGAGTGAATTGGTAGATAAGTGCAAAAATATCCCTTTGAGGGAGGGATCAGATTGTGCATATTGGGATTTGGAAAAAAAGAAATTATTTTCAGTTAAATCCATGTCTTTGAGGTTATGTAATGCATTATGCAGTAAAGAGCTGAAATATATTTGGAAAGCCAAGATGCCTCTTAAAATTAAAAATTTCATGTGGTTGTTGTTTCGAAAAGTGATCCTCACCAAAGATAACCTTAGGAAAAGGAATTGGGGAGGGGATGCTAGGTGCTGCTTTTGTAATAACATAGAAACTATTGATCATCTCTTTTTTTCATGCTCTACTGCCAAATCATTATGGGGGGTTGTTGCTTCCAGTTGTGGTATGAATATGAGACCCAATAATTTTGAACATTTCTTTCTGTGGATGAACAGAATTCTGCCTCGGGCCTCCAGGTTACATATAGTTTGTTTGGCAGCAATGTGTTGGGCCATTTGGGCCTATAGGAATAAGGCTGTTTTTGATGACTTTTTAATAAAATCGCCACTTACTATTCTGCATTTAGTATGCTCCAATATGAGGTATTGGGCAGGGATGCAGAATGATGTTGAATCTGAAATTCTGATGAGATATTCCCAAATCTTGAGTGATTTTATTGCAGATCTGTCTAACAAAGAGGATGGAGAAGGGAAAAAGGATTGTAATCAGCTGTCAGGATTACACGTTGGTGCTTAAAAACACATAGAGCTGGACTGAAGGTGGTGGATTTTGGTGGTGCTTCAAGAAAGGACGGATGGTTATCCTTCAATGGTAATTCTGGAAAAAGAAGAAGGCGGCTCCTTTTTGTATTAACTGCAGCTAAAAACTGTCTGTACTAGGGGAATAAACATTGTGTTCTATTTTCTGTTGCGTTTGGAGTTAGGATGGTGAAGATCCTATATGGGGATTGTATCAAAAACTCTACTTTGTTTCCGTTGTCATCATGATAATGGAAATCGGGGGATAATGCCTCCTTTTGGAAAAAAAAATATTTATCTTGTAATTACAGAATTTTTAAGAAACAATATTGTAAAGTCAAAGCATTTCATTGATCGGGAGAGATTGATAGCGCCAAGAGTGAGCAGCCAGTGCTGAAACCTAGTAAAGACATGCAAACTTTAACCGATTCAGCTATAGGCAGTTGGAAGTTGGACACTTGGACCTAGTATGGTCACGACATTACTTTTTTTAGTTGTTTAGTTGCCTTCTTACCTGAGCCATGCTCGTACAAGTGTCGGGCTAGTGAAAACCAGGTTGAGCTCATGCAATGGGCCTATATTATGTCTTGTGAGTCAGACGAGTGGGAGCATGTGTTTGGTTGCACAAATTAGATACAGATCCTAGCGTTGTCGTATATGTTATTACTTCGGTCCCACGAACAAGTTGTGTCACGCAAGTCAAACCCATGGAAAAACGCCTATATGTCACCTTTCCGTGGAGCCTAGTTGTATGATGAGAATTGCATGCGGTGGAATTGACTGTGAGAAAAATATAGACATCCAAACAAATGAGTTTTGCGTCAACAGAAAGAAATCTTAGGTGCGTACACCCAATGAACATGCTATCAAGGGTACGAGGGGAGAGGAGATGGCGGCGGGGGAGAGAAAGGAGGAGGCGGCGCTCCGGAGGCAGCGAGGGGAGGAGGAGGTGTGGGTAACCGTCTGTGTTCAAGGAGGCGGACAGGAGGAGGAAGGACATGGTGGCAATGGAAGAGGAGAGGGCAGCAGCGAGGAGAAAGGGGGAGGGGAGGCGGCGTGAGTGTAGGAGGCAGGGACAACGCGATGAGAGACGGGGGGCAGCGGGGCTAGGGTTCGATCCGACCTATATTGAGTGGCAAAGGTGGGTAATTTTGTAGCAACTTCAGGTGCATCTAGAAAGCCAAAAAGGACAACGCGGCAAGGAGAAAAAAGACCTGAGGGGGTGAACGGAAAATCACATAGATTGGAAAGGACCTTGGTGTGAACTTACGGGGAGGCAGATAGAAATTCGCAAAGCACAATGAGTTTTTTGCAAACTTGTCCCCTCGGGAGGGTTCAGATCGGGCGGCCTAGACGGCAGCCACACCCTGCGATCGGACGGCGCAAGTTTTTCGGGCGATGTGGCCATCGCGGGGAAGAAGTAGCGCCACACGCTATATAGCAGCGCAGCTAATTCGACAGGATACATTCCCGGCCGACCGGCCTGAACAACATGTTATTACTGATCTTATTTCATTTAGCTGCAGCCTGCAGCTCCGCGCGGACAATTCCATATGCTTGGATTCTACCACTAGTCCACTATGTTCTGGAATGTGGATCGCTGCAAAATTGGCACGTTTTAGTGCAGTTGGAAATGGATTCCTGCCGGAATTGCGTAGGCGAACAAGGGATCGCTATATTAAGGCTCTGTCCATGCATGTTTTACTGCAGCATGAAAAGATTCTACACACCAGGTACGGGTTGCATAAGGCAGACGATTCACGTGGCTGTTGTAGACATGTTTCCTGATCCATATCGTAACTGAAATGGGCTCATTTTTGCGTCAGTTTTATTGTGTCTTTCTGAAACGCAGTGGCTGCACTAATGCAACCGTGCAGGGCATAACTGAAACGATCAAGCAATAAGCATGGAGTGGACTGCCTTAATTTTCTTGGAGTGGAAGAGTATTTGGCTATATCCTCTGACGTGCATGACATAGTACTACATATATAGCTTAACTTGCATGCATCATATGATCCTGGATCATTGCCTGAATGCCTGCGAAGTTGCAATCTAGATAAGCGTTGGGCGTATGGGTATGTTATGATATAGGTTGCTGCAGCAAGTGTTCCGCTCGAGGTAAATGCAAAAGTAAAGACGAGGAAGAACAATCATAGCCATTTGCAGGTTTGGCCATTCGCGGGGTCCCTCACTTTTGCTCATACTATATCGCACGAGCAATCGTCAATCGTCAATAGCACGATTAGCAATGTAGTATCATTAATGAGAGTGTATATATATAGGAGTGATGCCTAACTGCTGCCGCTGCCACGTCAGAAGAAGTTTCACCTGCACAAAGTTTTTCAGCAAATACATGAAAGAGAGAAAAAAAAGGTTCCCATATTACTTGGTTATTTCAACTCCATCTCAAGGTAACTAAAGGGAAAAACAAATACGTTCCCTTCCAATAATATACGTTTCCTTTTTTATTTGTTTTCTTTTTAAAAAATATAAAATTTTGTAAATGCGCCGAATCACTGAGATATAGGAAATTGAGTATGAGAATTGACAAGAGATAATATGCATGTTCAAACAATATCCGTCAGTTTGAACTGGTAGCCGATAACAAATTCTTCAGTCATCACATTTGAACATCCTTGTAAGCCAATCCAAAGCACAAAGGCAGCATTTTTTTTTGTTGAATCTACATCGTGTTTTCTCTTTATTCTTTTCATTCTGAAAGTAAAAATAGATTGACAAATGTGACTTCAACCCAATTTTACTAATGTATTAACTCGATGTCTCCAAATATGTGATCTTTTAGGGTGGATTATTTTCAATAGGAACCATTCATGCCTTTTATTCAACAACTTAGACTAATGGGGGATTAATTATATTGCACCAGATCCGTAAGACTAGTATAATCCTTGCAATAAACTATTTTTCAGACAACGGAAAGTGTTTCGGGCCCTATGTCATGAATATTTACGGTCCATTACAAACAACACAAAATTCAGCCAAAGACTGTATCACATCAAAAGAAAGTGAAGTATGAATAATTCATTCAAACATCACTAACACGATTATAAAAGCACAATTCAAAATTGGTAAAACAGGACAGTCACCACCTCCAACAGATGATACACAAAATTTGTTTTTGTCATCGTCCTTCTATGGTAAGGACCAATGTCATGACCAATAAGCCCACTTAAAGATATTTTGTATAGATGTAGAAACTTTGAACAAACACGACATAAAGATTAAATTATACCACCACATAATATTAGGTCATGTGCAATTCAGGTTCTTAGAGGGATGTTTAGGAAAGAAAACCAGTTTTTTACCACATAGGATAGCATCCAGTGCTTAAATGAGTAGGAGAGATGGTTAACTAAGTATCAATGCCTAAAGGATGCTTAGTGCAAATAAGTACCTGCGTAAGCATCTTAGCAACGTAATGTAACTTTTATGTTTAGGTTTTTAGTGACATATCAACGTTCTCTCTCCTTAAGTATTAGTGATAAACACCTCACAACATACATGGCCTTACAACCTATATTTATTGAAAATTGCTCTATATACGTCAATACTGTTGTTCTAAAAAAACCCCGCCAATATTGTCACCATCTTCCTACTTTCAGACTGCCATTATTATTTGGATGCTAACACTTTGGCACTCGTGTATCTTTCACTTCAAAATGTGGCCTCACCGTGTACGGTTTACGACGAGCCATCCATTTCCTTTTCAGTATTTTCTTTTTGCTGCTAAATTACTTCAATTTTGACGTAGCCAAGTATGGATGTATATATAAGCCATCGAGGCATCACAGTCATATCATTTTCTGAATAGTTCACTTATGTTGGTTAGCTGATTGTCACCACCTGCCATCTCTGTTTATCAGTTTCCATTTCATTTTCAAGACATTTTCTGTTCATTTCAGAAAACAGAAGAACGAACAACCTTCTTACCTACTGCACATGCGAACGAATACTGAACCTTCTGAAGATTAGCTTAGATGCATTTACCCAGCAAGATTTTTGGCACCCGACCAAAAACTATGGTCCATTTTATTATGTTATCCGCTAATACACAGGACTGTTGGTTAAGCCATACCTATCATTCTTCCACTAAATCTCATCGCACAATCCACACCTTTCTGCGAAAAGTTACAGACATTACCGAGCACCAAACCTTAATTCATTCTCCCATCCATCGTGGAAATTGCAGTGTGGTTAGCCCTAGGCCCCCTTATGCAAATTGTAGAGAAAAGGCATCTGAATGCAATCAAACCTCATGCCATGCTTTCTTTCACTCTACTGAAGAAAACATGAGGCCAAAAGCAAGTCAGTAAGCAGCACCTCTTGTGCTATAAGTACAGTCATGGAGTTAGAGCTCAGATTCCCCCTTTCCCTGCACTCCCCAGTCTCTGTCTCTGTTCCTAATCTTGATAGTTTATGGGTAGTGGCTCTTCCCTCGAAATTCAAGACTCGTCTATCTCCCTGTCCTCTCCCACTCCTCTCTAACCGCTGTACTGAAGTACTGGAGCTGGAGTACTCCTCCTAATACTGATAGCTAGTACCGACACTGTTGTGACATTATATACCTCTTCTTGTTGCCCTTGCCACTACTAACCACCAAACGGGGCTACATTGCTTCAGGAATCAGGGTCATGGAAATTCGAAGAGTTTGCGTCGTTGTTGCGTTGCTTTGCGTATTTCTGAGAGGTAATTCGATCGTCAGCGAGTGATTCTGTGTCAGGAAAAGTTGCACTAGTTCTTGTGATCGCGAGCTGATCCAATTGAAATTGTCTCTATCTCTGCTTGATTGTTTCTTTTGTGCAGAGAGTGGAGCTGTGACATTCACGTTTGTGAATCGCTGCACGGGGACGGTGTGGCCGGGTATCCTGTCGAACGCCGGCAGCGCGAGGCTTGACCCGACGGGCTTCGAGCTGCCGCAGGGAGCGGCTCGCGCGGTGCCGGCGCCGTCCGGCTGGTCGGGCCGCCTGTGGGCGCGCACCGGCTGTGTGCAAGACGCCACCGGGAAGGTCGTGTGTGGCACCGGCGACTGCGGCTCCGGCACGCTGGAGTGCGCCGGCCACGGCGCTGCGCCGCCCGCCACGCTGGCCGAGTTCACGCTCGACGCCAGCGGCCGCAACGACTTCTACGACGTCAGCCTCGTGGACGGCTACAACCTGCCGATGCTCGTGGAGCCCGCGGGCGCCGGCACCGGCGCCGGCGCGACGTGCGCGGCAGCCGGCTGCGCGGCCGACCTCAACGCGCGGTGCCCGCGGAGCTCCGCGCCGTGGGCGGCGCGGCGTGCCGGAGCGCGTGCGACGCCTTCGGCAAGCCCGAGTACTGCTGCAGCGGCGCTTTCGCCAACCCCAACACCTGCCACCCCACCGCCTACTCGCAGGTGTTCAAGGCGGCGTGCCCGCGGTCGTATAGCTACGCGTACGACGACCCGACGAGCACCTTCACCTGCGCCGGCGGCCGCGACTACACCATCACCTTCTGCCCCGTCGCCACCCCAAGGTCCGTGTCCCGCTCCCGCCGCGCTTAACCCCACTGCACTAATTAGCAATTACCACCCCGTCCCAATTAATAAACCTTTGCTTTCGCGTGACGTTTTGTTTGGTGCGCGATTAGTCATGGAAGCGAGTGAGTTAGGTGAGCGGTGACTTGAGCATGCGCTTGCTTGGGGACACGATGATGAGTTGGCAACGGATAGCTAACTCCTCCTCGAAATATTTTCCGAGTGGTAGATGACAGGATGAGTGACTGAGCAATGGGCACCGCATATCACCTTATCTCGTATTTAAATCTATATTCGAAAAATGCTTGCAAGTGCGGCATTCCAATATGTTTCATGCTTCTGACGTAGATGGGGACAGCGAGAGCGAAAGGTTTGGAAGATAAATATGATGTAATGATTAGTCAAGTTAGTAAGTATACAGTATACTAGTTGGTAGAAGTGTAATCCATCTTGCGCTTTTAGTGGGTGCTTAACTTGTTAAGGGAGGTTTGACCCTGTGGATCTTTTTTTTTTAACAGCCGTCGGTTTGCACATCCACGCCATTTGCATGGCAGTTGTGCAGTGCAGGCCAGTCGGTGCCTGATTATGTTTTGAAGGCAGAAATACTTAAGCAGACCAGATAGGGGAAAAAGGTGCAATTCGCAAAGATTGCTTTAAGTAACACGGGTCATTTACGTACTAAGCGGAGCAGGCTTTCTTTTTCCCTCTGTCCCTCTTTTTTTATTGAACTCGAGTTTTTACCGATCGGAGACTGATAACTCATGTTCTTTCTTGTGTGTCGACGTGAGCAGCCTGAAATCGGCGGGTGGAGCTACGACGGCACCGACGACGTCGGCGCCGGGGGCGACGACGGATGCCCCTCCGGAGATGCCGAGGCCCGTGGGCGGCCAGAACGGCGGCGACGGTGCGGGCGGCCAGGGCGTGATGCTGGGCGATAATTCTTGGCTCGCCAGCCTCGCCACCGGCGACGCGAGCTCCGCGCCGTCGAGGCTCGCGCTCCAGGCCTCGCCGGCGCTGCTCGCCCTGTTCATGCTCCAGCTACTGCTGCTGCTGCTATAGCATCACGGGAACCAACTACCCAAACGCACAAAAATTACAAGAATTCACTAGGTTATTTCGGTCAGAAAGAAATTACGGTGCTGTGCGCGAGCGTCGCGCGTCGGCGCGGGCCACCGGAGCGAAGCGAGACGGTGGCGCCCCCGCGCCGCACCGCGCCGCCGCCACGGTGATCGCAGAAAGGAGGGTTCCTAGCTAGCTGCTCTGTACGGTGGGGGATTGGAAGAATGATTTGATTCGACTAATACCGCATCTCGCCATTGTAAAATATTAAAATCCATCACCTTTTTCATTTTCTCTTTCATTCTTGTTTATGCCGTTGTGTTCAACAAAAGAAATGTAAAAGATTACTTCACACATTGGAATGGAAGCTTAAGACGAGTCTGGGGGCAATGATTTCATACGCACTCGCCGTCCGGCTTCCCGGCCGATAGTGGCAAACCAACACTCGAATGCTGAAATTGGCCGCATGCAATGGAGATAAAGAATCAGGGTAAGTTGACATCGTCATGAACGGAGGAGCAAGCACCTGCCACGTTACAGGTCTCTGCTCCGTAGTGGCATAGTGCATAACTGCATATCCTACAGTGTTTGCTGTGCTACGGATTTTCCATGTGCAGGGTCGACGTGGCAGCTCCATTATCACTGACAGTCTAGCTACCAAATACTGTCCTACACAGTAGCAGTACACATCATACATTTTTCTCCTCTTTTTTTTTTTTCTTTTTGCAGCTGATGATTGATTATAGCTAGCTGCATGCGCACCCCAATCAACAGCTAAAGGAAAACTAATGGCCTGGTAATGGCTGAGGTGTCCGCATGGACTAGAATACTAGAATACTACTCCCTGCTGGCTGCTGCTACTGATTGTCTACTACTCCGTACTTTATTTAGGGCACACTGTCCAGTTGATGGCGCAAGCCTCTGGTGATTGGCACATGGAAATGCGTCATCTCAACATCTGCCTGGATCAAATCAGGCGCTGGAAGGACAGGCGCAGTGGGGAGGACATGGACATGGCGACGGCCACTCATTTGGTCCACTACTTTAGAGTGAAGCGAAAGGAAGGACCAGAGCCTACGTAACCCTAGCGTTTCATGAACTGTTTATCGAGCAGTCTGCTCGGATCACCATTTGTTATGCCTATCAACGTAATGGTCTCCATGTGATTTATATGTTTCGCATGACGTAGATACCATGCTTTTTTTTTTGTGATTTTGTAGAAACGATTCGATTATTGCACGAACATAGACAAATTCCCGAGTTCCATTACGGGGCCGAAGATCGTAATCAGGCTCATTCCATTGAGTGCCAGCTGACTCATGATTTCTGAAGAGTCGCGCATTCGCGGAACTTGTCTGCGCAGCCGCAGCTGCAGTTGTCAGTTTGTCAATTATTAGAACATCTCCAATGATGCTATATCAGCTAGCTATAGGGATTTCAACTTAGCCTTTTGCTTATGTGGAGGAGAGAAGGAGGATGTGCTAACTACTAACTTGCAGCTAGTCTATAGCTGATTCTAATACATCTACTATCTATTACATGTGGACCCATATTCAATATTACAGTCAATGTTATAGTAGTCCCATTGGAGAAGCTAACTATATGTTATCTATAGATGACATGACACTTGTTTATAACTAGCAGCTAACTGCACCATTGGAGATGCTCTTAGCAGTCTACTATCTACTGACATTCTGACACAGACTTCACTTAAGATTGCCTTCAGTAGCAAACGTGTGTAGCTACTGTGTCAATGCCTTCATCAACATGTTATCTATCGCTCTGTGCGAATCTGATACCTAGACCATTTGACTTCTCTCGTGTCAATCATACTAACAACTGCTGGCCTGCCGGTCTTGCTTAGGAAGTTCATTAGGACGAAGGCAATCAGTTGATTGCAGGGAAGCTCATACCTAACATCCTATCCAGGAATTCACCATTCGCCAAACTCTCACGTAGACTTCCCTTCCAGTCTTGTGATCCATGCGACGCGACACCTACAGATTCCCTATATAAGAAAGGAATGAGACGAGCACGCTTGGCTAAGAGATCGGCAGCCTTTTCTTTCGCCAAATTGACCAGTTTCTCTGATCTGGCAGCGAAACTGATAGCATTGTGCACCGAAACTGCCGGAACTATGACTGAACCTGATGCAAGAGTAAGGCCACATGTTACTTTCAGGAGCCAGTCGAGATGAAGAAGCGAGGCGATGCCGTCACATGAGGCTGTCCGCCGGTGACCGTGACAAGGATCGGCCACCGACCGGTCGTTTTCTTGCTCGAGAGGAACTGCAGGTTCAGATACGCTACTCGGATCACTCAATTAGAATACAGAAACAGCTCGCCGTTGCAACTCTGCCTCGGCTAACTGGAAGAAAAGATAGAGCAGAGCAGTCCAGCAAAAAGAGCTTTTCATTGCATTAGGTATGTTCTGAACAAGGCAATCACTCAGAGCTTGTTGTGACGCAGCTGCGTCGTTACCTTTCTTCTGTTAAGTAGCATTGCTTTTGCAAGTGATTGCCCTTGGCCTGGGGGAGTTGCTCTTGCAGGTTGCTTGCACCCTCGTGAAGAGTTCACCTTTTGGTTGACTCCCATGTTGCTTATGAGCTGAAAGTAGTACAGATTTAGCTGTGATTTCAGTTTGTTAACCCAGACTGAGTAATCTTGACTCAAAAGTTGAGTGTATTGACAACAATCCATAGAAGATGCTAAAAGAGTATCTTTTAGGGACGAAAGGGATACTTGTAAAGAGGAAAGGAAACGGGAAAGAGCAAAAGAACGGAACTGGCGACTACAGTCAACACAAGGTACCATATGTGACTGTCGATCGATGTTATGGAAATGGAGCATCATCCCCACATGCTTAGCAATAGCCAATATGCCATTACTTTGCTCCCAAATGCATGCGATTGGTGATACAAGAAGTTGCAGTGTCTTTTTCAGTGCATTAGGATGCAGAGCTGAGCTGCAGGATACTCCCAATATGATACTGAACCACAATTTATACTCAAATTTCACAGGATCAGCATCAGTTTTGGTTCCATTAGCAATTTACTGTCATGCACTACTAAGTGTGAAATTGACCTCCATCCAGTTGTAAACTAAGGCTAGAAAAGCCCCAAGTTTGTGAGTTTGGTGAGTGGAGAAGCGAGCTAGCAAAGGAGCTGCCTATTGATTTGCGTCGATGTCTCCAGAAGTGTAGTTGTGTGGAGTGTAGTTGTGTGGGTGTCTTCAGCAAGTGTAGTTGTGTGGGCTTTAGAGATGGGTCTTGGTTATATGGGCAAGGTGCGAGATCCAATGTAAATTTAACTAGCTAAGCCCGCGCACCCTTGGTGCGCCAACGCGGCAAAAAAATCGCGGCGGGCGCGCGGCGTGAGCGGCCAAAAAAAACGCGGTGCGCCAACCTGCGCGCGCGGCCGCGCGGGGAAAAAATTCGGAGCCGGCCAGCGCTGCGGCCGACGGAGCGAAACCTGCGCTGCGTAACCAACTCGCCGAAACGCCCGAGCTGGCAAGAGGTTTTCCGTTTTTTTGTTTTTAAAGGTTAGGTCGATATGAACGGCCGGATCTCGTTGGCCGAAGCGATCGGACGGGCCACAGACCGCCGGGCGACGTGGCCACGGGAGGGCAGGCGCGCGGGCGACGGGGCGACGTGGACTCACGAGGAGGCCGGCTGGTAGCGCCTTGTTAGATAAAGTTGATTGTAAACAATACCATGTTGCCTCCGCAGTAATGAAAGTTTGGTGGATTTCTCAAAAAAAAAAAAAACATAAATTCCATCCTTCCGACAAGCCATATACGCTCACACGTGGCATCAAGCATTAAGAATAGTTCAATTTTTTATTATATAAAGTGGGCGGCTTTTGGTTGTATTGGATTTTGGTGTCACAATGCAGTAGGCCAAAGAAAAGGTGTCATCTTGTTCAAGGAGCACGCATGTTCGTCAAAACTTCAGTGATCCTAGGGTACATACAAAGTTCATAGACGACGACCGACAAGAACACCACACCTAATGGGTCGGTCCATTATGCATGAAATTAAAGCAATTGCATACGAGAGCATCAATTAATGATGGACCGTACGAAATCGCTGAGTCATCAAACAAAGAAGGACACTCGGGTTCTCTAATCAAAACGAGAGAAGTGCAAAACTATTGTGCATCCTCTTATCTACTTAACCATTATTACATGCACAAGCTCAGGAGCATCAGCAGCTCCATAGTAATCCATGAAAACTTGTTGGCATTTGTGCAAGTTGCTTTCGTTCAGTTAGCAATCAATAAACTGATGCAACAGCAATTACATGGGAAATAGCATTTGAAAAATGTGACGAGGCAATGAGGCTAGGCATGCGGTCGTACCAACATCAGCTAATAAAACAACACGGTGGCCGTGATGCATCAACCACCTGATTGAAGTAACTTCTCATGTCATTCGTCAACAGAGCAGACGCAAAGTCAAATAAACCGGCAAAAAATAAGAATAGTTTCAACCAGCAATCTTCAATCAACTAGACAAAAACCAACGATGAAGTGAGAGCTGTCGAAATACCAAACACAATCATATAAATTTTCTATTGCTGGCCAAAACAATGCTACTCCGGCAGCAGTAGCTGCATTATTTGAGAAGGGCGCACTGCCCCACGCCCCCACCTATACAAAAGCAGTTAACTGTTCACATGTAGATAGATAACACTAGGGGGTTACAGTTACATAAAAGAATGATCTGGGAATCTTCTGACTCAAAAGCTCCGCTACATGAGTAAGCTCACAGAAGAATGATAGCTGATATGTTTTAATACTCTGGAAGAAGGTAAATAGGTGAACATTTTAAATCTCATATAATATCCACCCATCAATGGAACAAAAAGCAAGCAAATATATGCATGATGTAGTCTTTATGGATAGGGGAGCAAAATGAAGGATGCTGGGAGGCAGCAACAATTGCTCAATAATCCACAAGAAGTTTACAAACTATTTATTAAGGATTTGGAAGACTGGTGCAAAGTGTCATGAGGCCGTGAGCCCTTCATAACCCTCATGAAGAACTGAATACAGAGTTGTGCAGCAACTTTGCTGGCATGCATACCGACAAAGCAAGTTGTTATATTATCTTAATGAAATCGGTTGTTGTTATACATCAAACATGCACTAGTTCTCAAAAATATCAATGATGTCATGAAAGCATTTAAGCCTGTAAGATGAGAACTGAGAAGAGGACAAATTGGAAGTGCATCATCTTTGTCGTTGACAATTTTGAACAAGGATGATGTCAAGAAACATTAATCATGATCCAGTTACAGATATTATACCATTGTATTGGATGGAGAGCAAAAAACAGGCAAAAGCTAATGCATTACCCCATCTAAGATAAAAAAAAATGTCCAAGGGCAATTATTCACTATTAAAAACTTTAATTCTAACTAACAGAGGGTAGCAATGCTCCACATTATAGTTGGGCCAGGATATGTCATCACCTGACAAATATCCTTTGTGCATGTTCCAGACAGTGGAGTCATAATTCTCTATCAATTCACAGCACAAACCATTCTCTTTGATTATTTCAAGGAAATTGTTGAGTGAATCACCTCTCTTTGGGCTCAGAAAGGTGGCCTGTGATGTTTCTGAATGCTTCAACAATGATTTGACTACCCGGGCAAGGCTTTGATGGAATTGCTCAAAAAATGTGCTGCAGGAAAAGTGAAATGTGAATAAGAAAGTCCTAGTAGAACTGATTATTGGCTGGTGTTTATATATACTGGTTGACTTGACTTAGGTTCAGTTTGTGTTTGCTTATGCGATGCTTATTTAAGCTGCTGTCAAAAGCAAATTATGAAAATGAAAATTGGCAAGTTAATGTTACATAAAGTTGCTATAGAATAGTTTTATTCATGTGTTTCATCCAATACGTTCTTGAATGCAATAATATATCTGTTTGCAAACTTGGCTATAAAAAAAAAGTTAGTCTAACACGCAAATAACTAAAAGCAGTTCAACCAGTCCAGCCTTATTGCTGAGTATTGCAAAATTACTGTGACAGTTTAGTTTCCAATTGCCATCAGATCTTCAGGAGGGGGGTATTAGTTGATTTCTGTTTTAACTGAATGCCTCTCAAACAATACCGGATCTAATCAAAGCGCAAATGCATTAACATATAGCTTCTCAAACAGTTCTTCAACACAAAGATGCTAATAAGCTCTGACATTTTTTCCTAAAAAATAGCATGAGCTGATTACATGCATTACGTAAAGTATCACAGTTACATGAAACTGACAATTTGCAGCACAGACAAGTTGATTAATGATCAGTACTAAAGAATAACAAGGTAGTAACAGCCAGGGGGTAGAACATACCAGTCACTTGCAACAATGATGTCAAAAGAATTCAGCAATTCTGAAGCTTGTTCTTGATCCCAGTGCAGCATCATTGATTTAACCTTTGTTTTACCAAAAGTCTCTGCATTGATGGATATGTTCTGCTGAATATCTGAGGGTTAATGGCTTACAAAGACCATAGAAGGGTAACACATGGGACAGTCTGATGTTATTTGTTGATGAAGTCAAGTATATAGAAAAAAATAGCAAAGAAATCACTTGTAGTACATATTAATATTACATAAATACTGTCCCAGGGAAATTCAAAATTATGCAGAAACTTATGTTTAAATGAAATTAGGAAGGATACATCCAACTACTTGTGGGTTTCCATCAGAAATAATAACCTCATCAGCATTTGTGCTGGCGGCAATAACAAGTCCAGCCAATCCATAACCAGATCCAAGTTCAAGCACCTTCTTGGACCTAGAATGTGTTTAAGAGGCCAATCATCTGAGAGATATGGTACAGAGATTGGTCATAGCAACAATAGACTAATATTGCCACTTATCAGAAAGATTTGCATTGAAGGTAAAGTGGGGGTCAGGAATACCCATGAGTAACAAGGTTATATGGTAGAACAAAAGTTCAATCTACAATTCTACATAGGATTCATGATAGCACAAAAGCATTACAGTGTGCGATCGAAATAAAAAATGTTGCATTCTCGAGTTCACGTGCCTAAAGTTGACCAAACGTCCAATTTACTCAAATATTAGATAATCAGGTGATTCAAGCATGCTATGCTAATCAGCAAAAGCAAATATATTTATCTTGATGAGAAAAGAGCCATACCAGTGCAATAGAATCACATAATAACATGAATAACACCCCACATGGCCGAAACAAACCTGAACATATCTGGATGGTTGATACAGTAGAAGGCAAGGACCTCTTCTGATGGCCAACAACCTTCAAGGAATAACACGACAATGTTATTAGAGCTGAGTTTGACTTCTCTTCGACATATAGGATGGAGAGTATCATTTAAGAAGCACGGTAGAAGAGCAATGAAGAAGTCGACAATTCAGAATAGTATATTATCAATATAGCAGTGTGGCACTTTCAACTCTACTGTATTTGTTATTAGCACTTGATACTTCTAGAATTCTGCATTAAACAATATTCAAACTTAAGTGATCATCTACCCAGAGAGCATGGTGTGCAGCACCAGATGTGCCACAACAGCTTGACATCCGGATCACCGGATGGAGGTTAAGCCAGTTAGGTGGTTCATTGGAAACAGACCAGTTATTAAAAATTTTCAGACCTTGAGAGCATCAGTACAAAAAATAGTTGAATCCTGTATTAGGTATGTGAGACCACCATGTTTAGTCCAAGGCTCCCAGCAGGCAAATCTCTGAGCATAGGAGTTTTATCTCAAACACCTAACTTGGCAAAAAGGACGGAAAAGAAAGGAACCCTGCAAAATAAGAAAGAGACCAAACGGTGTATATTCTGCCTATGTTTACGCTACTTTTCCCAACCTACTACCATCGTATATATTACATTTAGAACAACAAAGTGAAAGCCCTTCAAATAGGGAGGTAGTACATCTGTAACTTACAACAAAGAGATTGCAATAATGACAGAAAATGTGATACATGACGATACGCAGGACAGCATCATATGATGTATGGTAATTGCAAAGATAATAGATTCGCTGGCACAAAGAACTTACATACAAGTCCAGTAGTGTCAATATTGTATCTGTTAGAAGTTTCAATGTCATTTAGTTCAATGGAATCCCCTCTTCTGTATCTGCAATCAAGTAACAAAATAATAAACAACTAAATATTCGTAAGCAAACCTACCTAGTTGGTGGAACACATCATGATGGCTCAAATTATGTCCATACAAAGTGTTTAGAGCATATTTAATGATAAACCATTTTGTTGCCTAATTTTACTTTTCATGTGCTAAACTCTTTTATTGCCCAAATAACGGTGGTCCTATTTTCCCAATCCCTACATCTCTCTCTCTCTCTCTTATATTTTGCTCGCAACCCCTTTTTCACTGTTCACAACCCCATTTCTGCAATCTGCATTAATAAACTCCGCTACAATAAAGGTATAGTCTCACCACTAGACATGCTTTTACTAGAGAGAAAACAACATGGTTTCCAATTTTACCAGGAAAAAGGTTGAAGATAAATATGTGTATAACAATAGGAGAAAAACTACTTACGCCAGATTAAGTTTTGGTGAATCTGCACAATGCAGCTTATAACAAACATAAACATCCTTTTGGCATTCCACATCATTCTCATTTCCATTTAATGAATCCCCATGTGATTTGATTGACTGTGAAATTGGCAGTACATGGCACTCGATTAGATTAAAGCCACGTGATGCCTTTCTGGAAATTTTGTCCGTATCACCACTATTCAGCTGGTCATTAGCAGTTCCCTCTGTATAAATTTGCCAGGAAAATAACAAATTAATATGTTCTTAATTCTTAATATATTACACATTAGAAGATGTGAACTATTAGAAAAATGTTGAGCTATGAAACCATCACAGATGTGAAACGTAAGGATGTAAGCCGTTCAGAGTTGCCAACTTGCCACACCGCAGCCAAAATAAAAGCAACATTAACAAAGTAGGCACTCCCATTGCTCTATGGAAATCACCAAACTAGCATTGAAAAAGAAAAGAAAAATTATCATTGTGGTTTTTCCTCTAACCACTTAACTTGGATGGTGGATCAGTATTGTCGTATTCCTAGTAGGTAAATAGTAGCGACCACATGAAAAAAGATATCTAAAACAACTTAGCAGGTGATTTCGTGCACATACCATCACATGCACACAAAATAGAGATTGTCAGTGGAGGGTAGAAAACAAACCTAAATAAGACAGGTAACTTCTTGATATTTATAAGTAAAAATTGCATTCACAGTTTTACAGTAATGCTACTTTCAAAGGATATGCTTCTGGAGCAAAAAAAACTCCAGTCCCATCTCATTCAAGTGAGTATCCAAACAGGGTTAGATTAACTCCTCCAATCAACTGCTCAGTATTGAATTGCATGCATGAACCAGTAAGCCCAAAAGCTTAAGTTGATTTAGAAAATTAGATGGTATAATTCAACACTTCCCTTAAGCCTAGGCTCCACCAGTCTTGAATTCAAGATCTCTTGGCTTTGGGCACCATATTAAACTGACAAGAAAGGAAGGTAATACATTTCAAAGCTCAACTATACCATCTAATAAAATGGCGTATGTCATAATATGTCACGCGCGAGTATCAACCATTTTTGCTTCAATTTGAAATTTGCAGGCACAAGAAATTCGAAGCTTCGCAAGGACCGTTCACAGAATAGGTTTGAACAAGTGTCGTTGGCCCGAGCCAGACAGCAAATTTCTAAGGGGCTACCCCGCGAAGCAACGAAGCGTGCTTCGCGAAGCAGCTCGGGGAAGCTAAGAGATCACAGAGTAGCTATCCTATGGAAACTATAGTTTGTCCTTTATTATTGCGGGGGGCATCTATTTATAGTGGGGGGCCAATTTTACATTGTACAATACCACCCCTCTTCTGGGCACAAAGTAAGGGTAGAGAAGTCTTTGCTACGAAGACTTCTTAGCCCTTGACCTGCCCCCTTCGGCAGGGGCGCCGAGGGAAAAACACCCTCGGGGCCGGGGCTAAGACCTTAATACCCCTACTTTTCTATCTAAAGCAGGGCTACAAGGGAGATTACAGGGGGACCCGGTTGTTACAGCCAACTGCCAAATCTTATCTGCCACCAGATGCTGGTTGTTACAGCCAGCTAGCATATCCCCTGACACGCGATATGATTCCTGTTTACTGCTGCAAACCGTACTTGATGTCCCCCCAGCCTTCTTGGTTCCCACGGAACCGCCCTTGCTTCGCGGACCAGACTTAGGCATTTCCGCCTTCAGCCGTATCTTCCGAAGGGCAGCCTTGTTTGCTTATCGTCCCTTGACTCCTCCGCTCCGCCTTTGTTTCGCCTAAAGGCGGCGAGGCTTTCCTCTCAGATGTGCGCCCCCCTTGCTCCGCCTTTGCTTCGTGCCAGGAGGCGTAGCTCCTTCCAATTGGGAACCCCAGTGTTCCTCGGCCTCAGGGTTGGTTCGCTCCTCCCTGGTTCGTAGGGGTGGGTGTCCCCTACTACAACGACAAGAGAATCTCAAGCTGATGAAATCCAAGTTGGGGGAGCACAAACCCACCGCTCCCCTGACATTACTCAAGTAGTAAATCAGAAGTTCAACTAAATGCTAGAAAAAAAACTGTGTGATTACCCTAGAAACAATGGATCGTGAGCCAAAATCTACGGCGCAAAGAGGTGCCGTTTTGACACATCCTATCCGTGGTGAGGGCTCATATAGGATGAGGAGTGAAGAGAAGACGGAAAGATTCCCTGAAGGCGGCAGTCAGATCAAACGGAACGCGAACGCGAATCGAAACGAAGTGGGTGCACAGGCTGCTGTATGTTGTGGAGGGAAAGAAGGCGGAGGAGACCTGATACGCGGGAGGAGGTGCGAGCGAGTAGGGCGCGGCGAAGGATGCCCCACCGCAGGCTGGCATTGGAGGTGACACGGGCCGGAGCGGACGCCGGCCCCGCCGTCGCCGGCGCCGGCGAGGAGGTGTCCATGGAAGCACAGATTCGATCCGCATTCGCTGAATTCTCCGAGCCATACATGTCTATCAAACAAATCAGGCCCGTCGTTGATGACTTGCTGGATCCATAGGCCGATGCGCACGGCCCGTCCGGTCTCTACAGGGCCCATAGTCCACACCCGTACGTCTCGTCGAATCTACCAGCCCATCACGAATCGTGGCCGTAGTATGCTAAGCTGAGAAAGTGAGATGTATCCCCGTGCATTCGCACTGCATTTGCCCGGCCACCCTTTTATATAAAATACCTAATATGATTTTATGATGCCATTAACCATCATGTAGAATATTTTATTATTTACAATATAACTATTTAATAATACATAGTTGGGATAGAACGCCACGGCATACTACTTATTAGGTTAATGAGAAATTGTTTATATTGACACAATGTATAGTGGCACATGTAATAAAGCTACAATTTGTTTACATCCAGAATTGATGTAAGCAAAAAAAGAACAGTATTGTGTTTGAAAGTAAAGTCATGACCCTCTTGCATTATTATCACAATTTTAGGCCATAGCTTACCGAAAAATTGTCCATCAATGGCTCATTTTTTTGGAAACGTAGTAAACTTGGAACTTCAATTTTGGAAGCTTTTTAGAATTTGTAAGTGTTTATAGAAGAATGGAAAGGGGTAACTGTGGGACATTTCCAATTTTTCTGAATTTTTTAGGGGACGTACAAAAATGGAAAATATCTAGGAGAAAGTGGGGTGTCAAGTGGACTCGCTCAGACAGAAAAATTGAGAATAAAATGAAAAAATGGGGGCCTGTCGGCCTAGTGAGATTCGAATTCAAGCAAACTTGTTTGAAAATAGGGGATAGTGACCAACCGAGAAGCATGTATCAGCCTCGTGGGGGATGCAACTACACAGTTCTATATATCTTGGGGAATGAAAGGCGTAAAAGGCATAAAAAAAGGCTGAAAAATTGGCCGCAAATGGGAAGATGTAAAAGGCAAAAAAAAAAAAAGGCTGGAAAGGGAGTAAAATGTGGGACTTTACTATTTTTCATGATTTTTTAGGGGACGTACAAAAATGGAGAATATCTGGGGAGAAGTGGGTGCCCAGTGGGACTCAGCCGAACAGAAAAATTGAGAATAACAAAAGGAAAAAATGAGGCCTTGTGAGATCTACCTACTATCTATATATATATCTATATAAAGCAGAGTTAAACGGAGCCAGCACATTAATCCTAAAATCCTAGAAATTCCCACGTTAATTGAAAAATAGTAGAAATTCTCACGTTAATCATATAAAAAAGAAAAAATCTACATCGTCGAATATGGATATTATTATGTAAATCTAGTGGTCAATATTAACCTCTATAACAAACTACTGAAGCTGATCTATATATTAGGGATAAACTCTAAATCTAATCTGATATATTGTCTATATCTTAACACAAATCTAGCCGCGCAAACGCGCGGGGCACCTTGCTCGTTTGTTTGAAAGCAGGGAATAGTGACCAACCGAGCAATCGAGCAGCATGTAAGTCTGAACCGAGGAACATGTATACGCCTGGTGGGGGATGCAACAGCATAATTTTATATATGTTGGGGAATGAAAGTAAAAGGCAGTTCGGGCCTTGTGTCGCATGGACGGGCCGACTGTGCAGATCACCGACCTCTCTCCGGACTCTGCTGATGACCCCATAGAGTCATGGAGCTCGGCCCACGTTGCTTGAGCTCCGTAGTAGCGTAGGAGTTGATCTATCCTACCAATGTTAGACTATCTCCTGCCGGGTGCACTTGAGTCGATTGGTTGCGACCTATTCCCCGGGTCAAATTTTCCAATCACTTCTGATCGGCTTGAAGGCTTGTGCACATGCATGCCTCACTCCACTGTCCTTACTACCATAAGTGTCCGCCTGTGTTACCTTTGTTCTCTTAACCTAGTTGTTGTGCCATGTGTTAATGAATTGTAAGCTCATCTCTTGGAATGTAAGGGGATTAAATGCCCCCGCTCGTTGCAATGTTGTTTCGGACCTTGTTTTCTCGCATAAGCCTTATATACTTGCGCTACAAGAGACTAAACTCTCACAGGCAACGGTTAACCACACAAATCTCCTAGGTGGAGGGCATCTCAATAATGCCAACTTCTTACCTGCTGATGGGACTAGGGGAGGCCTGGCCTTGCTCTGGTGTGATGATCATGTCCAGCTCTCGGACATCACAACGTGTTCCCGTTCCATTACCGCAAAGGTGCAACCAGTTGATGGCTCCCCACACTGGTTCCTCACTAATGTCCATGGGCCCCATCGACGTGCTGAAAAATTGGAATTTCTTCAAGAGATCCGTTATATATACGACCGTATTTCCGGTCCTTGGCTAATCGTCGGCGATTTCAACCAAATTCTCCAAGCCAGCGATAAGAACAACCTTAATATCAACCCTAGCTAGATGTCGACCTTCCGCTCCGCCCTAAATAGCTGCAACTTAAAGGAGATCAAGCTCAAGGGGCAACGATTCACTTGGAGTAATGAGTAGGCTAATGCGACCCTTGTCTGTCTAGACAGGGCCTTTTGTACCCCCCCCCCCCCCAATGAGAGGTGTTGCATCCTAACTCTGTCCTCCAACCTCTAGCTTCTTCTATATCCGACCATTGCCCCATCCTCCTCCAAAGTGAAAGTCCACGGTCGACCCCAAGGCGTTTTAGGTTTGAGAACTACTGGGTCCGGATCGCGGGATTCCACCAAACTGTCGCTGAGGCTTGGCATGGGATTGGGGCCATTACTGACCCGGTCCACCGACTCCATGTTAAGTTGCATGCCACGAGGGTAGCCCTTAGTCTTTGGTCCATCAAACACCTGTCTGAACTTCGCATGCAACAAGCAGTGGCCCTGGAAGTTATCGCCCTCCTCGACTGGGCCATGGAATTACGCCTCCTCTCTTTGGAGGAGTCTAGCCTCCGCTTAGCTTTAAAACATCGACTCCTGGGCCTTTCCGTCGTTCGCAAGTTAAAGTGGCGCCAACGATCTCGTATTACTTGGCTCAAGCTTGGTGATGCAAATACTTCCTTCTTCCACATTAAAGCCAATTGTCGCCGCCGTCGCAACCATATTCATTCCTTGTCAGGTCCTGCTGGCTTAGCCTGCTCCCATGATGACAAGGAGGATCTTCTTTTCCAACATTTCTTCTCCATCATGGGCTCGTCATCCGCCCCTCCAGTCCAGGTCCAATGGAAGCGCCTAAACTTACCGACCCTGGACCTTGATGAGCTAGATCTTCCCGTCACAATCGATGAAGTGCGTAACACGGTCTTCGCAATGCCCTCTTCGAAGGCACCGGGGCCTGACAGTTTCTCAAGGGCATTTCTCAAAAGTTGTTGGGACATTGTTAAGGACGACCTATTCGATGCTATTGAGACCCTATTCTCCCTTATGGGTGCCCTCAACGATCTCTCCAATGCCGCACACATAGTTCTTATGCCCAAGACCGAGTACCCACTTTCCCCCTCAGATTTCGGCCCATCTCTCTGGTTACCAGTGTTGCCAAGATATTTACCAAGCTTCTAGCCTCTCGACTCTCCAAGCATATCGACCAATTGGTGTCACCCGCACAGAGTGCCTTCATTAAGGGCAGACACATTCAAGACAATTTCCTCTACGTCCAACAACGTGCGAAATCCTTCCACCGCTCTAAGACACCGATGATTCTTGCTAAGCTAGACAACGCGAAAGCGTTTGATTCGGTCTCATGGTCATATCTTTTGAGCTACATGCGAGCCCGTGGATTCAGTCGCCTTTGGACTAACAGGATTGCCCTCCTATTGTCCTCAACTAACTCCCGTGTCCTTCTCAATGGGATTCCTAGGAAGGTCCTACAACATAGGCGCGGCCTTCGACAAGGGGATCCGTTATCCCCCTACCTGTTTATCCTAGCCATCGACCCGCTGTTCCACATCCTACAAGAAGCAACCCGGCTAGGTCTCTTCTCGCAGCCTCGTGGCCACCAATTGGATCTAAGGGTCTCTCTTTATGCGGATGATGCAGCGATCTTCCTTTCCTCTCAGAAGTCGGAGGTCGACACCCTTGTTCGAATCCTCCAATGGTTTGGGGATGTTTCCGGCTTACGAACAAATTTGCAGAAGAGTCAGGTTATTCCAATTTCCTGCGACGCCCTTGACCTTCATACTGTGCTACAAAACTTCCCGGCGCGACGCCACATTTCCCATCCTATTTCTTGGGATACCCCTCTCCATTCGGCGCCTTCGCAAGGTCCACTTCCAGCCACTTATCGACAAAGTGGCCAATAGACTTGCGGGATGGAAAGGGAAACTGATGACAAAAGGTAGACGGCTCACTATGCTACGATCCGTACTCTCCGCAATGCCAACCTATGCCTTATCGGCCGCCATTGCGTCTAAATCAATCATTCGGCATATAGACAAGTTGAGACGAGCTTGGCTCTGGATTGGCCTGGACACGATGCATGGCGGCCAAGCACAAGTCAATTGGAGCATGGTCTGTCGTCCTCTGCAACTTGGTGGCCTAGGGGTACTTGACCTCCATAAGTTTTCGCGGGCTTTAAGGTTGAGATGGCTTTGGGCGAACAAGTGCGGCCCATCCCGACCGTGGATGCCATTTGGCACACCTTGCAACGGGACAGATCTAGCACTATTTCGCCCAGCGACCAAAATCACCCTGGTATCCGGCACAAATGTCTCCTTTTGGCATGATCTATGGCTTTCAGGCACGTCCCCCTCGTTTATGGCCCCATCTCTTTATGCCATCACGACTAACAAAGTGTACTGTGAGTGAAGCCCTGCGAAACAATCACTGGATACACTGCATCAGGCCCAATTTCTCTTCCTTGCCATCTCTCCCAGTTCCTCCTTCTATGGGGAAAGCTCTTCCTGATCCGCTTGCAGGAGGGCTGTGATATCTTCCACTGGTGGCCCACCTCGAATGGGACATACTCCGCGAACACAGCATATAATATTCAGTTCCATGGCTCTGTGGTTTCCCCTCTTCGATTACTAATTTGGAAACCATGGTGCCCCACAAAGATAAAGTTCTTCGTGTGGCTGGCTGTTTAGGGCAAGATTCTTACAGCAGACCAACTCCTTCTCAGAGGTTGGCCGAATGAATACTTCTGCAGATTCTGTTCACGAAACCTCGAAACGGTGTCGCATATCTTTCTGCACTGCCCCTTCACGCGTTGCATTTGGACCAACCTTACTGACTGGCTCCACATAACGGCCTTCCAGCAGCCTTCGCATCACAACTGTGATCTCCTCACTTGGTGGGAGGCTCTAATTGAAGCTCCATGCACTCCCTCCATCTCAAAAGCAATGTGCTCTGTTATTATGGCAACCTTATGGCGCATCTGGCTAAAAAGGAACAAGCGCATTTTCCAAACCACTGACGTGCCTTCCTCACCAGCTGTCATCACCGAGTCAATTAAAGATGAACTTCGAGCCTGGGGCATGGCGGGAGCCAAAGACGTTCGTGCTCTTCTAGGAGTCACGACATTTTAGTTTTAGTTTGAATTTTACTTTTCTTCTCTTCTCCTTCTTTTTCTTCTTCTTCTTCTCATTCTTCTTCTTCTTCTTCCTCCTCTCCCTCCCTCTCTCTCTCTCTCCCCCCCTCCTCTCTCTTCCTCCCTGTGCTAGCCTTCTTGGCTACATTCGTTCTGTAAACAATGTTGTAACTTCTTCCATTCCTACCTTTCAATGAATGAACGTCCAACGTTCCTTTAAAAAAAAAGTAAAAGGCATAACGAAGGTTGAAAACTGACCGCGAATGGAACAGGTAAAAGACGAAAAAAAAAGCTAAAAAACAGGAGTGAACGTGGAACTTTTTCAATTTTTTTTGAATTTTTAGGATTCAAGTTCAAGCAAACTTGTTTGAAAGCAAGGCATAGTGACCAACCGAGCAACATGTATCAGTCTGGTGGGAGATGCAACAACACAATTTTATATATGTCGGGGAATGGAAGAGGTAAAAGGCCCAAAAAAAGGCTAAAAATCTTACCGTGAATAGAAAAGGTAAAAGGCATAAAAAAAAGGCTGAAAACCTGGCCATCACGCTGAGAGTGGGCTGAAGACCAACACAGCCATCATCCCGCTTTGTTGAAATACATTGCAATGAACTTTTTTTATAAAACAAAATGGCAAAATGGAAGAGGCAAAAGGGTGAAATTGGGAAGAAAAAAGGGTCGCTGATGGGGTTCGAACCTATGTCGCCGCAGTGAGTCAGTGTGGAAAACCAACCGAGGAACCGCTCGGCATGTCGAAGAGATATCGCAAGAGAAGATTTTATATATAAAGTTTAAATGGACGGCTGGATCTCCATTCGGCTGGTGATTGAACGGTCCAAACAATTTTGTGGACCTGGACAGTCCACGAAAGCCGGAGAGGCCAGTTGACGAGCCTATACGAAGATATGGATATAGATGGATTACAGCATCAGCATGTGAAACATATATATGGACATATGGTGCAATTTCCCTCCGTATAATCACGTACAATCCCACTACACTATTAGTAAGCAGTAATATAACTCACAATGACACTGCCCACAAGCACACATGTGACGATGTCAGGGGACTGAGCTAGAATGGCCTGCCAATCTGCCATGGTGAGTCATATCTGGATGTTGATGTGCCTGGTCTCGTCCCCCGGGGAGAGCGAGAAGGTGGCCTGCGAGGTGGTGTTGCCGTAGGTGACGGAGACGACGTACTCCCCTAGGTAGCCGCTGAAGCTGAAGGCGCCGTGGGCGTCGGTGGGGCCGGCGGGCAGCGACGTCTGCCACTCCTGCAGCAGGCGGTCGACGACGTCCCCGGCGGGGAGGTTGGTGAGGTTCCAGTCGGTGAGGCACATCTGGTAGCATCCCGTCTGGTGCAGCGCCGTCCAGAGCATGGCGCCGCTGACGGCCGGGTGCGCGTACGCCTCCCGCAGCACCTGCTCCAGGTACACGGCCTGCGTCTGGGCGTCGAACTTGTTGCTGATGTCGATCTCGGTGAACCAGACGGGGAGGCCCAGCGTGGCCAGCTTGTCCAGCACGGCCCGCATCAGCGGGACGTTGGGCCTGGAGAAGTGGCCCTCGAGGCCCACCCCCTCGAGGACGGCGCCGGCGCCGCGGAGCTCCTTGAGGCGCGCCACGTAGGCGTCCACGGTGGAGGCGGCGTCGTCGCAGGTCTCGATCACGTTGTACTCGTTCATGAAGAGCGTGGCCAGCGGGTCGGCGTCCTGCGCCACGCTGAAGAACTCCGCCGACGCGTTGGGCCCCAGCCGCTGCTCGTAGAAGTTGTAGTGCAGCATCTCGTTGTTCACGTCCCAGTGCGCGAACTCGCCGCGGTAGCGCGTCATCAGGTTCTGGATGCGCGCGTTCACGGCGGCTCGGAGGTCGTCGGCGGACAGCCCCTTCACCCACCCGGGCGTCGCGTCCTGGTTCTCCCAGAAGATGTTGTGCCCGCGCACCATCACCCGGTGCGACCGCACGAACGCCAGCATCTGGTCCGGCACGTCGAACCGGAGCAGCCCCGACATCGGCTCCGTCGAGTACCACTTCAGCTCGTCCTCGAACACCGCCGCGTTGAACCGCTCCACGAACCATTTCTACCCCCAAGTTTTTCAGAGTAAGATTTGATGTTTGTCACTTCCAAAAAATTATCATTAATTATCTGTGACTCATATGTCACTGATAATCAAGTTATTGTTTGAGTGGCGAATATTTTTAATGCCGTCATATTACGCTTCGCCGACGCAAAAACCCTGTGCATGCATACCTGGTAAGCTTGGTTTCCCAGGATGGTGGAGGCGATCGCGGAGCCAAAGGGGAAGTCCTTGGCCGTCTGCTGCACGGACACCGTCGCGCCGACGATGCGGGCGCCTTGCGGATCGGCGACGTGGATGGTGGCCATCCGCTTTCTCCTCTGCTCCGATCAAAAGCAGATCAAATCATTCGATCGCACAGGCTCGTACTTACGTACCGGCACGTCTTGGCAAAAAAAAAAAACACGTAAAGCGTTACCTTCCGGATCGTGTCCTTCTGGTGCATGGACCACTGTTCCGGCGTGAACGGCTGCAGCGAGCCGCTCGCGACGGCGATCTTCATAGGAGTCTTATCGGCATTCTGATGCACATAGGATAGGAGGGCCAAGAAATCAGTTTGGAACAGCACTTTTTCAGAGGAGAGCTTCTGTTTGGCACATCGGAATGTGGTGTGGCTAGCTAACCTGGAAGAAGATGACAGAGGACTGCGTCGGCCAGTCCAGGACGAAGCCGCCCTTGAGGAAGGCCCAGCAGTCGCTCCTCGCAAGAACCGTCCCGATGCACCTCGCGCCGGCGTTGTCCGGGGCCAGCCTCGCCGTGATCAGAGCTGAGTAGGCGCCTTCCAGTTTGACCCAACCTACACACGCGTGAAACTAAATACGCTTATAGCATCTACGATGTATGGATTTGCTGTGATGGAAATGAAGTTGTTCATTTCCACTTATCTAGATTTCATTCATCGGAGGACGTGCTGTATATTTAAGGTTGTATATCTTGGGTCGATCATTGTTTGTATGATGACGTACTGCACGGCCACATAAGCTCTAGATTTCGGAATTGAAAGGGGGCGCATAGGTGGTCGAACTCACATGAGAAGGTGTACATTGTGGTCTTGTTCAGGTTGTAGACCACAAACGCGGGGGAGAAGACGCCGGTCTCCGTTGTCTGATAGCCCGTCGGGTCGTTGCTGTTGCCGAACTTCAGAATCCCGCCGTTGTACAGCGCCGGCTCCGGCTGGCCTCTGCACTGAAACGCCATGTACGTTGCACAAAAAAAGTTAATATATTAGCTCGTCCGTCACATGCACACTCATGCATGGATGGGAATGAACCGTGCAGAGCCGCAGGCGTCTACAACTTCACATGTCTTCAGATCATGCATACACACTGAAACTTCCTTCAGTTCCTTGCACTGACAATGAACTAAGATTAACTGATCCTATCTTAATCATGGACAGGGTACCGACAGAATGCATGGCACGACACAACAAAAAAGTGTATGCAAGCTTACAAGTATACAACTAATAACCACTAATCAGCTAGCTTGCCTTGTTAGCTGGTCGGTCTAAAAACGCACGTTAGGCGCGTGTGCTAAGTTTGGCTCTGGCGCTTGGCTCCTTGCTGAGCTTCCAGAGAAGGCATAGAACAAGCACCATGCATGAACTTAATGATCATGATACTCCCACTCAGTGCAGAACTTGGCGCCAATGAGAATGCTAGTAAAATACTATGAAAAGTGTAGTATAATAGTTGTCATTTGTTCCATCTGATGATGTTTATTAGCTAGCAGGTAGGTGCGAGCAGTGGGCTTGTGATTGTGGAGCAGTGGTCTCCCAGCGAATGCACATATGGAAACAAAAACTGTAATAAAAGAAAAAAAGGTCATGCGCACTGTGGAAGGAAACACTGGTGGTCCAATGGCTTTTGGGATTCGTCTCCTTCTCCCACCTGGCTCTCGGCATTAGTTCCCGGAAGAGGAATGTCATTGGTAAACAACGCAAGAATCACTATTGACAAAGACTGGCTTAATTTATCGAGCTTTACACTATCGGCAATCTTAATAAAGATCCTGCGGTCACTGAAAGCTACTTCTGGAAGAACAGAGGATCAAGATTCAAGACTTACGTCTGTGTAGGCAGAGTAATCGTACCAACCATCTGCATGCCGAGCAAACAAAATGTCATATACTCGCGCGCGCGCCCGCGCGCGTGTGTGTGTGTGTGTGTGAGAGAGAGAGAGAGAGAGACCAGGAGGCACCGCGGTAGCAAGCTCAGTGCCGCAATGCACCATCAATAGCACGAGAAATCCCACGGCATTCAGAGCAAAGCGGGGCAACCTCATCTTTGAGCTGCCCTGCTCGGTGCTCGCTCAGCTAGCTCACTCGAACCGCTCTCAATCTCACTCGCACCGAGAGGTACGAAGCTTTCAAAAGCTTAGTGAAGGCTCGAGAATGTATGTGACCGGTCATGATCAGAGAATGAGAGCTATATATAGACGACGAGCACGGGCATTCTGGCGCGAGCCGTTTCTGCTGTGCGCTCCCGGGTGGCCTTCCATTTGGCACTTGGCGAGCTGCCATTGGCCGGAGAGTCACGGGCCGCCGTGGATGGCTACCACGTACGCCTGGTCCTCGGAGGATGCCTCTGCAAGGAAAGCGGTGCAGCCTGATGTTTCATGTTTGGTGCAGTGGACTTGTGGTGCTCCAACACCGGGCCTAGCCAACACTCTCTGTTCGCCCAGCGGTTCACAGCTTCACATGTGACTCGTCTGTGACTGTGAGACTGAGTGAGCCAGGGGAAGCATACATTGGTAGAGCACTAGAGCGGGATGAATCCGAGTCCTGTGAACAATCCTCGCCGTATTCTGTTGTTTCCTACCAATCTCGTGCTCGTCGGCATGGGCATTGTTGTGCAGCGGCAACGGCAGCGCAGGCCGGCCTCGAAGTTTCTTCTGCTGCTCTCTTCAGCGGCATTGAATTTACTGGATCGATCGGTGTGCGCCTTCAAGTCGAGGGTGTGTAGCTCACGGTTGCTGCTAGCTCGTCACGTTTTATTGTGGCGCGGTGCTCGGAATAGTAAACAGTGTTAACATTAGACTGCAGTTCACTCGAGGACCGGAGGTTCACGAGAGCATTCCATTCATCCACGTTTATCTGTGAAAGAAGTGTTCCCTCCGATTCCATAATACTTACTCATTCCGTCCCCAAAAAAATATCATTCTAGCATTTAAAATTTGTCTCACAAAGAATGTCATCCTATATTATGGGTCTCACTCCTTTTATTACTGTACTTTCACCCAAGCACTCACCACTCTCAATGGCCAATTGTTAGTCTTGCATGCGCATTAATTATGTTTCTTTTCCTAAAAAACAGGGGCACATACGTCATTTGGTTTGGATATTAGTCTCTCTGTTTGAATGCTAGAATGACATTTTTTTGTGGACGGAGGGATTATCGTTTTAAACATTGACACAATGATCGAAATACAACTTTGACCATTAATTACTAATAAAATTTATCTACAAAATCCATAAAAATATATGATATTGTGAAAGTACCTTTCAAGATGAGTTTATATATATGGTTTTTATGTACACAATCCAAATAGTTTAAAAAAATTTATATATAAAGTTTTAAAAGTTTAACTTAAAACAAACCTAAAACGATAAGTATTATGAAACTGGAGGGAGTAGTATATAGATTCATTCTAATACCCTCATAAAAACATTAGAAACAAACTAAAGAAGCAATATGTTGTGGGCAGAAAATTGCATTTCACAAGCTTTGTGTATCAAACTTTGTAAAACAATGAGAGGCCTCGCCAAAGAGGTCCAAAACTCCACACAAAATGGAAATATCATGGAACCAAAGGCCATCACAAAACTCTAGCATGGTTGACTCATCAACTCGGTGGTCGAGGCAACCGTATAACAAATTTGTACTACTCTATGTTAGGATATCATAGGACATATCGGCTGTGTTTCTTTCGGCTGTTAGATTATAATCTGAAAAGGTTGTGGTGTTTTATAGAAGATTTAAAGGGCCAAAAAAAATATGAAAAAAATATTTTTGAGATCTTTGAGACAAATTGTGCAAAGTTTCAAAAAAAATAACTATAAAATATTTCAAAATATAACCATTATAAAAATGACAAATTTTAAGCTGCAGCTTATAATCTGATTATAAGCTGAAAGAAACAGAGCCATCGTAAATTGTTAGTGGGAGGGGGTTCCCATAATTTCCAAGCATATGTACTAAGTCCCTAGGTGGTAAGTGTTTACGAGGAGCAAAAACATTATGTCATCAGGAAAGTCAAAGTTGTGAATTCTCTAACCCTTGATCTCTTAGTCTCGAATCATTAGTCTTGGCTCTAGGTCGCTCGTGTCCCCCATGGATCATTAGTGGCTTAGACCATAACATTGACTTTGAACCTCCTTAGGTTGTGGGAGAGGCAGTGACACCATTTTCTAGAAGATATCTTCTTTATTTGTTAGGTATCCTTCGATAGGTATTTCATATCCCTAACAATAAGACTGGGGAACCTCTCACTTGTTTTCGGAATTCGATCAATAGGATCTAGGAGGAGAGATAATTTGCATGATGATATTTTAGGGAGAAGGGACTCAAGGGAGGGAGGCTTGCCGACTCAATCAATGACGTGAGCATCGTGGTCTGTTGGGAGTCCTGACATTGAATATACATTGCACAAGAAAAAATGTTAGTGAAGCAAAAAATCGTACGTGAGGGGACTGATACGATCTAAAACATGCATGTTCTTCTAGTAAACGGGAAGCGATCATTAGATGGCACCCAATTATTGTTACATGTGTTTATTTTAGCAATTAGCACGATTCACAAGTGATACCAATCGCTACAAACATACAATACAAGCACTTGCTGAAAAGGAAATACCTAAGTTTGTACTTGTTCAGCTACAACCTACCACTGCCTTATAGTGTATCCACGATGTATATGTTACCCTACCCGAGCACCCTTCCTACTATCTTCCCTCGCCTCCTTTAGCGAAAGAGATGGCACGGAGCCGAGAGGAAACTGAAGGCCGCCTTTCACAGAGGAAAATTGGTCCAAAGGCACCGCACGCCGCAGCGGTTGGTAGACATAGAAGCTCGATCGGAATCAAACAGAATAATGGCTGCAGTTTTGCCGCCGGCCTTTCTGAAGTGGGTTCCAAAGCCACTGTCGCTGCCCAAAAAGAAACCGCCATTGGAAGCCGCCGGAGCCGAGCATGCATGCATGCATACACGCATGATACAACGCCCAGTCCCAAAATATACAGACGAGCACTGCCGCACTTGTCATTTGCTGCATCTTTCTGCCGTTTCGCCGCATGGCCCAGCCGCCCAGCCATGGGGCGCTCGCATGCGTGCGCATCCAACATACGCAGACAACAGCAACACAATGCAGGGCCGGGGGTGGGCGCCACCACAAGCGAAAAAGCGCATCGCGGGGGCGGCACCGTGCGTCCGTGCGCGGGCACGGGCCACCACCGAGCGAGCGAGGTGGCGGTGCCGATGCCACGGGCTCGCCTTGCGATGGCTCCCGGTTTGGCGGTTGCGCAGTCGCGGCGCGAGCGAGCGTCCGTTCTGGCGGCCGCGCCGGCATGCATGGCGTTGTTAGGCGAGCGGTACGCCTCTCGGTGGGTTCACGTGCGTGAGTGCGTGCACGGAGGTACGTGCGTTTTGACCCGCGCGGCGCGCGCGCCCCCCGGCAAGGCAGACCCGCAGAAGGGCGCGCCGCGCGCCAGGTAGAGGACGGGGGCTTCGGCGGCACGGTCACGGACGCGCCTGGCCGGCCACTGGCGGCAGTTGCATGGGGACGCTGGAGAAGCACTCCTCGCCTACTCGATCGCTGTCGTGTCTCGTGCCTGCGCTGCGGGACGGGTGAGCTCTCACCTTGGTTGGGGCACTCACGTAGACCCGTGCTCTTCGAGGCTGAGACAAAGTAGAAATACTACGGAGAAGGGCTATGCGAATAAATAATGCTACCTTCTATTGCACTGTGGCGCGTGCGCGCCAAAACTTCACTTGGCCAGCTGATTTGCAGTCGTTTTGTTTTTGTCCCACAGCATGTCATAAGCCATGTCATCGCACGGCCCGTGCCGGGGTTTTTTTTTTTATCAGTTAGAGTTTACGTGAAGGAGCGTGGCTTTTAGCTTGCGGTTTGTAGGCTGACCTGTCCGTCAGATGGCGCAAGCATCCAACTTTCTGATCCAGGCGTCCAGCCAAGCCGATCGGGACTGTACTGGCATCACGAGTCCATTTCGCTTCGGAAAATGATGGAATTGACATGATCGCGACACGTAACATGCAGTATCATTATCGCCTGAGGAAACAAAGACGTTCATGGGCCATTCAATCGAGGATAACGTGAAAATTATTAGGGAAAAAAGAAAAAAAATAGTTCCTTCAAAGGAGAACATTTCAGCCTGCCCTGATACGATCTTTCTTCAACCACTTAATTTCTCGTTCCACACTGCATGGCATCATATGATTATCACTTACCACGGGTATTGTTACACAGACTACACCAGACGATAAGTCTGTTACTAGCCAAATATACAGGCAGCAGGCAACAGAAGCGGTGGATAGATAGTTACAGATATATACAGTCGTATATATACAAGAACCAGCACCATTAAAGCATTAATATTAGCACAACCACAAACATCTGTACAATCTAATTTTATGAGGAAAGCATCAATAATGATCTTAGCAATGGGCTGAAATCACTGATGCAACAAATCTTTGATAAATGTTGCCTTCATTCAGCAGGGATGTCAGAACTCCGTCCTGAAAATTAACAGGGTGGATTGAAATAATGGAACAGATATGAGGAAGTAGTATAAAAAAAACAAAAAGGTAACTACAAAGAAAATGCCCCAATTTAATTACTCGGTTCATTGCTGACTAATTATGATAAATTCAAAATCAACAATCCACAATAATCATTACTATTTACTCCAAACCATAGGGTCATCTAATAGCGATCAGAAATTTTGAAATGACAGATGTTCATGAATCAGCGATCATGAGCTGGCACTTACAAATAAATTGAAATATATATCTTTTTCAAGGAGTACAAAATAATAAAAATCCTGTCCAACTGGCAAGCATATATGAAGCATTTACCTTTCTCTGGGTTAGGGGAATTAGCTGAGAGACCTTCATCCATGTTAGTACTATCTTCATTCCTGTTGAGAAATCCAAGAACAATAGCAAGTCATGGACACAAACCATCGTAAAAGCAGTTCTAAATCAAGGCTATCATACTGGATCATGGTATGGTACAACTACCAGTTAAGAGTTGGGACTGCAGTTCTAAGACAACTGGTGCAGCTAAACTACAGTGCTGGAAATTTTGTTCAATATATTCTTATACCAGCACCAATATATACCAGTCAATATGGCAAGTACAACGCCGGTATGATCAATCCTTTTCTCATTTACTACATTCCACATTTTCAAACTTCAGTGATTAGTAATTTACCCTTGACTGTTATGTTGATCACTTGTATGAGCAGTCATTGTTAAGACGGGGCCTTCTAGATTACCGTCAACTTCATGCTTCTTTGTGTCCTAGTGTATGATATTAAAAAAATTGTTAGCACTGTTCTCAAATTTAAACTATACAAAGAAGCAAGAAATTAAGTTTAATAAAACCTAAGTATGCACCTCAGCAATAAGGAAAAACTTACCAAGGTCTTGTCTCCCATCCATCCTGGAATAGTTTCTGACAAAAGATTCATGTATTTTTCCATAGCAATCTCAGGATGCATGTTCCCTAGCTTTTGCCAAGCGACCCTAAGAGAACAATACGTGACTCTTATTATTACAAATTTCCCCTTTTTGGCATAGCTTTACAGTATAAACAACTAGGTACAGTTAGTACAGAACCCATTTAACAATAGGAAATATAAAATTTTATTTCCTTCCCAGATAACTGTTATCATAGTTATTACATAACTATTTCCTTAAGGTGTCTTCAAAATTCAAACTGTCACACCAAAGTCCAAAAAAAATAGAATTATTGTCAACACACTCATGCGGGAAAATTCATTTCATACTATCATGAAAGATCAAAGTTTTGGAATATACCACTCTCTCCATTGACAGATGGGACCCCCTGTGCCTATGACATGGGGGTAGGGTGGTATATTTCAAAACTTTTGATTTTTCCATGGTATGAATGAATTGTTTCTTTATTTATATATATAACTTTAATATTACTTGTGGGTATATTAAATATGATTAAAAGATCATTCACCACCTTCATGATATTGTTGCTTTAGAAGGCCTTAACATAAAGAGATGCATCAGATATAGGTGTGCATGTGCAACACATCTGCCCAGTTGCATCATGTATATCAGTTATGTATGTTAAAATTTCTATTGCACACTTTTGACCAATAACCAGCATCCCATATTTAACATCTATATTACTCTTCCCACTCCACCAAAGGGTAAGTTTGGTAGTCAGATGCATACCACTGATTAACAACAAATTTAAAAGGCTAAAAGACATATGGCCAACAAAAGAGATGCAATTGTGTATATATGCCAAAAAGAAGGAGTCTTTCTTTTACCATTGCTCCTGTGGATCATAGCCAGTTGGTGGTACATCACAATACCTTAATTCTGAACTCCCAAGGCACATCAATAGCAAGTAATTTCTCATATATATAGGTGCCATGTTTGTTTTCAAGGCTTTGTTTTTTATGGTTATCAGGGTGCAACATATCTTAACTAGAAATCTTATGGATGATAATAGCGAAGGATGCTGTATAGCTAGGTCCAGAATTCAGGAGCTCAGGCAGTATTTGCAGCCTTAAAAAATTTTATTGGCTCAAGTGCAGCATCAACAGGTAAAACCAAGGTGTCTTTTAATTCAAAATGGATCCACTACTGAATAACAGCAGTACACTGCGAGCTCAACATACAAATGTAAGCTTATGGGCAAGCCAAGGTACTCATGTCAGAGGCCATTATATATGGCCACAGGGACACCAGCCAATCGTAAGGACTTTGCTGGGACAAGTATAATTATTAAAAGGAAATTAAATTAAGTAAAACTTGAATGACCACTGAATTATTGCTGGCGACTATGGAAAAACTAATGAAGAAATAGTGAATGACATGGTGTAGAATTTTGAAATCACTTTGCAAAGATCCGCCTACAATATTGAGTCTATGCTACACATCTATATTTTCCTTGTTGCATATGATTTCAAACTTCCCACCTGGTTCCAAACTATGATGTGGTAAAACATGTGCGGCGACTTTAAATTTAAGTGCATGTGGCCATCAGGTGATAGGTGTTGTTTACAACTGATATACTTATCTACTTATCTCCTAAGCTTTAGAGCTTCTTGAGGTGGCCTCAAAAGTTGTGTCTAGTTCGTTTACTTGTTCTTTTAGAGCTTTATGTGCATTCAAGATAAAAAAGGACTAGAAAAAACAAAACAATTGTATTTTGAAAACGGGATAAGCATATAAGTAGATTAGATGTAAAAATATCTCCAGTTTGCAATGTATAGCTTGCCAAGCGACAGATGTTTCCTTTAGATGGGATTAGATTAGTTTCCTTTATATAAGATTAGAGTTGGTAGTTAAACCCTTTATATGAATAAGTGTTCCCAAGTTAGGTTTCTCCCAAGGACGGTCCAATTGGTGCTCTTCTTCACGGTCTTCACCTAGCATTGTTTTGTCCATCCTTCATTGTGAGGTTCATCAAATAGATGAAATCTTTTGATCATCTATTCCTCAAACATATAGCCTTAGCACCAAATAATATAAGTGTGGAGATTGATGGAGTGAAAATTGTGCACAGTTACCAAAATATGACCATACATATATGGTTTTTTTCTTGAAAGAGTAGGCAAGGAGACTAATCATTCATTGACAGAAGAGAAAGTCCATACAGGACCATACATATATAGTGATGACAGTCCTTTGGAGTGGCTGGATCCAAGGATTTAAGGGCATCTTTCGGTGGAATCAGAGAAGATTAGATGCATGTATTAAGCAGTCCCTGTAGATTTATCTGAAAAATAACGTAGTTTTATAGGTAACAAAAAGAACATGGAAGACACCTTACGCACTCTGTGATTTAGATTAATTAGGAACGCACATGCAAATGGCAGGTGAGCACCACATGCAAATCACAGAGGTGAAGGGTGGAGGCCATAATTTATATAATGGTATTGAACTGATATTGAGTTTATTGAAATGTCTTGACAAACTATTGGAGTTTACTAAAATAGAAACTTAAATGTTTAGAAATTGACTCAAAACATATCAACTTTGTCTGACAGGAGAAGAGCATAGCTTATCAATGTCCCAAGGACCGCTTCGAATAGTTCTATCTAATGCCATTGGAACTAAATTTGGTAGAGTTGTCACATCTGACCATTTTTTTAGTATATTTAATCCCTAATAACAAACCAAAACACCCTAGTTGATTAGTTCCAAACCTTTCAGACAAGCACTGAAAATAATTAATCCATAAAATATTGCTATGCAATTACTATTACTAAATATGCCCGTGGGTTCCGTTACACCTGATTAGTGTCGGGAATACAAATAGTGAAAAATGTTCATCATGTTGACATTTACAATTTTCAATTAGATTGCATTGTGTCCAAGTAACACTAGATTCAGACCTCTAATATGCTTTACTTTTTATATACTTTGCTTTACCTTCATTTGTAATCTATTCCAAGTTCTCGAAACATTCTCCTGTTAACAACACAGAGTCACAGCATCATGCATTGACAAAAGAGCACCATTGCAAAGGCATCATCCTTGCACACTATTCGGTTGGTTTGAGACTTAAGTGCATGTTTTTCAGTCTTTCCATAGATGATGCAGGGCCATAATCAATTTCTTACTTGGCAACATGCATACCACCATCGAAAGTTTTTTTTAATAAGATTTTGACAGACATCAACAAGGCTTTTTTATCACAATTCACTTTGTTAAACATGGCACACAGGTAGTTGACAAGCCCTAAAATAGTTTTGTTAGCCTTTAGTAACACAACTTAGAGCAACGTATCAAAAATGAATGGAGCCTAGAGTATCAGAGAATGCAGAACAAGTACCATTTTGCCCGAGATGAAGGCCTCAATGTAAGTGGCTGCATAGAGTCATAACAGGGACCATCGATGGCAACCTTGAGGAGTCCCTGCAGCTGCAGCTGCACATCACTATCGAGCTTTGACAGAGCAGCCGCCCCAGCGTTACTGGTTGCAAATGCTGCTGCTCCACCAAATCTCTCTTCAACATCGCTTCTTTCAATCCCCTCCCACTCCCCAAACTCCATGTCTGCTGTAGGCTTGTCTTCTGGCATCCGTAGCAATGTCAACTCCTTCTCGGGCAACTGAGCAGCCTCTTTGTCATTAGAGCATCCTTCTTCCCTGTTTTCCAGATCACCAGTCGTCCCTACCATCAACTCCTCCTTATGAACCAATTCTCCTTGTTGATCAGCCGCACGGCCCTCACATGTAGCTTCCTCCTTAGCCATAATTTCTTCAGGAACATCAGCAGCTTCTTCCTTGGATTGTCCCTTGAGCTCCTCCGACTCTGACAATGTCAGATTCATAATCGCGCTTGGAGCCACCTCCGCAGCCAATCCATGCTGGTTCACTTCAATAACTTGCTCTTCCCGCTTGTCTAATACCGTGTCAAGAACATATCCACGAACAGTACCAAAAGCTAATTCAGACGTCCTCACTCCAATAGCTTGCGCTGTCTCCTCCTCCAGTCCCACCATATGAAGAACCTCCGCAGGAGCAGTCCCCAAAACCAGATGCTGCTGCTTCGCTTCAACAGCTTCAGTGGCTTGAGCAACCTGCTTCTCCATTCCTTCGTCAAAAGCTTCACTGGGAGCAGCCTCAGCAGCCGAATCATGCTGCTCCGCTCCAATATCTTGCACCGTCCCTTTCTCCAACCCGACGTCGAGAACCACCGTAGGAGCAGCTTCGGTGGCCAAATCGTGCAGCTTCTCAATCGCGGCGGCCGCATCCGCAACGGTCAAATCACACTCCTCCTTGCCAACTCCTCCCTCCCCCTTCCGCTCCTCACACACCGCACCGATAAACAGCTCCCGGGCGAGCTTCGTTGTGACCCCCTCTTCCTCGGCCAAGCACTCAGCCTCCTCCGCCGCGACAGCAGCGGATGCCTTGTCCACCTCGACCCACCCCTCCGCCTCCACGTGCGCCCGCGCTCCCCTGACCTCATCGACCTCGATGATCCTCTCCTCCTCCTCCTCCGCGATCGCCGCGGCGGGCCCCGCGGCGCAATCGGGCTCGCGCCGGGGATCATTGGCGGAGAAGAGCTTGGCCAGCAGGAAGGCGACGAGGAGGGAGGCCGCCGCCGTGAGGAGCAGCTCGTAGAAGAGCTCCATGTCTCCGGGGGAAGCGAGGCAGCAGCGGGTGCGGCTGGCTTTTCGCTTTCTTGTTCGGTTGGGTCGCGCTGAGCCGGGGAAGGGGAAAAGGTAAAGAGAAGGAGAAGGGTGAGGAGGAGGAGAAGCCGAGACGACGAGGGCGGTGGGTGTGGGGGAGTAAAGGAGCCCTGGGTGGGGGCGCCAAAGGAAGGCATATTCGGACGGATACGACCGCCACGACGGCGGTGGGGTTGGCCGCCGAGGCGAGGCGAGGCGAGGCGTGGCGAGGCGAGCGAGCGCAGTCTTTTCGTCCCGCGAGCCGCTTGTGGCCCACTGGCCCGTGGCCCATGCCGTCAGGGGGTTTCGTTTGCTTCGGCACGTCGAGCCGTCGAGGTCGCGCTTCCGCGCTGGACAGTGGGCACCGGATGCGGATAGCGGCTAGCCCACTAAGCGGCGACGGAGACAGTAGACTGCGAGCGCCGGCCTGCCAAAGGCTCTGGTTGATAGCTTGTGTAGTTTTAGTTTAGTTTTTGTTGAAAAAATTTGACCATCTTTGAAAGTGGTATGAAAAAGGCTAAATAAATTATTAAAAAATATTTTTTGAGATCTTTGAGAAAAAACCTACAAAGTTATAAAAAAATTGTTTTCAAAAAATAAGGTGAATGGTGTATATAAAAATAACAAAAGTTGCAATCCCAACAAAAACTAAACTAAAACAAGCTATCAAAGAAGCCCAAAGTTGGGAACTTGGGAGGATTGAAGGTTTCGGCGTTTGCTAGGCCTTCACGGCCAGCGCGTCCAAGCCACGAAATTTACCGAGAGCGTTGAGTGTACCATCCCTGAGCAAGTGACGTTATAGCGTTCCGATAAATTTATTTTAAAACTAACCATAAATGGAGTGACTGTGGCGCAATAATTTTCTTTCCTCCTCTCGTTCAATCATTTTTCCATGCCCCAGCACGACCATTCCCCTCTGCCCCCCTCCCCTCGACCACGTGGTCACGGCGTAGCGGCGCCCTCCTCTTATGCCCCCCCTCTCCTAAACACATGGTCACAACACAGAGGCCCTCAAAGACAACGTGAGGCCTCGTCCCGCCCATGTTGGGCGGAACGACAATGCGGCGATAGCCTCTCAGAACGTTGAGATTCAGGTGTTGGCATGTGGTTGAAGTGATGAACACATGAAACGTCTCATGAAACACTTGAAAACTAAATGAAACACTTGAAAACACCAAATAGAATACTTGAAACATTATGTGAAGCATCTGACGAAACACATGAAACGCAACATGACGGCCGTAGAGATTTCGCAACAAACAAGGTCCAATGCAATGTTGAAACCCCACACTCATATTTTGCAAGAAAAATCTTTCAGATCTGAATATCAGAACCAATCCACCTCAAATCCATAGCTTAAACGAAGCTCAATATCTGGTCGGGCTTGGCCATGACAGCACCGCCATATAATTCCTTTTTGACGCGCATGAGTGTAGGGGAGACAAACAGTATGGGAAGGAGTAGGGAAGATAAGGAGACAAGACAACGGTAGGCTGCATCGTGGGATGCCTAGGGTCGCCGACCATGAAGATTGGTGGGAGGAGCTCTAGATCTAAACGTGAAGAGAGAGATGCAGTGAGGAAAAACTGTGTGGGAGGAGCTCTAGATCGATCACAAGGGTAGTAGGTCGCGAGCGCAAAGCGACTTGTCTTGTATCCAATTAGTTTTGTAATGGTAAATATCCAAAAACAAAACTTTGTAATGATATGTATCCAATTAACCTTTTTTTATATAGGAACTCATTTTATTCCCTCCATTTTATTCAGGCTGGAAATTCCCTGGCAAGCCCGGCCTGAATATGAACCTCCACGGTGTCAAGCCCGGCCCACCCTGGCAAACTCGAGCCCTCCCCGGTAACTATAATTTATAGCTCTTCTGGCCAAGCCCAACTGATCAGAAAATTTTGACGAACACTCCGGGCCGGAGTCCGGACCGACGCCTCTAAACCCGAGTACCCAATCGGTTTCCTCTGCAGAAAGCAATCCGCATCCAAACAAAACTCACCACTCTCCTCGTCTCCTACCATCTTGCTCCCCAAACCAAACCCTCGGCCGCAGGCCCGCAGCAAGCAGCGAGCGACACAGCGCGACGCAGCCATGGTGCTCGAGGTCCGTACAGCTCGCGGGCCTCTCAGATCGCTCTCACCGACGTCCGATTCTCACTGATCTCTTTGGGTTCCCCCCCTCTCGCAGGCGACGATGATCTGCATAGACAACTCGGAGTGGATGCGGAACGGCGACTACGCGCCGTCGAGGTTCCAGGCGCAGGCCGACGCCGTCAACCTCATCTGCGGCGCCAAGACTCAGGTACCACCGCCCCCCGTCCCGCTTTCCTTCCGATCCGATCGGTCGAACTCGCTCGCTTCGCTGTGTGGGGGCTAGGGTTCTGAATTTCGGATCTCATTGTTTTTGGGTGGATTGCGTGCAGTCGAATCCGGAGAACACGGTGGGCGTCATGACGATGGCCGGCAAGGGCGTGCGCGTGCTCGTCACGCCCACTAGCGACCTCGGCAAGATCCTCGCATGTATGCATGGTAAGCTCCCATCAATCTCAAAGTCCATCCTTTACCACTGTGGTTTGTGTCTCGTACGTTCAGAACTTGTGCACCTAATGGTTTGAGTGTTCAAGTGTAACTTTGTACGCTATGTCTAGTTTTGGCTAGGATATAGTGGTGTGGCCTTTTGAATGGCGCTTGGTGATAGCATCTGTAGTAGTCCCTTGATTTTGGATAATTGTTGCACATGTATTTTTCTGATGAATTGATGCCCAACAATACGTCAAACAGGGCTGGAAGTTGGCGCTGAAGCAAACCTGGCTGCGGCCATCCAGGTTGCTCAGCTGGCGCTAAAGCATCGCCAGAATAAGAGGCAACAGCAGAGGATTATAGCTTTTATCGGAAGGTGTGTGGTACAGGGTAAATTTTATGTCACCCTTTTTTGTTTTGGATTGTGGTTAATGACTCTGGTTGTGTCTCCAGTCCTGTGAAATACGACAAGAAAGTTTTGGAAACAATTGGTAAAAAGCTGAAGAAGAATAATGTTGCCCTCGACATTGTTGACTTTGGTGAAACCGACGATGAAAAGCCTGAGAAACTTGAGGCACTGGTTTCTGCTGTGAACAGTAGTGATAGCAGTCACATTGTTCATGTCCCACCTGGTGAAAATGCTCTTTCTGATGTCCTTATAAGGTAATTGTGTTTGTTGTTAGTATTCCAGGTTGTTGTGATAATATAATACACTTCTCTTGACTATCTTATTTCTATCTTTTTCACAGCACTCCTATATTTACCGGTGAAGAAGGTGGAAGTGGTTTTGCTGCTTCTGCAGCAGCAGCTGCAGCTACTGGATCATCTGGATTTGAATTTGGTGTGGACCCAAATGTAGATCCAGAGTTGGCACTTGCGTTGCGATTATCTATGGAAGAAGAACGAGCTAGGCAAGAGGCGATTGCGAAAAAGGCTGCAGAAGAATCGTCTGGTGCTGAAAATAAGGATCAAGCATCAAGCTCAAACAATGATTCTGTTATGGCTGAAGCAGAACCTGTGACAAATGCTTCTGCTGATGCCAAGGGAGACCAGCCAAAGGTATTATTGTTATCCAACAGCTAATCACATTTTAAAGTTTTTCCATTTTTGAATACTATGCTATAATAAACTAACTCAGTTTGAGTGCCATCATGTGTGCATATTCCTACCAAGTACCAATCAGCATGTTCCTGCCAAGTACCACTAATACTAGAAACATTAAATTATTCTATTTCGTTTTTTTTTTCTGAGAGAGAATGCACATATGGTTCATTCTGGAGCTGCTGCTGGTAGACATCGCTGAAACCCACCCATGCCAAGCTTCTTACCATGATTGGAATTGTTTGTCGCTTTTTGATATGCACTAAATATCTAGGTTGCCTTGAGTAAAAAAAAGGGTCAAGAGTGCATCTACATGGCGACATATACGAGGAACATATCCATCTTCACATGAGCTTGACCCTTGCTTTATTGTTGTCTCCCACCTTTTTTTGCAATACATGGACATTTTTTTACCTTCTCTTTCTCCAAATACAATTAAATTCCAATTAGGTGGTTATTTCCTTGTCATAACTATTAATTGCGTGGAACTGGGTTCACGCCCATTTCCTTCTTGTTGTAACTATAGCTATGTGGAAATCACTATTGGCTCATGAGATAAAATACGACTATTATTTGGTTTCACTCTGGTGCATCTCTTTGTGGAAGACCCAGATATGTCTTGAAAGATCTGTGTCAAAGTTCGTTGAGATGGCTCATGAATATTTTGATTTTGGCTTGTTTCTGGTCAAATGAAATAACCCCTTGTCAGTATATACTCCCTCCATTCTGAAACAGTAGTTGTTTTAGACTTGTACTATGTCAAAGTTTAAAAACTTGATCCATAGAGAACTTTGAAACTATTTAGATTGAGAACATGAAAATCGTATAGATAGACTCGTCTTGAAGAGAACTTTCATAATATTATAATTTTTAATGCATTATAAATAAATTTTTAAAAGTTTTTATGGTCAAAGTTCTATTTTGGAGACCGTGTCAATGTCCAAAACAATTACTATTTCATAATGGAGGGAGTAGTAACTTTGCCTTGTTTTATCACTAAAATTAATCTTTAGTAACCTTTGCAGTTCCTTAGTCATGATTCTGCCACAGCTATTGTATTTTCCTTGACATTGTTTACCTTAGCTTTGGAGTGGTGGACTTCTCTTTGTTACTGTTTAATTATTGGTGCCATGACGTTATATTAATATACATGAGCTGGCAAACTACTTTGATCATAGGCAGCATAGGTGACAGTTGTGTCTTATTCTGGAATAGTATTGTCAGTCAAAGTTTTGAGGACCATTTTCAATTAAAATGAATGTCTTTCATACTATCTATCATTTATAAATTATTCTTGTCACTGTTGATTTATCTTGAGGAATGACATCAGATGACTAATATAGTTGTGAACACAGGATGATGATGATGCTCACCTCTTACAGCAGGCACTTGCGATGTCAATGGATGATGGTTCGTCTGGAGCGGCAGCTGTTGCTGATGCTTCTATGGCAGAAGCTGCTGCAGATGACCAGGACTTGGCATTAGGTAGACCCTTTGTGTTTTGAGTTCTTTTGATTTTTCTTAGGCATGTGGAAAGAATCGGGCGTCCAATGGATCAGACGTGCCGACGTTAGCATGGGAACTTAGAAAAATGCTTATTGATACCTGGAAATCGTAATGATGAAACTGGACGTAGAACGGGTGAAACTCGAATAATTTCTTTTGAAACTTGGGGAAAATACTGATGAAGGGAACTTGGAAAAATGCCTGTTGAAACCTAAGAACCCTACTACCCTACTGATAAAACTTGGAAAACCTGCTGTGAAACTTGGCAATACCAAAAGTTTGTGAGAATAAATCCAAATTTCACAAGGGAAAAACTACGTTTCAACAGGCAAAAGACCAAAGTTTCACATGTACTGGCAATAAAACCGATGAAACTTGAAAAAAAAAAAACTCCACGAGTACAAGTTCCAAGTTCCAGCAGGCAAAAAACGAGTTCCATACGTACATTTACTGAGTTTCCACTTTCCATGCGAAAATGGCAATGAACCTCCTCCTAGTCCTCTTCTTTTCTAGATCCGGTGAACTCACACCTTGTGCTCCCGGATCTAGCCACCAAGCTCATGAAATTGAATGGAAGAGGAGAGAAGAAAAGGGAAAGAGGGCTTTAGAGGGAAGAGAAATGACCAGGGAGGAGGAAGCGGTAAAGGAGCAGAGCCAACTGACAAAATCAAGGTGGACTGGAGGAACTCGACTTCTTGGCTTCTTGGCGGTGAGCACGTACACATTGGCGTACGGCGCACAAGATGCATAGGGTAGAGGTAAAAAAGAGGAGCGCAGGAGCAAGGCAAAAAAAGCTGTGGGGAAAAAAGAAGTTTGTGTGGGGGAAATGGAAGTGCATGCGGGCCCAGTGTGTTGCGCCTGACAGCACGGACACTCGAGGCATCGAGTTTTCCTTTTTCTTATAATGCTAGTGTATTTAGGCATTTCAATTAACTTGTTTACTTAACTGTTGAGGTGACAAATATCTGTTTGCTAGTTTGAATATATCTAGTTTGTTCCTTGTGTTGGACATATTTGTATTTAATACAAGCTCAGCATGGAAACCATAGTAGATTATGTCTTGGACTCCTGGCTATCGATTATCCATTAATTCACCAGTTAAATGCAGCCAAAAAGTGTTGGCTTGGATTCACACTAGTGGCAACAATTCTTTTGTTGAGATAAACCTACAGTATATTGAGTGTCATAGAGATCTAATTTTTTTGTTCACTAGAAAAAAAAAATTACCTAAAAAATAGGGTTATACCTATGCTGGCAATAGAAAGCTTATTTTCTCAAGATAAATGTTGATCACTCCAGTGTCATAGAACTCACTTGATTCGATGCCATCTTTAAATAATTCCCAAGTTTAGCTAATTGATTATCCTCTTCGCTATATATTTCACTTGTTCCTCGTTAATGTTGATAACTGTGATGCAAAGCTGAAATATTTTGATGTTTTGATGTGTATTTTTTCTTCGGTACGTAGCTCTTCAAATGTCTGTCCAGGATGCTAACATGGCTGATCAGTCTGATATGAGCAAGGTGTTTGAAGACAGATCATTTGTGACATCCATTCTTAATTCGGCAAGTTTTCTCTTTGAACTGATGACATACAGATATGAGTTTAGCTATTTTATATATTTGGTCTTTCATTATTGATCATTTTTTTGAAAAAAATGCAGCTTCCTGGTGTTGATCCCAATGACCCATCTGTGAAGGATCTGTTGGCATCGTTGCATGGTCAGGGAGAGGTATGTGTTTTCCTATTATTTTACTGAGTTTTGTTTCGTTAGAAGGTCATTCCATGATGTAACAGTTCTGTTGTCCTTTTAGACATCCCAATTACATTTAAGTTTCTAATTCATATGTGCCTGGTACCTCAGTTTTTGGTGCTATGTCTTTTGGTTTTGTATCTTCTCATTTTGTTTCTGCTGGAAGGATTAGTTCTTATGGAGAGTTTGGTTAGTTCTTGGAGAATGAGACTGTCAGACTGCTGAGCATTGTTACTGTAAAACTACCTCGCTTTTTGGTATTGCCTTTGGACAATTATGAATAAACAGCCCTCTTTAGATATGTTGTGGCGTCTCAGCTTCATCTTTATCACCGAAACAAATTATGAATAAACAGCCCTCTTTAGATATGTCAAAAAGTTTTTAATGCATGGTTTATGATGTAGATAAAATTTTTTAATGCATGGTTTATGGTGTAGATAAATAATGACAATTTGGTTGGTTGACACTGGCTTATGGAAACAAACTCATTCTACCACACTTTTCTATGTAATTTTAGGAATCATAACCGTTACCAAACCTGAATTAAACTTTTTTCTCCGACAGCAAGAGAAGAAGGAAGACCAGTCGGACAAGCCAGAAGATGAAAAGAAATGAAGTAGCAGCTTCTTGCTTGCTTCGCCGTAAGTTTTATGTATATTGTAGTTCTTGGTCTCTCCATGGCTGAAATGCATATATTTTGCATAATCTGTTCAGCTCTTATCGCCTGTTTCTCATACTAGTAGTATTGTGGCGTCTTCTGCAACTGCATTTACTGTTGTTCATAGATTTACTTGCATGAACTTGTTTCTTCTGACTAACCTCTGGGTAGTTAATATCCCTTTGTGATCTTTCAGGTGCACGAAGCATCGAAGATTGGCCGCATTTGCTGCATTTACTGTTGGTCATAGATTTACTTATCCTATGTAACACTGCTTTGGCCATAACTTGAATGCCGAGAAAATTTGCATTGTAATTTGTCTCAGAAACGATCGTCAGTATATGTTAAGAGATTCTGTGCTGCAAAAATCATATTTGTTTTCGAAGTGATGTACTGATAATCTGCTTTCTGTCGTAGGCCCGGCTGAAAGTTGGTTACAATCTGTTCTTTTTTTCAGTTTACAACACGAGACACTTCTGAAGGTGCTGCTGTTATGTGCAGTAGTTACCTTTTTTCCCTTACCTCTCGTTTAGACAATTAGGTTTCGCGGGTCATGTTTGCTGAATCGGCGGTACTGTGTTTGTGATGATTGTGCTTTTCTGGACCCAGATATTAAACTTGCTTTGTGTGTAAATGTACATTTTCCATCTTCAGTACTACTCGTACCGTGGTCGCTCGGGATCGTTTGCGTGTGTTGGTTGGTAGCTGACAATATGAGGTGGCTCTGTTTTTTTTTTAAAAAAATAATATTTCTGTGAGTTGCTTCGGTTCTGACTAGTGACGAAGAGCATCTTGGCCTTGTTTACGTACAGTTGTATATTACTGTAGTAATTTTTGTTTTGTTATTTTTATATAGCCCGTATGTTGTGTTAATTTGTAAAGATTTTTTCGTGACTTTTAGTAGTCCTTTGAAAGACCAACAGCTAGCTTTTGAAATCCCTTTAAAGAAGCCATAAGCCACCAAAAGCCCGATTTATACTGTAATCTGAGTTTTTTTTTAGAATCTAGTTTTTTGTGTGTTTTTTTGGAAGTAGCTTTTAGAGAAGTTGTAGCTCAAACAAGCAGGTTCTAGATATCTTAAAAAAAATTTAGATTTTTCTCAAGTGTTTTAAATTTGCTATAGTGATATGCCAACACAACCACACGCTGAGAAGGGCGAGGCCACCGGTGCCAAAGGTTCTGTCTGATTAGGCAATTTGGAGATCACTGCCTTTGATGACCGTGCGTAGAGTTGTTGGCAGAGTGGCTGGGTGTAGCAACTACCCCTCCCGGTTTAATGACCATATATATGCTGGACCAACAACTAATACACTACAACTACTGATACGTTGTCATAATTTGAAAGATGCTTTGAAAAATGCCAACATTTGAGACAATTTGGTAGGGGAAATGAGAAGATACTCTTTGCTTCCATTCTCATACAAAACAAAACCCCAGTGGCCAACACCTAGGCCACCAGAATAGAAATTCACCACACAGGTAGACTTCACAATGTGCGACAGCCATGGAGAAACGGGTAAATAATAACCTTTTCTAGCCTTTTCTCTTGTAAATAATCTAAATACATGCTCAATTCTTTCATGCATTTGAGATGATTAAGAAAAAACCGTGACAAGAGCATCTCCAATAAGAAAGTCAATCACTAAAATGATCCAAATTAATATGAACTCATATGTAATAGTGTGTATACACCTTGTAATTCACTATAAACTGAATTTTAGTTAAAAAGTTATTCTTTATCTCTCACATTTCTCTCTCCTTCATATAAGAATAAAGACTAAATTAAAGTCCTTATATAACTAGTTGATGTAACCTTATTGAATATGGCCTAATCGCCTCTAATTTTCAATTCCAGTGCTCTCTCATCTCCAGTCGCCTCTATTTTTCAACTCCAATGCCCTCTCCCTGCAAGGCTGCAAGTATGGTCCGAATTCCTTTCTGAACCAAACTGCAGCACCATCTTATAGACAGCCCACCTCTCACCTTCTTTGGACGCAAGATATAAAATGGGGCACGGCTACAATTAAGGCGATACAAAACCAACGCTGAAGTTTGAATGGCATGGCCAACATATACATCACTACAATACTACATCAGCACATCACGTGGAACCTCCAGAAAGAGATGAACAGAACTAAAATCTTCGGAGCTTGCATCACGGGTCACGGCACCTGAAGTGTCCATAGAAACAGAGCACAACGCTATGCCCATTTATAATAAGCACTGCTTCGAGACCACGATGCGAACTCGATGGGATCGGTGTTCGGTGACGGTGAAGCTTGCCCGCGCACTGCACATCTCCAGCGACGTGACAACGGCATCTGGAATCTCTGCTGGGACATGGCCCTTCCATCAAGAGCTCCTTGCCCAACACGACCGCGACCCGTTCACCGACATCACCATCTACTGATCCAGGTATGAGGTACCAATCCATGCACGGGCCTGCGTCTAATCCTGACACGGCATTTCGACGCTAGCCACACGGCAGTATACCAACTGCCCCTTCCTCCAGTTGACTAGTTCTCCTCTCCTCTCCTCTCCGTCCAGTCCTTACATTATTCCCTTCAGTGTTCAGAGCATTCAGGGAGCTAGGGGCCAGCGATGACAGGGAAGGGCTTTGTCGCGTCTCCCTTGTCAAGATGACATCGATCTCTCTCTCCCCCGCGGCCCGCCGGTGCAGATCGATAGATCGACCGACGACGAGGCGATGTGTGCTGTCGCTGTGCATGGCCGTACGCCCCTCTCGCATCGATCGCTTTCCAGCGCTGGGCCGGAGGTGTGGCCTTCCGCCCGCTCGTGGTCGCAGGTCGCCGCCGTCGGCTTGCGCGTGCATCAAAGGAACGAAGCCTTTTCTTCCTGGCCCGGCAAGGGGGACAGGTCAGATACGCTGTCGTGGTATGCGGGCCTTCCTCATCAGCTCCTCGCCGTCGTCGGCATGGCGAGACGCCAACCTTCGAGGCTTCGACTCGTCTCTCGCAAACCGATTCTCTGGTTTCTGCTGGGCACGCCGCGCTCTTGCTGATTTTTGGTAGTTCTTGACGTGGTGCCATGGCATCGACATCGGCATCTGATGTCAGTGTCGTTGTCGCTGTTGGCGACTGGCGAGGGGGCCTACCCACTGGCACTGCACGCCTTGATTTTGATGAAGGGACGCGGCGTCCTGTTCGCGTGGAACGGGCGCAGGTCGTGGCTCAATCATTGACGAAACAAAGATGATAAATTGCCGAAAAGAAGAAGGGGAAAGAGACGGGGAAGACACGTGAAGGAGGAATTGACACAGGATTTTAATGTACCGAAGAAGAAAAAAAATTGAGTGACAGATAAACCTGAATTCTATGAACACTCGTGCACGTCAGAGATGGACAGGACTACATTTATACAGTAATTTGAGCTGTCGGCCTGTCGAGCTGGGCTCGCCATGTTCCCTTGTACCTGTCCCCGCTCATGTGCTCATCTACGCTAACACTGAAGTTGGTGCAATCTTCTACATAAACGCGCACGCACACAACTACGACACACATTCAGGGATTTCTCATAGTTATATATTTTTTTTCAAAAAACTGCACCGCCATATTAAACGCCACTCACTTTCCCCTCTCGCATACGTGTTGCCAACATAACCCACATTATTTGTCTATAATTTTAGCCGGTCATGCCATGACCCAACCCAACCTAAGATGAGAAGGCGGTGGCGGTGACCCCCACCCTAATCCGACCCACCATACCATTTCTCTAGCCCGAAGAGAATAAGATTGAAGTGAGTTGCTACCTTGCCCTAGATGCGGTTATTGTTGTCACACTTGGGAGGGGTGCCAACATGGAGGTAAACACAGAGGGATGCGAGGCCAAGCTCAGTGAGGGCAACAGCTAGTATCACGGTCGCTAGTGAGGTCCCCTTGAAAACATAGGTGGAATATGTTGTCAGTGATACGCTCCTGAATTCGACCTTAGAGAGAGAGAGAGAGAGAGAGAGAGGAGGGAAAGAGTGGGTTGGGCTAGGTGGGCGTTGATGGTAGCCGTTGCCGAGTTGAAGAGTGACGAGGATGTTTGTTAGGGACCTAAAGTTTGTGTCTTGTGGATTGTAGTGCTGGCCCTCTAATTAAAATCCAACAACAGAGGTGGGGTGCGGGGCGGATTGGGCTAGGACAAGGGTCGTCTCAGACCTGAACTAATTTCCACCCTACTGGTTTGTTGGGTGAATATCTAGATCTCTATGTGTGCCCTCTCTTTTCCTCCCCATATGTCGTGTTGTCAACCTACCTATCCTACATTTGTGATGAGTATTTGACAAAAGATTTTTGGTTTGGTTGATTGTCTAAAGAGTTGCAAGTGTTTGGTTCAGGTTGAAAATTTGTATCATGCTTATATTTAGGGCCGTTTCCAGCAATCTAGGGCCCCTAGGCGAAATGCATAATGAGGTCTTAAATTTTAAAAAATTTATATGTCTAATATAACTAAGTCATACTTTCACCCAATTATATAAATGTATTACTTTGTACAATATTTATAAATATATCAAATATTAATGCTGAAAGACTGGTCTCATGTTCTACTAAAAAGCATCATCCGTCTTGTATTTCTTGAATTAGTGATGGGCTGATGGCATGCGTGATGTTGAATTGATGATCGGCTAAATCCTTCATTTAGCCATCAGGAAATCAGGAGCCAAGGGTCGCGGCCTCCGTGTCTCTGACCTCCGCAAACATCAACACCGCCTGCAAATCATCAATTGGGTTGCATTGATGAGGGCGTGGAGGCGTGAGAGTTGGGCGTGCGATCGGTCATGAAGGAGCACGTGATCACCAATCACGAACTGATAAAGGGGGCTCAACCGATGAGGCGATGAGACGATCAGATCAGGTGATGAAACTGACGAAGGGTCGGGGCAAGCGACGGGATTGGGAACTGGGATCATCGAGACGGAGGTATGGAGGCAGGCAGCAGGCACTACAACAGGCTAGCTGAATTACTGAATTTGGGGGCCCACCTTAATTGGAGGCACTGTGCGGGTGCCCACCTACACCCTCATCAACGGCCATGCTTATATTGTTCTAACACATTGGTCAAAGATGGCGTGTTCCACATGTACATGCTTCGAGTGGACCGTGGTCGACAAAAGATGCCGATACACAATCAGGCGGATCGGGGTCCAGAACGGCAATGAGTTCACGGGGCAGTCAAACTCAAGTTTGGTGTCGCAAGGACGAAATGGATATGGATTGGGATGACCAAGGTTTGTTGGTCCAACGAGGGCCCGAAGGCAAAGGAAATCGACGGTCCATAAAACCCTGTAGCATCGGGTGGTGTTGGGTTTGTATTTGGTCTATGTAATGTGTTATGGTCCATGTGGGGAGTCACGGAAGTGTGTGTATGATTAAATCTTAGTCATCCATGATGGATCCTAAGATAGTTTTAGTTTTTTGCGAGATATTGAAATATTTTAGGATTTCATGGCTATAGAAGGAGGGAACGAAAGAACGCCTCCCCCAAGTCTTGGCATAGGGTTTTATATACTCTGTTAGAATTTTTGTCCACATGTGTGTGGCTTTATAAACAACTATCTAAGCAATAATAGTTAGTTCCACTTATCTTGAATTCTTGATTCAAATTTCTAACATTTATTATAAGAGAAATATACTACACAGGTTTCAAGAGAGGGTGAGAGAGAGAGAGCGCCACAATATGTCATTTGCTCGTTACTACACAGAACAAACAAGCGGCATCATTGCTCATCAATTCGGAGGTTGAAACGCAGCAAATCACGCAGGAACAAAAGGAGGCGACCGGTCGACTGGCCGCGATCGCGCGAGCAGAGGACTCGCGCGAACGTGCCTCCACAGCACACTGAAGAAATTCCCGCACGCTCAAGAGACGATGGAAGAAAAGGAGGCCCCACCTCTGCTCTCAGCTGCGGCCTCGGCACCCTCCGTCTCGCTCTCACCGAGACGTACGTGTGATCAACCGCTGCTGCTCATCACGCGAGGAAAAGAGTATGAAAAGGGGGAGCGCGCAGCAGCCGAGGGCCCCATGCCCCCCATGGCGAGCCATGGCCCATGCATCCCTCCCCACCGCCCGCCAATGCTGCTGCATCTGCATGCCACCCACTTCCCCCTTCTTTTCGCAGTTCACCGCTGTAAAATTGGCGAGGTGGCTATGGATTATAGGATAGGCTATGGCTCTCCATTGCTTCTGCTAGCTTCGAGCCTTCGACCCCCCCATTATCCCTTGCCTTGCAAGCGAAGGATGGGATAGGAATGGGGCGTTCGGCTAAATGAACGACGAGCCTCGGCCGGGGGTGGTGGGCAAGAGCCGTGCTGTAGCTCTTTATCCTAGCTGGAGCGTGTAATCGTGCACTAGCTAACTAGCTCCCATGCTGTGCAGTATGCTGTATGCATGTCGATCCCCGCGCTCGCCGAGATCGGTGGGCTGTGCAAGTGAGCAGATCCCGAGAGATCGTCGGATCACCTGCCCATGGCATGATCGCTCTCGATGTGGCGTGTCACGTCGTCCTCCTAATTTGTTTTCTCACGTCTAGGATGCATTTGATTGTTATAAAAAAAATGATGTATTTTATTAGTAATAATAATGGAAAGATCATTTTTTAAAAAACAAATAAACTAGAGTTTCTGTTATGTTGTGCACAGCACAATAGATAGATAATCATGTGTTTGGGCTAACATAAATCAAGTTTAGAAATATTTATTCTTAGATATACATGTTTGTCAGTCGGTTTGCAAGGATAAGAGTCAACATAGGTAAAAAGATCCAAGATGAAGGTGACTTCTAAGGTGTTCAAGTAAACGTCATATGGATGCGTTATGATAAAATCAAGGTGGACACATGTCTCCTCTGTCTTAGTCGCAAGTTGCACACTCATCGGAGCGAACATTTTGCTCCCCTCAACTTTGTCATCCCCTCATGTTGCTCCATTTTGATACGTCGACTAGACCTTTTCCGGTGCTTCTTAGCCTCACCACTCGCATCCCTATGTTCCCATGGTGAAATGGCTTGGAGAGAAGAAGGCTGAAGAGCAAAGTTAAGGTGATCACACGCCATTTAGGGAAGGGTGAGGCAAGTCGTTGGTAGGACAAAGAGAGGAGAGGTAGAGTAGAGAGAAGTGGCACAAGGAAGGTGAATGTAGTATTGAGATATGCCCAATGAAAATTATGAGTCGCATATGATGCGGGCACATGTATAGCGCGAACTACATATGATGTGGACTTAGACCTAATTGGGCCTTTAGCGTAGAGGGCCCAATAGTGGATGCTATATAAAAGGATGTGGTGCAGACGCTGGCCTATGCCTGATTGGAAGTTCTCCCTCTCCACCAAACCCTAGCCGTCATCTCTCCCATACGTCTATACATCGGTGCTAGCACACCGTGCATGGACAGATTCCAATCCCTGTATGTGTGATAGAGACGCTACACCCTGTGGCGCTAGTCGATATGAACCTAAGAAGGAGATGAAATTTGCTCGCGAACAGATTCTACACGTGATGTTATTTCGTCGATTCCCGTTGATTTAGAAGGAATTTCGGGGCGAGACTAGATGAGTTGGAAAGATAATCTCAGCTTTCCAACGAGTGGTAGAACGTAAAAAACAGGAGCCCGGATGTGACCGGGGCGTCCTTTTGAAGTCAGACTGCTCGGATAGATCGCGAATCCTGGCACGTTGATGGTGGCCATGGCGTGGGGATCGGTCGTGGTGCACCTCGTGAAATGTTAATAACCAGTGAGGAGGAGGTGACCGGATCATCGTGAACGACTACTTCCGTACGACTACGCGCAGATCGATTGAACCGGCTTCATCGACTCATCTTCCGCGGCACTACGCGTCGTAAGGTAATCTTGATATATGGTCAATTACTTGCAGGGTGTTCCTATGTTCGCAGTAAAATTTTGATTTGTTGCTAGCGTAACAATTCCGCATTTTCCTTCATGTAGGAGAAGGTACAAAAGGATGAAGATGACAAAGATGCTCACATGAAGGCCTACCATTAACTAGTTACTTAAAAGAAAATGAAATATCATCTATGTGATTTATGTGGCAAAACCATCGAAGGTTAAATGCGCTGCATTTAGTACTTCAAGAGATAATTATGGATGGTTTCCCAGGTTAGTGATATGTCTCTACCTTCCATGTTGAAGTTTTTTCTTCCATGAAGTTCATAGCATCAATGCCATTATTAAGTATGTTTAGAACGGAAATATCATTGTAAATTATGAAATACCCTACAAGTCATCATAAAGTGCATTTCGGTTCATACATGCCATTAGAACATTAAAATTGCCAAAATGTCCTTCCCCTTACTCCTTCATCCTTCATCCTTCTCACTTTTTCAATGAGAATGGTAGCCTAATTTCAACGGTGATATCTGCGTCGTACATGACATGACCACGAGTGACCAATGCATAGGATAGGACAGAGCCTCGTTTGCTCTGACATGCCATGCTATTGTAGCAGCAGAAAGCCATGGTGATGCCCTGAGCCTCGCCAAAGAAAGGTTTGATAGCGTTGGTGAGAGCAAGTGTTCGTCAGTGAAGCAGGAGGAGATGGAGGTGGCAGAGTGGGTAGGTGATGGGACGAGCATTGGGCGATAAGGTTGGAGTAGGACGAGTGAGCTGGAGGAGGAATATGATGCAAGGGTATTTTAGTTATAATTTTGAAGATGGTAGAGGGCCAGAAAAGTACGTGGTGACATGTTTGCAACAATTTGTACTTTACAGTGGTACGAAAGGTATTTTTCCACTCTATAGTGACATCTTATCCATAAGCCAACTCAATAATGACATGCAAAAAATTAATCCATTGCAATTTGGATGCACGATATACTTTTTTTCCAATAGAATTGAGCTCATTTCTAGTTTTTTTTTAAAACGTATCATAGTTTCAGACAATAATTTTATAGAAATCTTATTGTTATATTCCTTTTACATAGGAAAATTCATATGCAAAGCAATTATACGAAGTCCTTTAAAATTTGGGATTGACTCACTCACAGTCGCCTGGGTCCCTATAGGGATGCCCAGGCGATTTTCTGGACCGTTGGATATCTCCCCTCCCTCTCTCTTTTTTCCCCCTCGGCCCCTCCCTCCCCACGTCTCTCTCTCTCTCTCTCTCTCTCTCTCTCCCTGCCCCCTCCTCCTCCCTCGCCGCCATCGCATGCATCGGCGCCGCCATCTCGGCCATGTGATCCCCAACTCCCCCACCGCCGTGCCCGCCCACCCTAACCCGGCCGACGCCCACCCTCCTCCCGCCACCGCCGCCCAACCACCTTCACCTCCCGCTGCTGCCTCCGCCTCGCCTCACTCCATCCCCAACCAACCGCCAGTCGCCGCCTCCTGGCCATCACTCTAAGCCAGTGACACGGAGATCCCCACCTTAACCCCGAACCCTAACCCTAACCCTAACCGAGAAAACTCATGGTGGCTCTGGCGCATGATCATTGGGGACAAAGAAGAAAGCGCAACAGTGGTCGCTGCATGAGGAGGAAGATCTTTGCAGATTGAAGGTGCTCTCCCTCCTCTCCTCTCGGTGCCCTCCCCAAATTGCTTGCGCGGGAGGCGGGGAAAGCGATCGCTGGATGAGTGAGCTGCCGGCCGAGGCATCAAGCTGTGAAGAGATCCGTTAAAATTTATATCAATTAAAGAGGCCCTTAACAAGTAAGTTTTAAAAAGAGTTGATACTTAAAAAGAGTAAAAACTAAAAACTACAAATTTCAAATTATACTAAAATTGCGTATTAGATATAACCACATTTAGATTTTATGACTATATATGCCAAAAAAAATCAAGCAATTGTAAATTGGCAAAATTGAAATTTTTTATTGGTATATATATATCTAAGCAAGCCTACCAGCAACCCATTGCAAGAAAGACATGTTGGCGTGAAATGACCTGTAGTCCTGTACCCAATGCATTATCGCCTTTTCTTTTCAAAATTGAAAAGAAGATGGGAATTTTGGGACTGGTTGCCACTCTTTTTATAAAGTCGACTCAGAACTCACCTAATGTCAAGAGAACCCACCCACAGGCCATAGCAAGGGGCGACAAACAAGGCAGCCACCAAAGAAGGCAAGGAATACTCTCCTCGTCGTCGTCGTCGTCGTCGCCGCCGCCGCGCCCATCTGCACTCTGCAGCGACCCGCGGCAGCCATGGCAATGGCTTACAAGATGGTAAACAATCCAGCGCCTCGATTACACGCCCGTAGCTAGCGCGCGGATGGATCGCGGTGTTCTGAGCCTGCGTGCGTGCGTGCGTGCAGGCGACGGAGGGGATGAAGGTGGAGGAGGAGTGCCAGCGCTGGTTCACGGAGATGAAGTGGAAGAAGGTGCACCGCTTCGTGGTGTACAAGATCGACGAGCGGTCGCGCGCCGTGCTGGTGGACAAGGTGGGCGCCCCGGGGGAGGGCTACGAGGAGCTCGTCGCCGCGCTGCCCACCGACGACTGCCGCTACGCCGTCTTCGACTTCGACTTCGTCACCGTCGACAACTGCCAGAAGAGCAAGATCTTCTTCATCGCCTGGTAACTAATTCCACATCTTCTCTTCAGTTCTCTCCCCCCGATTTCTCTCGAGGTCGATCTCTTAACATGCTCTCTCCTCATAGAACCTCGCGTCTTCTTGTTTCTTCCTTGGCGATCTTGATTACTGCAGTAAGATCTCGGTTTTGTTCTTAGTAAGTTTGCTCTGGAGAGACAACGGGTTCTTGTCGCTTGATGATTAACTGAAGTGTTCCTGTAAGTATTATTAATTAGTTAAATCTTGCCGATTGTTCAAACCGTAGCTGTCAAAGTTTTGCTCTGAAAGCACCACTACAGTTTGGAGGATGTGCAAGCAATCCATAAACTACGGCAACTAACTCCGAAACCAAATTTCGTCTTGTGCACCATTGAAAACACTAAAGTCGTTATTCGCATGACAAAAAGCGCAACCAGCATCACTTGACCATATCCAAAAAGGCCCGGCAATTAGCCCTTCAACCACGATTTAAGAAGCAAATGAAACAACTTGTTAAAAACTCAACTTTGTTTTGTAAACTAGCATCCTCTGTCTTTCTACCGTTTTCCTGGGCAAAGAAAAAGATGGCCGATCAGCTGAAAATTCAGAAATGACACCTGAATGACTGGATCTGATCATCTAGAGCCTTTGGGAGCAAGGGGTGGATTAGGTGCCGGCGATCATCGGAAAATTGACTAAACATCTGCAGACCAAATGATCTGCGCAATCAGCCCCCACATCCTTATCACGAGGAAGGAAGGCGCGCCAAGCTTTTTCTATTTTCCACACAAAGTTGCTTGCCTCACCCCTGCCCCAGCTGCCTTGTCAAACGCAGCTTTAGTCGAGATCATGACGGGGACCAAACTTTCTTGAGGCCTTCCTTTCTCCCTGCCCACATCATCTACCTTTGCTAATTGCTACTGTTGTCTTTAGCACTCTTCCATGCATTCCTCCTTTTTTTTTTTTTTTTTTCTTAACCTCCATTGCCAAGGCCGATTCTTTTTCATCAGGTCTGATCTAGCCTGAATCAATCTGTTGTCCAGATATGAACGTATTTTTTACATTAGATCAGATCCCCGGTGAGAAGCAAGCGCCACGGCGTCACCCTTATGCAAAAGATCTGGTTCGTTCGGTCAGCATTTCACTGTCTTACTCTTACAGCAGCTTAATTACTCCTCCCTTAACCTGGCCACGAATAAGAGAGCCAGAGATGATCAAGGTGTTTTAAGTACTCAGAGAACAGTTTTTAAGTACTGTTTTAGCAAGTCCACTTGCTCCGGCCGGTTTCCTTTTGTTAAAGTTGAGCGCTTTGTGTTGAGGGCAACTGCTGCTGCTGCGTTGTCTCACGCGAGTACAGTTCAGTGGGCTGCACAACGCACGCAACGCACTGCTCAGGCTGACAGGCAGAGAGGAGCATGCAGTGGGTTCGATCGACTGATTCGTTTGCCTGCTCCTGCGCCTCTTTTCAGGTCACCGACCGCATCGAGGATACGAGCCAAGATATTGTACGCGACGTCGAAGCAAGGCCTGAGGCGGGTGCTGGACGGGGTCCACTACGAGGTGCAGGCCACGGACCCCTCCGAGATGGGCTTCGACGTCATCAGAGGCCGCGCGCAATGAGCTTCTTGGTTCTTCCTCGCCGCCCGTCGTCTTCTCCGGCTCCGGCTCCGGCCACGGCCATGCTCGCTCCGCCGCCATGGTCTCCGTAGCTAGCTTCTCCGGCGAGGAGTTTATATATGATGTGTGCGTGCCTGTCACTACTCACAAGCTGCCGTGTATTGTAACCGGATGCTAATTGGCGTTGGTGCCCTCTCCTTCTCGTAGGGTTCTGCTTAGGTTAGTTCCTGGCTGGCTTTGCTGTGTGGTGTTTGGAGAGCCGGAGGGGCCCTGTCGACGTGTACCGTACGTGTGATAGAAGGCGAGGGAGCGGCAGCGGATTAATGAGACGTCCACGATCTATGTGACGTTGAATTCCACTGATGATGCTCCATTTGGCTGTTCTTTTCGTCCGAGATATGATCGAATGATTTGGATTTCCTTTGTACAGTGGTTGCCCCGTTTTTCGTCCCTCAAACAAGAGCTCTTTTACAATACGCTAGGAAATTTACGGTAGTATAATTTTTTTTTGGTAGCAAATGTAGCATGTTTAATTCTGATCGTCTATTTAGAAGATCTCCCACACAAAAATATGCAGAAATATAAAAAAAATAAAATCAATTGGACAAATTGAATTGAGAGGAATGGACGGTCTATATTCTTTTTGTGTACCATAGAATTTTGATAAACTTACATATTTGTCCTATAGTTGAGAGGGTCTTGCATATATATCCCAAAGTCGAGAAACGTTGCATATATGTTCTGTAGTTGCTTGCCTCCTAGCAAATATGGCCCATTTTAAATTTTTGAGCAAGATTCCCCAGTTTGGATAGGGAAAAAATAACTTTATGCTCCTCCTTTTTGTTAGTAAGGTTGTTGCATGTTTCATCAATATAGGTGCACATTTCAACATATTTTTACATAAAATTCACCATGTTTCAGCACGTTTGTACATGAAATTTGAGGAAGGCATTGGAGATTTGGGGAAGGCGCGGGCTAGGAAGGTAATGCGCTTACACAATAGAGGAGGGGCAAAAAGGTTTTTTTAACCTATCCAAACCTGTGAAATTTGCTCAAAAATTTTAAATAGAGCATATTTGCTACTCCCTGCAGTTCTATAATACTTATTGTTTTAGGTTTGTTCTTAGTCAAAGTTTTAAAATTTTATTTCTAAATATCTTTTAAACTATTTGGATTGTGTACATAAAAATCATACATATAAATTTGTCTTGAAAAATACTTTCACAATATCATATTTTCGTGGATTTTAAAGATATATTTTATTACTAATTGATGGTCAAAGTTTCAGTTCGAAGACCGTGTCAATGTGTAAAACGACAAGTATTATGGAATTGGAGGGAGTATGAGTCAACCAACTATGTAGTAAATATGTGATACCTCTCAACTTTAGAGAAAATATGTGATACCTCTCAACTTTAGACCCTCTCAACTATGGGGCAAATATGCAAATTAGCTAAATTTTTTCTTTAAGGAATAAGTCCATTTTAGGTACCTCAATTATTGTGAAAGTCTGAAAAACCCCCCTAAACTATGATTTGGTCTGTTTTACATACCTGAACTTTCAATATCGGCTCAAAAACCATCACAACCTTGTTTTGTTCGGTGGTTTTGCCGGCGTGGCGCCATGTGGCAGTGGTTTTTGCTGACTTGCCTGATACGTGGCGCCACTACGTGGCGCCACGTCAGCAAAACACCTAAAAAACCCAGCTTGTGATGGGTTTTGAGCCGGTATTGAAAGTTCAGGTATGTAAAACAGACCAAATCATAGTTTAGGGGTTTTTTTTGGACTTTCTCGATAGTTGAGGTTTTGCTCACATAGATTGAACCAAAATGGACGTTTTCCTTTCTTCAAAGAAAGAGCCATTGAGTCATTTGCAAATGGTGTTGGGGTGCTTACACGAAGGAGAAAGGTGTTTGATTTTGCTTCCATATTTCGATGGTGCTTGTAATTGTCTGTAAACAATAAACAAATAAAGAATACTTTGCTTCGGAGAGAATGTATGCCTGTACGAGTGCTAATAAGATGATTGGATAATCAAATACCTATTGATTTCTCGTAATTGGGCAAGGTTTTTTATGAAGTCTTTTTTGTATTGGTGCTTTAAAGTTTAAATTATCCACTCTTGTGATGAGTATGTTTTATGAAGAAAAAACCAGCGTGAGTTGAACAAAAAGAACAGCATGGAGTGAATGGGCTATGCATTACACCAGCAAATAGAAGGCCAGGCCAGGCGAGATTTCAACTTCAGCCTCGGGCCGACGGCGACGTCCGGAAGGTCACGTAACGCCGCTCTTAGGTGGGCCGAGGAAGTTAAAAATTTGGGCTTTGCTATATCACCTACGCGGCCGAAAATACGACAGCCCTTCAAAGTTTTAGAGATACCTGGGTCTTGCTGATCATTCCGATGCTCTGGATCGGAGCTGAGTGCTGACAGCGTGGCGTTGGTCCTTGCAGTTGCCAGGATTCATCGCGATGACTGGTAGGGTTTGAACTTTAGCCAATGGTTGATGAATGATGATCAGTTTGGTCCGCTAGTTTACTAAGGAGTACCAACCCAGCTGTTTTCTTAGGGCATCCTCAACGGTGTGATATTAGCTCACAATAAAAAGTTTAACTTAGCGTTTTGCTTATTTGAAGAAGAGAGAGAGAGGAGAGAGATAGAGACCAGCCTTTAACTAAGAGTCGGTCTATATCGGATTACAAGATGCGTGCATACTTACATATAGGCCATATTTAATTTTAGAAACAATACTATAGCTAGTCAATTGGAGAGGTGTCTATTTCCTATTTATAGATGACATGCCTATTTGTTATATCATCGAAAATGCTCTAGCTCATTCTCAGAACGAGCACACATCCGAGTTTGGTTGGCTCGCTCACGGGCTAGTGGATCATTTGATTCAATCTACTCACATACAAAGGCTAGCTAGGCCTCCGACAACTGGTTAACTGCTTTCCTCCCCTAGACATCCGCCTCCCTCTTTCTTCGGGATGACCGACTCCTTGATCTTCCTCTTATTCCTAGACCAAGGATTCTCTAACTGCTAAACAATGGTTGCTTGGTTTGTAAATCGGCTAGCTAGACCGGGTGGCCACCCTTTTTTACCGTCTAGTAGTTATCCGCGATAAATGCTAATGGGTGGTCGATCAGTTTTGGGAGGCCTAGGGCCATTCCTAGCATTTTAGAGGCCCTCCTACCAGGCAAAAGTGGAACCCTTCGTTCCAACAATGTAAAACAGATATTTTATATTTCAATAGCAAAGATGTCTATTACATAATTACAAGTGATCAATTACAAAGATTTATATAAAAAAAGAAAGCTGCGAGCGAGAAAAAGGCAATGGATTAGCAACTAGCGAGTGGTAAGTTGTTAGGCTGAAAAAATTAGCAAGCAAGTATTACATAGCGAGAATCATTCAACATTGGCACAACTCAGAAAGAAATCACCGAATTTAGTTATTGACCGAAAACACCATATACATACATTGATCTTGGGGCTGTTGACATTATAGGTCCTATGTGGTCGCACCTAGGGATGACTGTTACTATCTCATCTCATCGAACCCGTAGACTATAGTACTCCCGTATCGTCAAAGAATTTTGCTACCATGAAGACAATCATGATGAAAATGCTGGGCTGCTAACTAGCACAAAGTGTGGACTGTATAAGAAGGAATCACCTCTTCGTATTCTTCAGCGCGTGACGAGAGAAGGAATGCTGGCCAAAACTGCAGCATGCCATGCACATATGGCAACAATGAAAAAAAACGTTATTCTGTTTTTTAGACAGAAACGTTGATCTCGTAAGCCAATCAGGCATTAGCCTTTGTAGTCAGAACCTCATCATTTGGCAACACACACGCCGAGCCACTGAAAAACGAGCAGAGGCTAGAGCCCCGAAGTCTCACTTTACCACAAAAGCACGCTCCCGCTTTCCCGCTTTCCCGTTCTCCCCGGTCTACAGATTCAGTTCGTTTTATGCCCCGCATCGGCGCACCGCGAGCCCCGGGCCCTCTCTCCACAATCGACGATAAAACTATACAAAAAAAACTGCCCAAAATCTATCCAAGCTTTTAAGGGGCAAGCCAACGGCGCCATCAATCCCTCACAGGTAGGGCTAAAACTTTAGCTCGAAACTCGCGAAATGCTTCGGACTTCGAACGATAAAAGTTTCATTCGTTTGTAAACGAAAGACGAAATGAAAGCCCCATTAATGAACCGGGCAAGCTAGAAATTTGGTTTCTTTTACCGACTCGTTTTGTCTCATTTATATGGTACCGCTATTTATTTCATCTTTTAACTATTAGAAAATGACGTATCGTATTGCCAAAAGGCCCATAAAATAGCTCAAAACCCAAATATGCATGCACAAGTTATTTTGATACTCATATGTACAATACTAATTTATTTGTACTATTATAAAGCAGTTTATGGTGGTGGTGGTGATTTCACCAACTATCAATCGGAGCCTTTGAATCCAAAATCAACGACTCACACAACATCTGCACTTGCCCCCATACGCCAGCCAATACCGCCTCCCAACCCCACCTGCGCCCTCCGCCACACACCCAATCTGCTGCCTTACCCCATCTGCTTGCCCACCTTCTCCTCCCCCCGCCGCCCTCCGCCGTCCAGCCTTACCCAGTCGCCGCCCCCTCCACCTCCTATCACCTTTTTCCCTCGGTGCCTCCGTCCTCATCTCCGCCCCGCCGCCGGAGTTTGCCTGCCGGTCTCCGCCATCCAGCCCCGGTCCCCTTACCCGTCGCCCACCCGTTTATGGTGCGGCCGTCCGCGCGCCGCCGTCCTCCGCCCCTGCCCCGCACCGTCTCCGTCGTGGCGCACCCATCCCGTCGCCTCCTACCCCATCTGCTTGCCCACCTCCTCCTCCCCCGCCGCCCTACGCCCTCCGCCCTCCGCACAGCCGCCGCCTCCTCCACCTCCTCTCACCTTCCCTCGGCGCCTCCATCCTTATCCCCGCCGCCGCTAGAGCGCAACTCCATCGCCGGATCTCCGCCCCGCCGCCGGAGTTTGCCTGCCGATCTCCGCCCCTGCCCCGCTCTGTCTCCGTCGGGGCGCAACGCCGTCCTCCGTCGTTTGTGGTACATCTCTCTCTCTCTCTCTCTCTCTCTCTCTCTCTCTCTCTCTCGGTCTCTCCGGACCGGCTCGGTGGCTGATGCTGCGGCTTCCCCCCTCTCTCTTCCCTCTTGCTCCCCCTAACCACCTCCGCCGCCGCTCAGGTCAAGCTAGCTAGCCACCGCACTTCACACACTCGTTCTGTGGCACTTATTCTTCGCTTCTCTCCTCTCCCCATCCTCTTCCCTCCCAATTTTGTCTGTTTCCATAGATTTCTTCATCCAGGGAGTAATCTCGTAGGGAGTAATCTCGGGGTTCTAGGGCTTCCCCTACCCTTATTGTTTAAACCGGTGAGCAACAAGTTGCATAAGTTTGTAATATTAACATGATTGGGGCAATGTTGCACAGGAATATAAAGCAGCAGATTTTATGTAAGTTGCTTCGTTGAAACACAAGGGAACTAAGCTTAATCGTTGTTAGATTAATGAAACTTTAATCCTTCCTTCTTGGAATCAGACATCTAAATATTTGAATGTTACAGATGGTTGAATAATTACTGACCAAACATTACAGTGAGAAGTTACTTTAGCAACTATTCAGCACTAAATTTTGAACATTATTCTGCCATCTATCCTTAATTGCAAACAGCACTTCCTGAATTTTTGAAATAATATGGTGAACAGTAGACCATTATGTGGGTTAGGAAGGATATCAGGTTGTATGTTGTTCTGATGTTGGGTCTCTGTCGTTGGATAGATTGATATACTTATTTTGACCAAAAACTCTTGCAAGTCATGTATGCCTGATGTCTCGGGTATTTGTGCAGTGATCTGCTTCGATAATATAAACAACCAGAAAAAACCTTTTCAACTGATGTGGATCTTCATGAACTGCAGATTGATGTTACCTTTCATCTGAGCCATATCCAGAACATTGACAGAATGATCAAGGCCTTGTTTGATTCAGGTTAAATTAAATAAAAATTTGTTATTTTTGCATAAGCAAAATGATGTAATATTTTGTATTCATTTTTGCAGGGTTTTAGATAGTTCTTCTTTGAGTTCGTAAACAAACAAGGCCCAAGGCACGTTTTCCATGTTCCCAAGTATCTCTCCATTAAATGATCAAGGCGTCATGAAGTGCTTGCTCTGTTAATTTGTAGCTGGTGTTCAATGTGGTTCATCTCTTGTTAATCATTACATCAAAAGCATAAAGGTTTGGTTACCAATTGACATTCATACCCTATCTTAAATCAAAGCAAATAGTTGGTAGTTTCCCTATGCTCTATTTAGGATCTTCTCTTTAGGTAAATGAAACAAATGATTAGACAGTAGCATTGAACCATTCGGTAGCGTGGCATGTATTTTTTCCCTTCAGGACGCTAAATATAACATGATTTGGTGAGACTGAGATATAGTAATATCATGTATGCCATGGTAGCGTGGAAAGGGCTGCAACAAATTTTCTGATGGGTTGATGTTTACATTAATGTTACTCAAATGTTTTAGTCAATCAATTTAGCTCTATTGAGAATAAGAGATGTGTTTTTAAGGACAAAATGACAATGGATGGTCAAGGTTCACTAGATCTTTATAGTAAGGATGGTGCGCAAATAGGATACAATTCCTGTAATTATGGACAATGTTCACTAAAAAAAATTATTTTCCTCTGCAGTAATTTACTATGCAATGTATTTTCAGGCTAAGCAATTTTTTTATGTAATGCCTACTCCAGTGCAGGGGCAGATTTCCTTTGTACATCCCTATGTAATATATTTTTGTCTGTTTATTTGCTTCTCATATTGCTGTGCACATCTTAAATTTTTGTCTGTTTATTGTTTTTTCAAAAAATAATTATTGCGGCAGCAGGAACAAAATCATCATAATCATATGATGCTGCAGCCTCTAAGCCAAAATTTTAGAAAAGGAAAAGAAGGTATTTAATATTGTTTAAGATAATGCAATAACTATATTTTATTTAAATATGCACCTTATATGGTTTGTGATGTATCACATATTTTGTGATGTATTACCTTATCTTGGATTTGGGACATTTTGCTACCTCTTGGGTGCCAGTAAGCATCTTCAGCGATGATCTATTTGGTTCGGTGTTGCATCCGAAAGTTTTGGTTGGTTCTTGTTGTAATGCTCTGATTTCATTTCACAGGACCACAGAATGAGCCATATGTGTATTGCCTGTTCTATATCACATTCATCCTGCTTCAGTGTATCTACTATTGCTACAAGAAATGGCATTACTATCTCCTGGTGAGTCCAATTATGCTTACTTATTACAAATGGAGATCTATGACCCTATTGTCTATATTTCATTTGTATATCTTTGTGCAATATAATAAAGAAACCAATTCATTCTGATGATGGGTGGCACTCAGTTAATTTTGAATGTTTGAGGATTTAGGAATTATTTATTACCTATTTTCTCCTATCAGTTCCATTTTACAGCATGGTTGCTACCATTTAAATGTATAAATCTACGTGTAAATATAAAACTCTTTTTTAGATGTTTTTTGTACTTACAAAATTTTCCCTTGTTTATCAGATCTATATCTCCACCAATTTTGTTGTGTGTTTCCTACTAGGATCGACAATTCTTCCTCAAGCAAGACCTTGAAAGTGATTATCACAAACCTTCTGAGCAGCTTCGGGAGGTGAGTACTTCTAAGGGTTTAATATAGTAGTTTTGGTAAATTTTCATAATAAATATCCTAGGGGGCCTTTTAGATCTATGTGATTCTCAATCAATAACCTTGGACTTTTATAATTGTATCGTTTATTTTTTGTTGCCATGCCTTGCAAATTTCCAATTTATAATTGTAAGTTGGGACTTTAATTTGTTTGTTCTTGTAGTTGAATGAAACAATAGAATTTGTTCATTTTCTAATTTACTCTGTTTTGGAAGTTCAACCGAATATCTCCCTTTGGGAATCATGCTCAATGATGCACCAAAACTTGGCATCACACCCAAAAAAAAGGCAACCAAAACTGTATTACAAACTGCAATGTAGATCATGCTATACAAACTTATAGTGAATAACATAACCGTGTTATAGTGAAGAACATACCGGTTTTGTGATTTATCAAGGTTTAGTTCTGGAAAATGAATATTAGTGTCTTGTGAATTCTTTTATGTCATGGAAAAAAATTGTTCATTACTCTACAAGTTGTTTTGTTCATCACCATTATTGGTTTGTGCGCCTGAGCCTGAGCACATCCTAGCGCCATCAGGGAAGTGTCTTGCCGCTACCTCTTCTTGCCACATCGCCAGAAGGGAAGCGGTCCTTGGATCTATATCTAGATACAAATCTGAGAGTGTTCTTCCTCAAGTAGCAGCATAAAAAATTTCAGCATAGAAGACGATAAGAGCAATTTGTTTTTTTTTTTTTTTTTTTTGCAGAGGTGATTTCATCTTGTATGATTTGTTGTGTTCAAGAAGAGGAGTCAAGAGTACCCATGAATTTATAATTTTCCATGGATATGTGTGAATGTAACTGAGATTGTACATCCAAAATTCCAAATTGATTGAATTGTATAAGATTCGTTGCAAATGTTTCTTGTTAAAGTTCAGTGCGCTTTTTTTTTTTTACGAAGGCTACCATTTGAGACCAGATAAATCTCTTGTTGAAGTTCAGTGCAAATATCTCAAATTGTTTAAGATTTAATGCAAATATTTCTTGTTAATGTTCAATGCTCTTTTTTTTTTTTTACGAAAGCTACCATTTGAGATCAGATGATAGAGATGCAAGAAAATTTTGAAATGCTGTACATCGAACTTTGCTTACATTGATTTCTGAAATGCCATATCTAGATCTGGGCATCCAGTTTAGTTCATATATACTCCCTCCAGTTTGATAATTCGCATGCTTTTTAGGCGTGATCTCACATACTAGGAAGTATTAAATGTCTCAGAAGATCTCATATGGTCAAATAAATCTTGTATTTTAGTGGTTGCTCCCACTTTTCCATGAGTTGCATGTCTAGGTTCAATTTTGATGCTACACTTTATTTACATGCACACCCAACAAATGGTTTTAGAGGCTACGTAAAGTTTTGCTTGCAATCAATGCATCATAGAACCATGCGAATTTTTCAACTAAACACAAACGCCCAAATGACGCGAATTATCAAACTGGAGGGAGTAATCAAATTGATGATTTATGTTAAGATTTGTTTGTTAATTGGTTAGCTTGATCATTCAACAAGTGCAAAAATTGGTGAGCTTCATCTGAATGAAAACAGAGCTTGTATTTTTTTTTTATTTTGTAGAGACATCAAAATTGATGCTCTGCTATAGTTTTATGGAGGATGAATGGAGTTAATTCCATGTATATACTCTGTGCATATATTTTTCGCAACTTCGTGTGGTAAATTGAGATTTTTTTAAAATTTCGTGAACATATTTTTCCTCCCGTTGCAACGCGCGGGCACCTTACTAGTATTTTACAATGTTTAATGCCTTAAAAGGTTAGGAAACTAATATTTTCTCTGGCTCGTGAGTTTCCAACAAGTCGAGACCAGTTTTCAGCTCAGACACCCTACCGAGCTCGGCTAGGTAACGAAGCGAGCTAAGCCGAGGTGGAGGCTGTAGGGATGGCAATCGGGCGGCTATCTCCGGGTACACTTCTGTTATACCCGAACCCGAAACCCGAAAACATCACCTATACCCGAACCCGAAATCACTCATGGGTACAAAACGGCGCCCATACCCGAACCCGACGGGTACCCATACCCGAAAGGTGGAGAGAGAGGACAGGAGAGGAAGAGAGGATGGCTGGCTGGACAGGAGGGAGAGTGAGGAGAGAGAGAGAGGCGGCTGCTCGGCGGTGGCAACTCTGGAGGGGCGGCGCGACACCGGCATGGTGGAGGCGAGGAGAGGGCATGGCCGACGGGTTGGGAGGCGGAGCAGCATGCGGCATGCAAGGGAGGCGGCAGCGGCGCGCTGCACGCGTGGTAAAGCAGAGAGATTGGGCGGATCTGGAGGGCGGCACACCGGCGTGGTGGGCGAGATGGCAAGGCGTCGCCGGCGTGGAGGCGAAGAAACAAGGGCCATGGGAGGAGTGAGCGGAGGCCGAGAGCCCAAGAAGCCGAGACAAGGGTGGGAGGCGGCATGGGGTTGGAGGCATGAGGCTAAGCTTTGTTAGGGTTTTGTGTTTTCACTGTGCATGCCTGTATATATATAAAAGAATGATGGACCCACATATCAGTGTTAATTCGGGTAACCCATGGGTACCCATGGGTGCAGAATGAAACCCGAACCCGAAACCCTCGAATACCCGAACCCGAAAATCCCATGGGTATAGGTTGAGACCCATACCCATGCCCATCGGGTCGGGTACCCGCGGGTACCCAAACCCATGGGTATTTTTGCCATCCCTAGGAGGCTGGCTCGCTTGAGCTCGACTTGTTTCCACCCCTACTCACAGCCTATCCACCTCGCCACTAGTATCCGTAGAAAGCGCTATCCACTCCACTCCGGGAGTTATTTCCTTCGTGCACATCTTCCTCCTTTCGATTTGCATCCCACGATGTTTTCTTTTTCTGTCCTCTCTCTACCCAAATGAGATGCGGCGTCTCTTCGGTTCCTTTGAACTAGGCATGGATTCCCTTGCTACAGGCCACTGTTGTTCCCCTCGATGCCTCTTTGCCTCACATCGCTACGTTGTGTTTTCTGCTACGGGGGCCATCGTGACCGAATTGGGATCCTCTGCAGTTATCTTCTCTGATGTGGTCAATGACATGTATGTTCAGTTCTACATATCAGTTACCCAACCACATAGGCCAGTGATATTTGGTTCCGCCTCCACCACATCACCCTCGCCGGCGTCGTCGATGGGGCCCATGACCCGCCGGGCGACGACCCCCCGGAATCCGGATGCTAGCGAAAAAGAGACGTATTCATCCGCACGGGCGCAAACGCGCTGATCCGCCATTGAATCGGACCATGCTGCGGGGGCGTGACGTGACATTACTACTGCGCTGCGATACCAGGCCCACGATCGACAACGCCGCAGGCCCAGGCGCCCTATCGCCCAGCGCGAGGTCGCACCGGTTTCCCCAACCAACCCCACTGCCTCGCTATAAACTCCGCGGTCCGCACACTACCGCTGGTCCGCTTCCACCGTTCCACGACGCCATCACTCTCACTCACTCACTCACTGCGCACTATCCAATGGCCGCGCCGCCTCCTCACCGGCACCGATTCTTGCTCCTCGTCGCCCTCCTCCTCATCCCGGCTCCACCGCTAGCCGCCGGCGAGAGAGGTGGGGGCGGAGCGAGGAAGACATACATCTTTCGCGTCGACCACCGCGTCAAGCCGTCGGTGTTCCCCACCCACGCGCACTGGTACTCGTCGGCGGCTTTCGCTTCGGCGGTGGAGCTGGAGGATCCGGTCGAGCCCCTCCACGTCTACGACACCGTCTTCCACGGCTTCTCCGCGTCGCTTCCGGCGTCCCGCGCCGACGCGCTGCGCCGCCACCCGGCCGTGCTCGCGGCGTTCGAAGACCAGGTCCGCCCGCTGCACACCACCCGGTCGCCGCAGTTCCTGGGCCTCCGCGCGCGCCTCGGGCTCTGGTCCCTCGCCGACTACGGCTCCGACGTCGTCGTCGGGGTGCTTGACACCGGCGTGTGGCCCGAGCGCCGCAGCTTGTCCGACCGGAACCTCCCGCCCGTTCCGGCGCGGTGGCGCGGCGGCTGCGACGCGGCGCGCGGGTTCCCGGCGTCGTCGTGCAACAAGAAGCTCGTCGGCGCGCGGTTCTTCTCCCAGGGCCACGCCGCGCACTACGGCGCTGCCGCGGTGGCGTCCAACGGGTCGGTGGAGTTCATGTCGCCGCGCGACGCCGACGGGCACGGGACGCACACGGCCACGACGGCCGCCGGCAGCGTGGCCTACGAGGCGAGCATGGAGGGGTACGCGTCCGGCGTCGCCAAGGGCGTCGCGCCCAAGGCCAGGGTGGCCGCGTACAAGGTGTGCTGGAAGGGCGCCGGCTGCCTCGACTCCGACATCCTCGCCGGTTTCGACCACGCCGTCGCGGATGGCGTGGACGTCATCTCCGTCTCCATCGGCGGCGGTAATGCCGTTGCGTCGCCGTTCTATCTAGATCCGATCGCGATTGGCGCGTACGGCGCCGCCTCGCGGGGAGTGTTCGTGGCCACCTCCGCCGGGAACGAGGGGCCGACCTCCATGTCGGTGACCAATCTCGCACCGTGGCTCGCCACCGTGGGTGCCGGCACCATCGACCGTAATTTCCCCGCTGAGATCGTGCTCGGAGACGGCCAGCGCGTGTCAGGGTTGTCCCTCTACTCCGGCAAGCCTCTCGTCAGCACCATGTTGCCGTTGTACTACCCTGGGCGCTCCGGCGGGCTCTCTGCTTCGCTGTGCATGGAGAACTCCATCGATCCGTCTCTGGTAGCCGGAAAGATTGTAATTTGCGACCGCGGCAGCAGCCCGCGGGTGGCCAAGGGGTTGGTTGTCAAGGAAGCTGGTGGCGCGGCCATGATACTTGCCAACGGAGCGGCCAACGGCGAAGGTCTAGTCGGCGACGCCCATGTTCTCCCTGCGTGCACGGTTGGCGAGAACGAGGGCGGTACGCTCAAGGCATATGCTGTCAACACCACCAATCCGACGGCGACAATCAACTTCAAAGGCACGCTCGTCGGCGTCAAGCCGGCTCCCGTGGTGGCCTCCTTCTCCGCGCGGGGGCCCAACGGGCTCGTCCCCGAGATCCTCAAGCCAGACTTCATCGCCCCAGGAGTCAACATCCTCGCGGCGTGGACGGGCGCCACGGGTCCCACCGGCCTAGACGCCGACCCCCGGCGTACGGAGTTCAACATTCTCTCGGGGACGTCCATGGCGTGCCCGCACGCGAGCGGCGCCGCCGCGCTGCTCCGGTCGGCGCACCCCGGGTGGTCGCCGGCTGCGATACGCTCTGCGCTGATGACCACAGCCACCGTCACCGACAACCGCGGCGGCGCCGTGGGCGACGAGGCCGAGCCGGGCAGCGCCGCCACACCGTTCGACTACGGCTCTGGGCACATCGCCCTGGCCAAGGCCCTTGACCCGGGCCTGGTCTACGACATTGGCGACGACGACTACGTCGCGTTCATGTGCAGCATCGGCTACGAGGCCAACGCGATCGAGGTAATCACGCACAAGCCCGTGGCGTGCCCCGCGGCGACGGCGAGCAGCAAGCAGTCGGGCTCCGACCTCAATTACCCGTCCATCTCCGTGGTGTTCTACGGCGGCAACCAGTCCAGGACAGTGACCCGCACGGCGACCAACGTCGGCGCGGAAGCCTCGGCGACGTACACTGCGCGCGTGGAGATGGCGGGCGCCGCGGCGCGCGGCGGCGTCTCCGTGTCCGTAAAGCCGGAGAAGCTCGTCTTCTCCGCGGCCACGAAAAAGCAGAGCTTCGCCGTGACGGTGGCGGCGCCGTCCGCCCCCGCCGCAGCACCGGTGTACGGGTACCTCGCCTGGTCGGACGGCGGCGGACACGTCGTCCGGAGCCCCATCGTGGTGACGTGGCTGCAGTCCGCTTGACTGACAAACGGGTCCGCCAACATGGACCCACCGGTCGAAGATAAGCGCACACCACCGCTAGGAAGAGTCAAAAAGAGCTGGACTGAACGGTTAAAAAGTTGCGGTCGGCTCGGGAGAGCGCAGTGCTTTAATTCGGTGGGCCCATCCTGCTGTTCAGAAATCAATTAAACGCATGCTGTAAAGCAGTACGGGGAATTGGGGATACACAGTGACAGCAGCGCGGCTGCGCGGGTAAAAAACGGAGCAGGGGTAATTTGGTCTTTTCTCTTCACCTATGTTTTTTACTCCCTCTTCCCTGTGTACGTAAAGCTACTGCCTACAGGCTGCAGCCAATCACTGGCGCGACAGGCCCAACGGAAAGAAAGGTAGGAACGAGACAAAAAAAAACCTGAGGAATTCTAGTGGATGACTGGATGTAAGAGTGCTTCTATGTGGATTTATACAAGCGAGTTTTATGCAGCTGCATTCTTCTCTGCTAATCTAATCTGGGGTTTTATGAGCCAGATGGGGATGCTCTGTGTCCTTTGTTCTGTTCCAGTTCCTGGCTTCCAGCCATGTACGCCTGTTCTCGCCAGTTGCCTCTCCAGTCTCCGGTACCGGCTACTTTTTTTCTCACACCATCAGATGATGGGTACCCTGCCTCTTGGGTGTATAAAGTTCGTTGGACGTTTTTTCTGACTCGGTATTCGGCGCCTTTTGGGTCGTTTTCGACGAGCGCTTTGCTCGGCGGCGCGAACAACGAGAAGAGCAGGGCTTGATGATGCATCTCGAGGCTCGCAGAGTCCGGAAAAGTAATTGCCGTCGTTCTTGTAGTCATTAGGGCTTTCACTGTGCTGATGTACACCAGTGCAAGGACACTCCTGCCTCGGCAGTTCTACGTGCATAATCATGCGGATTAAGGTCTTATTAGTTTCAGATTAAAGTTGAGTTGAGTTTTGCTGTAGCAAATTTATGATCTTCTCGAAAGGCATTTTAAAAAATTATCAAAAATATTTTACGAACTCTAGGAAGAACTATTTAAAACCCTACAAAAATAACTACAAAATATTATATTATCTGGCTTATAAAAAGAGACAAATTTTTATTTACTTTAATTTAATTTAATCTGAAACAAACAAGGCCTTAAAAGCAAGGAAATGCTCTGATGGATCGGGTGCGTTTTGACAGGGACCTCCATATGGTGATGCGCTTCTCCACTCAATTGTGCGGTGTTAGACAGGACAATTGTTTCGCCGGCAATGCATTATCTTGTGCTCCTCCTTAAGCTGGTAGTGGAGAAGCCTAATGTCCCCTTTTTTTTGCTGTATTTCCTACTCTATGAAAAATATTGTCCTTCAAAGATTGCAACGAGTAACGGCATGTCTTGCTGGATTATCTTATCCCCTAATCCTGCTTCCATATCCCCTCCCAACTTTTTATCTAGAAACACGAGTGCTTGCACCTAGATACTCCCTCCGTTTTTGTTTTGAAAAACGTATTTTGAATTGACATATAGATTAAGAAAATTGTGAGATAAAAATAGGTGAAGAAAAACAATCATGCTATCCATGTTAGATATGTCTTAAAAATATAAGAAAGAACATAATGGGAGAGAGTTGCACATAAATGAACAAGAAAAATATGCAATAAATAATTGTATATAAAGAAATATATAAATAAGTTTGCATCCACGCCATGTCTTACAAAAAAAGAAAAAGAAAAAAAACGAAGAGAGTATATTTTTACTGATCAAATGGAGACGGCCAGAGCTGTCTATGGAGAAGTACAAATGAACAAGCCCAGACCTATGTACTGGCTATTTGCCAAATAATGTTGGAGGTAAGCTCAAGTTTCACCATCCAGCGAACTTAAGAACCATTGTTGATGATGTTGCTATTTATTTGGTGTTGGCAAGTAGCCAGACAAGGATTTTACCGACAATTGATGGGTCATCCTTAAACAAAGACCAGTAGTAAACAAACCCACGTGACCCTGCGTTGCTCTCCAAAGGAAGTTTTGTAACACGCCTGATGGGCCGAAAACCATGCGTTTCCGTGGATGCGTGGCCCGCGCCGTGGCCCTTTTCGCAGCGCCAGCGCTGTGGCCCAACGCAAAGCTTTGTCACGGGGGCACGGCTGAGCGGCCCGCCAGCCTTTTCCACCGCCGCTAGCTCGGCGAGTCGCCATGCTCGTCTCGCCAGTTGCCACCGCCGCACCGCCCCCGCGTTTGCACGTCGTCGCCCGTCTCGTGAGCACGACGGCGCGACCCTCCGAATCATCTTATAATACAATGCGCTAGCATTGTATCTTCTCCGTGCGACACGTCGGCGGAAAAACAGCGGCTGTCTGCCCGTTCGATCACGGCCTCTGGTTCCATCCAGCCGCCCATCCATACTGTACATATAAAAGAAATTTTACCGGCGAAAAGAAAGTAAGGCGCGATAACTGCTCAGTTGGTTTCGAGCACTAGCTCTCGCGTCGAAGCCCAAGGTTCGAGTCTTGCCTGCTCTCCATTTTATAGGTTTTTTTGGTCCATCCGATTGGGTTGGTACGGTCGATTGGGTTTGTACCGTCGAACCCCCACTCCGCAAAATCGCCGACCCCCGTGCTCCGACCAGCACCACGTCCCCTTCTCTGTTGGTATCACTTCCTCCCTCCCCATGTCGGTCTTGGCTCACCTTCTGTTCCTCCGTCCCCATGCCTGCAGCCGATTTTGGCCACCATCGTTCGCTCCCCTTGTCAACAACACCTCAGATCCATGTCGGTTTTCCTCCCTCCCCATGCCGGTTTTTATTGATCCATGAGGTCAGCTGGTGCCTTAATTTCCTATCAAAGGATCGGTTTGTTCAACTTATTTTGTAGCGGAATTCCATATTAAATATTTTCCCAACACTTTGCAGATCAATGTAGCAGTTCCATGGTGTTTCGATGCTTTTTTCATATGATCATACAACAATTAATGCGAATATTTCTATCGGTAAGAGCTAGGAAGGTAAGACTAAAATATATTTCATTTTATGTTAGTGCAAATTAAATGTTATTGCTACTTCATCCTTAGCATTGAAACCTGGGGATGCGAAAGATCGTTGGGTCTTGACTAGGATATAGGGAGGTAACTCAAGGGCTTATAGAACAGGTCTTCAAAACAGTTTAAACTCAAGGGCTGGTAACTAAATAGACTCAATTTCCCTCAAGTAAAAGCATAAAAAAAGAAATAAGATTGATAGAGGTCAGCATTTAAGTGCTATTTACAGATTCCTTTTCTAATGCTGTGAACATATTGTATTGCTCCTGCTGTTTTTTTTTTTCTATGATCACCATTTAGGTAAAGGTGTGGTTGCATATATACAGCTTGCATAAGAAAAAGTCATGCCCACAGAATGTGGTATCTAATAATATTGTGGTACTGTTTTCAGTATTAGATAGGCTTCAGTTGCTCATTAAAACATGGTTGGCCAAAATCAATTGATCCTGGCAGGTTTTTGTTTGGGAAATAGTAGAAATAATTTTAATTATGTAGCCACATTCAAGAAGTTTATAACTTCATATGCGCAGGCCATGATACTTTCATGCTTGATTGCTTCAGTACCTGTTCCTTTTTGTCACAACTGACTAAAAATAGCATCAGAGCTTGGGAGCCCACGCAAAATTATTGGGGATGTTGTCAACCATTAGTTTTACTGTTTGGTTCCAACTATTGTTACTGAATAATGATTGTTCTCCATGTGTATATGATGTTACAACAATGGTTATAGTTACTTTTATCTATTTTTGGGTCTTGCCTTCCTAATGGTCTTTCTTATTAGGCTTCACTTTCTTAGTTGGTGTGCGTCTATTTATATGGTGATGGATGCCGTCCTGCTCTTATGAAAATAGGGTGTCACCCGCACGTAGGAGAGACCGAGGGAGATGCGGGTGTCACCCGCACGGCTAGCGCCCCTCCCGAAGGTTGCCGTCGCCGGATCCGCCTTGCGCCTCAGCTCCCATCTGCGTGCCGCCATCTCGTTCGTCCGGACACCGTCGCGCTGCCCGGCTGGATCCACCGGCTACTGACCTCAGGCTGCCCGGGTTCTTCAACGGCGGCTACGGCGTCGGCTGGTCACCCTTGCGGTCGCCTCCTCTTCTCCAACGCCGGTGCCACTCCACCCGTCGTCTCCGGCCATGGCCCGCCTCCTGCCTGTCGCCGTGCCTTCAACTCAGGTCACCGTCTTCTCTCCCCACGTCTCTTTCCTCCGCAGTTCCACATCGATATCCTTTCTGCATCCTACCCACCCATCGTCCCCACGGCTTCCGGCAAGCGTTGGCCAGCCCTTGCAGCGGCCAGTCATACTGCTCCGCCCATCTCACCTGTTTTTAGTATAGAAAAAAATTGTGCTAAGATATGTGTGATGGATTGAGGTTAAGCTCCCGTATTGGACTAATAGATTTTGGCTTATGATTGTTGCCTAATTGTTTGAAAACGAAGTCTCTATCTATTACACATGTAGGTGTGTTTGTACTACAATTTCAATACTTGGCAAACACCTCAGCGCAGTAGGCATCAATGAGTTTCAGTCCATAAGAACCACAATATGCATCTGTACAGCCTTGCAGTTTCTGTTCTAAACCTAGGTGGAATTTCTTTTCCTAGTCTATACTGGCTATTTAACTCATGTCCAGAAGGTATGCTCTTGGCATACGAAAATTTATCGTGATTTCGTTCATTGTTATCGCTTAAAGCATTCTTCTTAACCAATCAAATTTTTTTTTAGAATTTCCAATTAATATGACTACATGCCATTTTGGCTTCATGATGAGGGGCTATATAGGTGTGCTACTGGATTAGTACATACAAATCCACTGCTAATTGACATACCATTTTTATGTATATTCCTCACTTTTCAGTCTTAGATTGTGCCTCCTGATTTGGACAATGGAGCATATATTCTGAAATTACACAAATTATTGCACGTAGGTGCATTTGCTGAATTTGCTAAAAAAAAAAAGAGGTGCATTTGCTGGTGCTTCTCATTGATGACTGCATTAGTAGCCCTAGGGCTGAGGTGTTTACTTCTTTGTTGTCAACATTTGTCTCGGATGGATCCACATTCTATGAATGTGTCACGCGCACTAATTTACATGGATTTGTTCATATATAAGTTGTGCTTGACTCTTATTATTCCTTCGATTGGATGCTGTACCCTGCAGTGTAGGGCATTCCTCTGTTATACCTCTTACCGTTTCCCTTGGATTTCTTTAACTGTTTGCAGCCTGTTGTTAAGAGGGTGAGATGGAGAGGTATAATTACAGCATCATCAAAGTTTCTCCTGCCATTTTTTGGACTTTAGATAGTCTAACCTTTTTTGCTTATAGCAGGACTAATTCTTCAGCTAAGACAGCCTATATGAGATTAAGCAAATTGATGTGATTATTTTAGTTCATACACCGGGTCTTCTTCGGTTTGTTCTCTTTTTATCTTATTCCTACTGCTCGGGTAGGCTTTCTCCATTGGCCAGCATTCATTTTACTCTGTCTTTATCGTTGTCTAATAATTCTTACATCATGGGATGGCATTCCAACCTTTTACATGTTTAAATGTGGAGGCTCGCCTGCTCCATTCTTTTTGTTATGTTTCTTACTGATTCCTTTGGATTTTTTTAACTGCTTGCAGCTTGTTGTTAAGAGGGTAAGACGGAGAGGTATAATTACAGCATCATCGGCTCAGATGCTCTCATAGATTCCAACTAATTCTGTAAGCACATCTATCAAGCATAAATATTATGTTTTTTTAGAGGACATCAAGCTATGGAAAAATTTGTTTATGCTTGCCTAACAAACTGCTTATTTAAGTTTACTTCACAATTTTTGTATGTGTTTTTACACATGCTGACAAAGTCAACGCATCTTAGTTAATTTATCCAACAGTCAGGTATCCTTTCAAAGGAAGATTTAAATTTTGTTGGCACGCACATGGCACATCTAAGTATGTAGAATATTGTTTTTATTTGGGAGTGTGTATCAACTTGCTGCTTGCATTAGGCCATCTGAAGCCATCACCTCTGAATCTCATCCTGTCGATGACCTTTTAAGAACCGACTAATCTCTACACCTTTCATTTTTCCTTTTCCCAATATCTTTTTTTCTCCATTGTTCCTTAAATAAATAAAAGTTGTTTGATGTCATGTTTCTTACATGTCACCACGTCCATTTTGCTTTTAGTTCTACATTGATGTAGCAAGCCATCACAATAGGCATGTCTCATGGCCTAAGAAGAGGACAAGTCATGGAACTAATCGTCTCCTAGCACAGGAGGATATGAAAGCAGTGTAGTTAACTTGCTCTTCTAAGATTTTCAAAAATAGAGGCAAATTGGATCGAGATGTTATTTTACAATGTTTTTTGTGCATAACTTACTTATTTATGCAAGAAATATTGGCATATGCATTTATTCAACTTTGGTAGCCATTGATTAGATGTTTACTAGGGATCTGTTTATAGTACCTAGGAAAAGGATTACATGCTTGAACTTTTAGGTGTTTCCCCCTTGATTGATAGGTGAAGCAGATTTGGTTAATGGCTACAGTTTTTTTTGTTACCTTTCGTGATCATGCAAGCCCCCCATGCAATCACCATATCCAAATGCTCGCATATTTATGATTGGTTCTGTTATTAGTTTATAATGTACAGTCCCAAATACCACCATGGGGGTGATGCATTAGTGGGTCTATATTATATGGTATATATGTTCTTGGATGAACAAGTCATTATTTGTTTGATAAATTCTGCTCAACTCATTTTTTGAACCTGCTCTTCTTTCACCTCATTGCCTACGGCGCGCCGCGGGCGCGCCTGCCGTCCTAGTCTATATATAGAAGCGTGGAGGCCTGCACTCTCGTGTCTCCAGCGCACGATCAACAGGCGGCGACATGCCCCCACATGCTAGGCTCATCATACACCGCGGAAGGTACGCTGGAGCCACCGGTGTTTTTTTTAATGGGACCATCGCCTAATCTACCCATTCATATAGGGTGTGTTTGGTTACCCGCACGCGGCTCGGCCTGGCCCTCACGAGCTCCACATATGTTTGGTTGGCTGGAAGCATTGTACTGGCTAGCCCCGTTGATGCAAAAGCACCGTACAGGCTAGGCTGGGCCGTTTCCCTTGAGCTTCGCTGGTATAGTGCTCGCGAGGGCTCCGTGGATGACAAGGCTGGTAGCGGGGAGACTCGGGCGTTGAGGCCGACGTCGACCTCAACGACGACGACGCTGAGCACGACAAGGCCAGCGGCGGCCAGATCTGTGGGCGACGAGGTCGGCAGCGACTGTATCCGCGGGCGACGAGGCCGGCTGTGGCTGAATCGACGCGCGGCGACCTCGACGGCGACGACTCCGAGCGCGATGAGGTCGGCGGCGGCTGGATCCGCGAGCGATGAGGCCGGATCTGGGCGCGACGAGAACGGCGGCGACATCTCCACGGCGAGCTCATGCAGGTAACCAAACGCTTGACGATCCGGGCCTGGCTCTTCGTGTGCAACCCAACCATACAATGCCTCTTGCACGAGCTCATCCAGGCTCTTACGAGCCTGCATTCCTTAGCCATATTCGGTTGAGCTCGTGCGGCAACCAAACACGCCCATAGTGTTTGTTGGAGCATCAACTACTGTGTTGTTCCATGTGTATTAACATAATAATAGTTTTATTGTTTTTATTTTTTTTCTAACTAATACAAACTCTTTTTTATCTAGCATGAACTCTTATTTTGTATAATTTTTTTATTCTAAGTTTCTTTGTTTTAATCTAACATGTTATAATCTAGGCCCACACCAATTAACCATGTATATCTTTTTTTTCATTTCGATTAACATAGAGTATTGTTTAGGATTAATGTTATGGCTCCATTGAACTATTTATAATTAATGTGGAGCCTCTGTTGATCCTAATTATATAATAGATAGATTTTAATAATCGAATATGAGGAGGAATGAATGACAATATTAACTTTAATGTATATAAAAGAGCCCTGTGTATATATGTCTACATTACAATACTCTAAACAAATGTGGTAAATATTTGGGTTAAAAGCATACATGCCACTGTAGAGTTGGCTTTGGACAGAAATGTCATCGCAAAGACTCTAATAGTTCAGATGCCATTATAGACACAAACAATGAGCAGAAATGCCATTATTTGGCCTGAGATGGAATTTTGGACAAAATACAGGAAAAAATACGGTGAGAAATACGGCTGACATGTGGGGCCCACATGTCAGCCTCCCTCTCATCGTCTTCTTCCTCCTCCACCTCTCCCTCTCTCTCCTCTCTCTCTCTCTCCCCGTCTCATAAGCGATGGAGCAGGCAAGTGCCGTGCGGCGGCAATGGCGGCGTCGTCGGCGTCGGGGCGGCGTGGGGAAGCGGCTCGATCCGACGACGGCGGTGGCGGCGTGGGGCAGCGGCGGCGGCGATGGGAGGCGGCGGCTTGAAAGAGGATCCTAAGGCCTAGAGGGGGTGAATAGACAATTTTAATTTTTCTTTGATTAATTGTTGATTAAGCATCAAATTAATAGTGACCCAATCCTAGTGTCAATTGATACATGGCGAAGCGATAAACAAGTTAACAAGCAACTAAGTCATGGCATCACAATCAACACATTCAATGCAAAGGTAGTAAGTGTGGAAAGTAAATAAGAGGCGACACGGTGTTTGTTTGCCAGAAGTTCGAGTCCGCAACTCCTACTCCGTTGAGGCTACCCTTGCTTGCGACAAGGACCGGCTCGCTCTCGAGCCTCACGCCTCACTTACTCCCGTAGTCGTTCGCCGCTCCGTGAGGTGGACTCACACCAGACACCGACTCAAGAGTAGCCACACGCCAAGGCCTACTCTCAAGCCCACGCCCACGAAGGATATCTTCAAAAGTAACAAGTTCAAACGCTCCGATCATGCCGGATCAAGGACTTCCATGAAGCTCGGTATTGGGGTTTGATGGATTGTGGCTTTGGATGATCTTGTGGGTGGAGGAATGACTCTAGAACACCTAATTGATGAGCTATGAATGTGGTAGGTGAAATGGAGCGACAAACCTCGAAATAGCCACCACTAGATAGGTATTTATAGCCCCTAGAGCAAAACTAGCCGTTGCCCTCGGAAGAGACAAAAAGACTAGCGTTACACTCTACGGACGCCGTCCGACGCAGACTCGGACGCCGTCCGACAGAGCGCATCTTTCAACAAAAATAGGTTTATCGGACGCCGTCCGATCCCCACCGGACGCCGCTCGACAAAGAAGGATCGAGCAAGCCCGGAACCACCGGACGCTTCAGACGCCGTCCGTGGGAGAAACTCAATTTTAAGTTTATCGGACGCCGTCCAGTAATCACGGACGCCGTCCGACAGCTGAAGCGCAGAAGGACCGGACGGCCACCCAGACGCCGTCCACCGTAAAGTGCTCGGATTATAACTCGACGGACGCCGTCCGATAACGACGGACGCCGTCCGACAGAGAGAAATCTTGTTTTGGTGTTTGGTTTGGTCGGACGCCGTCTGCTTTCCCAGACGCCGTCCGACAGAGAGGAATTTTTCGAGCTAAAATTTGTGGGGAATTTAGGTGGGTTTTCTCTCTAGAAATCTCACAAGGATATACATGGGTATTTTTAGAAGTGGTGGACTACGAAACCGAAGTTTTCGAGAATTCACAAAGATCCCAGATAGTCCGAGATATTCGAACCCTTTTGAAATCCAACGAAAAACAAGAAAAAACCTAACTACTCCTAATTTATACATGACCTCTTCTCTCGCCTTGGCCACGATTTGAAATCTTGGAGCAATTCGTAAAATTGTCGACGCTTCAAATTAGGGTTTATAAAATCGCCGAGTCTTCGCTAGGGTTCCGAGAAGTCCAAAACCCCTAGCCCTTTATATTAATTAATTTTATCATCAATGCCACTAACAAAAATTAGGGCTCAACGATGCTCACACAATCTCCCCTTTGTGGCACTTGATGACAACCCAAAAGAGAATAAAATTTTTTGAGTGCAAAAGGGTTAGTGCAATTCAAATATGCGAGCAATTTTAAATTTAAGACGACCACAACTCGACCACAAGGATGTGCAAGTAAAGAAAGCTCCCCTAAATTCATGCATAAATTAAATTGAAGCCAACAAGGTTCAAATGTCATAAAACCAACCAAGGTATCAACCACAAATTTCAACGAGTATCGAGGCAATAAATAATATTACAGAAAACACAATCTCGATCTCACTACCCACTACTAACCCTCTAACTTCTCCCCTTTGTCACCAAGTGACACAAACAGAAAAGGTCCTATTCTTGCCGATCTTGATCCATGTCGTCGCCTCCGTCATCTCCCCGCCGCGGTAGAGGAGCCCCGACCTCTGGGACGCTTGAACAAGGGCATATGAGTGCAGAGGTACCCACCGAGGTGAGGATGGATCATCATAAAGTGGGTCGGTTGAGGGTTTGGCAAAGTAAAGTTGAGATGATGAGCGACTTCTCCACCCGTGAAATGAATCTTACCCGAGAAGGATATGACTGGTGGAGGCACAAAAGAAGGAGCAGCCTGGAAGGAGGTACACCCAAGGATGAACCGGTGGTGGGTAGGCAGCGGGCGAGGAAAACTCGAGTCTGCTGGTAATCCCGATAATGTTGTGGGCATGTGAATACCAACCATATGGATTTGCCCTTCGCACTGGCATAAACATCGCCCTATGTATCGCATAACCGATTTAAATTTCGCGAACTCATCGCCAAGTACGCTCACGCTCGCCAAGTCTGTCATCTCTCTGCGGTGGTCATAGCTCTTCTTTCACCTCGCAGTAAATTTCTCATATCTCGCATGCAATTTCATCTCACCTATCAAAGCATCATACCACGGAGGAGGGATCTTGAAGAGGAGCTCGCACCAGTGTTGGCACAAATGGTCGATTGGGGCAAAGCAGGAGCAAAGACAGAGTGGTGGAGGAGCATCATCACTGTGTCTAGCCAACTTGGCCTTGCTCCCAAGAGAATTCAAGAGGTTCTTCATCCGATGCTTTTTGATTCATTGTTCCAATTCCTTACTTCATCATTTGTTACACGCCTCATTCCGGAGAGCAATAGACCAATAAAGGGAGCTAGAGGTAGTGCCCTATTAACTTCTCTCAAGATGGCGTCATCAAATTCTCCCAAGAGGTAGCTCCAACATTGATGGTCTTGCTCGTCGGAAGAAATAACATGAACCAATTGCAAATGGGAAGAATTACGTCGCGATTGCCACCTCGAACAAACAATGTGCTTCGAGTATAAGATTAATAAGGGCGGCTTCGTCAGAATCGACGGTTTTATCAATACTAATTTCTTCATCATCAAGATCCGGTACATAATCGACTTCACCAAAGGAGGATATTTGCCCTCCGAAACCATCTTCATAGCACACCTCATTCAAATCGGTGCGTTAACTGAGTACCCAAGGCGTGATTCATCTCGCCATCGTGATCCTTTGAACTCCATCCATCAATCGAATGATAATAGTTTGACTCTGTCTCGTCTTTCGCAATCAATAAAGTAGCAAAGAACTCACAGTTCCTTTCTTGACTCTGTGTCAATTTCTTGTTGGAGATCAATTTCGCTAGGCCGGTGTGGTGCTAAATATGGTGTGAACCTCAGCCTCGCCATCGCTGTGATCTCATCCGATCTACACAGTGAGGGTCCTTAAGACCATCGAGGAAGCAGAGAAGCACATGTACAATTGTTTCAAACTTGGTGTAGAACACAAGTCCCCGGTATCCTCTTGCCTCCGAGGGAACCACTTCGCATAAGAGACGGACCTTCTTTCTCGTAGTCTCCATAGATAGTTTCGTAACTCGATCATCCACGGTCGTCCTCTCGACCCCGTCTCGATGACATCCTCATCAATCGGGTCCTCAAAGATATGTCTCGTCAAGATCCTCTGCGGTGGCGAAGAAGAACCCGCCATCCGAGTCCAATGGAGCCCTTGATCGATCGCCAGAATCGCTCTCGACACTCTACTTGGGCGAGGAGGAGCGCAGACTCGCTAGTCGCCTCATCGATGTAATCCGATCGCTTTATCGCATTGTCGCGCCGATCACCGAGGGTCCCGCCAGAGCCTTCCCGAACTTCTTCAATGATTTCGACATGATGAATCGCTTCCTCGATAATATGACCATCGACCGTAACAACCTTATCGCCAACCGTCACGACTAACGATCCAATCGACACGGTGCCAACCCACCACGGTCCAACCACGAACATGAACGCGGAAAAACCTATTCAAAACCTAGAACTCGTAAACAACGAAATTTGACGGAGGATAGGCGGAAGCCGTTACGAGTCCTAAAGGTGAAGGAGGAAGACGCCGGCGCGAGGAGATCGCTTCAAGGCCCTTCCCGGTGAGGGAAAGGAGGAACTCGACGGAGACGAGGCGACGAACAGGCGCCCACTTCCAATCCACGCGAGGAATCAAGAGACGACGAGGAGGCCGCCGTGGTGGTGGAGATCGCCGAGGTCGCCGGAGGTCTTCCCGGTGAGGAGAAGGGCAGGGTGGCGCCGGTTTGGGAGGAGAGAGGAGATCAAATGGGAAAGAGAGAGGCGGAGAGGTAAGTTATAAGCGATTCATGATTTGGTCTGCTTGACGGCGTCCGACAGTTCACGGATGGCGTCCGACAAACAAGGTGCAACAGACAGGAACCTCGCTTGACGGGTCGCGGAGAGGCGACGGCGTCCGACAGTGAGTTGTGCGGATAACGCTGCTTGACGGAGTCCGATAGCTACGGACAACGGCGTCCGACAGAGGTATCTGGCGATGCAAAGACGCGACGGACGGCGTCGAGAGTATTTGACGGCGTCTCAAGAGGGTCAAAACGCATGGCTGGCACTTGACCCGATGGCCCCACTAATGCGAGAAATATTATAAAATAATATTTTGAAGTGAAGATCTCCATTTTTGCTCAAAATTCAAACGAAGATTCAAATGTGAGCAATTTGAAGAGATTTTCTAAAATTTAATTTTGAAGGATAAGATTATAATATGACAAGTGAAATCAAGTCAAATTCGAAAATCCAAATTTTGATCTTAGAGATCAACAAAATGTGCGAACCCAAATTTTACCTTGATTTCTCATATAGGCATGAAAACCGAGCATAGGGGTTCACTTTAGAGTTTAAGCACATGTTTTTGAATTTTGGTTTCTTTTCAAATATTTTCAACAATTTTGATGCCATATGATTTTCAAGAGAACAAATATGCATATGGAGCAAATTTTTCAAAAAGATAAGATTTTCAAAACTAGAAGTTTGAAATGGTAAGAAGATAAGGATAGTCTATTAAGCTCAAATTTGTTTTGGCTTGAAATATAGGACAAGAATGTGTTCACCCAAAATCAAATTTATCTTTTCACCACTAGAGGGAGTGTTGAGATCATGAGTTGAAACTAAACTCCCCCTAAATGTGACAAGGGTCAAAAGCAAATGGAAAAATTCAAATAAGACCCAAAAATCACGAAAACCAATCAACATGCATTTGATCTATCTAGTATGTTGAGTTCATTCCTTAATTTGCAAAACCGTGCCTCATCCAAGGGTTTAGTGAAAATATCCGCCAATTGGTCTTCCGTTCGCACGTAGGCAAGCACAACGTCACCCTTTGCAACATGGTCACGAATGAAGTGATGTCGGATGTCGATGTGCTTTGTACGGGAATGTTGGACCGGATTGTTGGCTATTTTCACCGACTTTCATTATCACATAGAAGTGACACTTTTTCAAATTTTAGCCCAAAATCACTAAGCATCCGAAGTCATGTACAAGAGTTGAGCACAAGAACTCCCCGCCGCTACATATTCCGCTCGCATGTAGATAGCGCCACGTAGTTTTGCTTCCTCAAGTCCATGACACGAGCGGCGCCCTAACAAGTGACAACCCCGAGGTGCTTTTGCGATCAATTTTGCAACCGCATAATCCGAAGTCGGAATAGCCAAGAAGCTCAACACGCTCCCTTGGGGTACCAAAGACCTAGGCTAGTAGTGATTTTAGATATCTCAAAATGCGTTTACGGCAACAAGATGCACTTCCTTAGGGATGCTTGAAAGCGAGCACACATGCACACACTAAACATAATATCGGTCGAGAGGCGGTAAGATAGAGAAGCGAACCGATCATGGAGCAAAAAGCTTTTGGTCCACGGGCTTTCCATCTTCATTTAAGTCAAGATGCCCATTAGTGGCCATTGGTGTTTTGATCGATTTGCAATCGCCCATTGAAAACCGCTGAGAAGGTCCTTTGTGTATTTCTCTTGACAAATAAAGGTCCTTTAGAAGTTGCTTGATTTTAAATCCAAGGAAGAAAGTAAGTTCTCCAATCATCGACATTTCAATTCCTTGGACATCATTTCTCCAAAGTCCTTACATTTAGATTTGTTAGTTCCAAAATAATATCATCCACATATATTTGACAAATAAATAGGTCATTTTCAATTGGCTTTAGAAACAATGTGGAATCAATCGCACCGGTTTTAAATCCCTTTTCTAAGAGAAGTCCCTAAGACGCTCATACCATGCTCTAGGAGCTTGCTTGAGACCGTATAGCGCCTTAGTGAGCTTATAGACATGGTTTGGGTGTTTGAGGTTTTCAAAACCGGACGGTTGCTCGACATAGACAAGTTCATCAATAAAACCATTTAGAAAAGCACTCTTAACATCCATTTGAAAGAGAGTTATGTTATAGAGAGAAGCGAATGCCAAGAGTAACCGTATAGCTTCAAGTCGAGCGACGGGGGCTTAGGTTTCTCCATAGTCAAGTCCTTCGATTTGTGTGAAACCTTGCACCACCAATCTTGCTTTGTTTCGCACCACTTCACCGTTCTCATCTTGTTTGTTGCGAAAGACCCATTTGGTTCCAATGACATTGTGATCCTTCGGTCTTTCCACAAGCTCCCAAACTTTATTGCGGGTGAAGTTGTTCAATTCTTCATGCATGGCGTTCACCCAATCCGCATCCGCCAATGCCTCATCAATGGTCCTAGGCTCAACAATAGACACAAAGGCGTGATGCTCACAATAATTAGCGAGATGAGAACGGGTTCTTACGCCTTGATTGAGATTGCCAATGACTTAATTTAGGGATGATCCTTGGAGAGAGTGCGGTGTTGTTGGATCGGTACTTGTAGATCAACGTCTCCCTTGAGCTTGATCAACTTCAAAGTTCGCATCTCCGCCCACCGCTTGATCTTGAGTTGTTGGAGAGGTGTCTTGAACTTGATCATCGATGGAGGTGGTGGGGTGATTACTTCATCTTTTGGTGCCTCCGGTGAGGGTCGAATTTCCCCCAACTCCATAGCATCATGCGGTGGCTCATCACCTACATTTCTTGTCAAATCTTGCTCATTTTGCGAGCCATTAGTTTCATCAAACTTGACATCATAGGCTTCCTCAACTATTCCAGTAGAATTGTTAAAAACTCGAAAAGCTTTTGACCGAGAGGAGTACCCTAACATAATACCAACGTCACACCTCTTTTGGAACTTACCCAAATGAGTCCTTTTCTTATAGATGTATACCTTGCAACCGAAGACTCGAAAATACGAAATGTTGGGCCTTCGTCCCACTAGTAATTCATATGAGGTCTTGTGAAGGAGTCGGTGGAGGTAGAGGCGGTTGATGGTATGGCACGCCGTGTTGATGGCTTCCGCCCAAAAAGCATGCGGCGTGTTGTACTCGTCAAGCATTGATCTTGCCATCTCTATCAAAGTACGGTTCTTCCTCTCCACCACTCCATTTTGTTGGGGAGTGTATGTCACGAGAATTCGTGCTTCACACCTAACTCATCACAAAATTCTTCAACATTTATATTAGCAAACTCGGTGCCATTATCACTCCTCACCTTTTTAATAAAAGAGTCAAATTCCTTTTGAGCTTTCAAAGCAAATCTTTTAAACACATCACCAAGCAAGAGATTTATTTGCAAGAAAAAACACCCAAGTGAAGCGAGAGAAATCATCGACAATCACATGACAATAAGAATTACCGCCTATGCTCGCATAGGTGGTTGGGCCAAATAAATCCATATGCAAAAGTTCAAGTGGTCGGGATGTAGACATAAAAGTCTTAGTCGGATGAGAATTAGCCACTTGCTTGCCGGCTTGGCATGAGCTACATAAACGATTCTTCTCGAATTTGACATCCTTCACTCCAACAACCAAGTTATCTTTAAAACCTTTTTCAAAGTGCCCATTCCAACATGTCCAAGACGCCTATGCCACAACCAACCAAGAGTGGTTTGAGTGATAAGACAAGTCTTGAATTGAGAAGTTTCACGGTTTGAAAAATCAACCAAATATAAGTTTTGAAACCGGGTGCCTTCAAATGCAACACTTTGATCCTTAGTAGAAACAACACGAACTCCGTTGATCGAAAAGAAGCAATCAAAACCCAAATCGCACACTTGAGCAACGGAGAGGAGATTAAAGTTGCAAGCTTCCACCAAGAGCACATTAGAGATGGATAGGTCATTAGATATTGCAATTTTACCTATACCCTTTACCTTTCGCTTGGAGTTATCCCCAAATGTGATATTGTGTTCGGGTCCTTCTCCTCCTCTAGCGAGGTGAACATACTTGAGCTACCGGTCATGTGTTGAGTGCAACCGCTATCGAATATCCAATGCCGCCACCGTTCTTGTAGTTCACCTACACATACAATTTCAAGCTTGTTTTAGGTACCCAAGACTTCATCTTGGGTCCTTTGAGTTAGTCATCAAACATTTGGGCACCCAAATAGTTTTTACATTCTTCTTATTATTTGGTGCACCAACATACTTAGCATAAGTAGAGCCATTTTTCCTCATAAGCATGTAGCTAGCATCAAGCACTTGAGTTTTAGACATGAATTGAGATGTTTTAGCAAGAGGACAAGCAATGTCTTTATATTTTCATTTTTACATATGTGGCAACGGGTCCTTCCTTAACAAAAGTTAGCTTGGCTTATTCCCAACCGCCCTTGGCAAATCCCTGGATGAAATCCCAAACCATGCTTACCCAAGGTATACCTTTACTCCCGAAGCACCTTGTCAAGAGAGTTATTCCCCACAAGCAATTTAGCCAAGCTAGAGTCTAGTTGCTCAATTCTATCCTTAAGAAGCAAATTTTTCTTAACTAGCTCATTAGCACATTTAGCAACACCACAAGTACCAATTGAACAAGCATTTTCATTTAGAGAAGTAGCACTAGTGGGTGAAGATGAGCTAGCATTGGGTGTGATTGTGGGTGACAAGGTAAAGGATATGTCATGAGATAAGCTAAGTGAATCGTCTATAGTGTCAATTAAATCACAAGTCACACCAACATTGCATTTTTCAATTGAGCAATCAAGCGGAGTTTTAACATCAACATTAGAGGTAGCAAGTTTATTTTCTAGAATTTCAACTTGCAAATTTAGAGCTTCATAGTCATCTTCTAGAGTTTCATGCTTTTCTAACAAGTTCTCAAATTCATTTGCAAGCTCTTTATGCACCTTCACTAGCTTCTTTCTCTTAAACTTTTCTTTCTCTAGAGCATTATTCAAATCATCAATCAAAAGCTTAAGCTCACTTTTAGAGAGGTGCTCATGTGTTACCTTCTCCTCTAATGCCATAAGACACATGGGAGGTGAGGGGTTGTCGATGGCGACTCCGGATATCTTCGTGTTTTCATTATCGGAGGAGTCCGCCCAAGTACCTTCATCATCGGTGATCCATTCCCCAATCACCTCTTCTTGTATATTTGCGGTGAGGCAAAGCTTTTGCTTGGGAAGAGCCGGATGAGCGTTTTCCTTGATCGCAAGTCCGGCTAGCCCATGAGCTCTAGTATCTTCTTCTTCGGAGGAGGATTGAGAGGACGATGAGCTTGAGCTATCTTCCTTCTTAGTCTTTTGACCGGCAAGAGTTTTCTTCTTATCCTTTGATTTGTGATCACTCTTGCGGTAGTGACGATATTTCTTCTTGTCATCTTCCTCATCTTCCTCTTGATTCCTTGCCTTGTGCTTGTTCTTTTTACTTCTTGGGCAATCCGCCGCCAAGTGACCCTTCTCTCCACATTCATAGCAACGCATCTCGGAGATAGGTCTTCGCCTTGAAGAGGATGATCCGCCGCGGAAGCTCATCTTCTTAATCAACTTTCTTGACCGCTTGACAAGGAGGGCCAATTCTTCAATCTCCGGCATTGCATCATCGGAGTCATCATCTTCTTCTTCAATTTCAATTTTCTTCTTCCCACTTTTGGCTTTGGCGGGAAGAGCAATGGACTTCTTATTGAGCGGGGACTCTTCACTTTTAAGAAGTCGATCTCATATGAGTTGAGTTGCGAGAAGCTTTGTCGGTGTCATTTTCTTGAGCTTTGATTTGGATGCTCGAATCAAGGTCACAAGTGGATTAAAGCTAAATGGCACAACATCAAGCATCTTCCGACAAATGTCAATGTCTTCTAAGACCTTCTTCTCCTAACATCCGCAATTTCATTGACGATGGGGTTCAACCTAAGAAACATTTCATTAACACTTTCATTAGGGAGCATCTTGAATTGATCAAATCTTTTTCTAGCTCGAGATAGCTTCTCCTCAAGCATCTCGGCACTACCAACATGAATTTCCTAAGATGCTTCCAAATATCATAAGCTTTAGTAAGATTACCAATGCTATCAAAAACTTGAGGATACACTAGAGAGTAAAGCATTTCTAGCAATGGCATTAAAGCGTTTGTACTTAGCATGAACTTCATCAAGAGCAATTGTTCCTACGGAGGGTCCTGGATAGCTTGCTTCACAAGCAACCCACACATCATAACTAAGTGCCTCTAAGTAACATTGCATCCTAATTCTCCAATAGTTGTAATTTGTTCCATCGAAAATAGGAGCTTTTCCAATTTCTATCCTAAGTCCCTCTTGAGCCATCTCCTAGCGGTTAAGCTAATACCGGAGAACCTAGATGCTCTGATACCACTTGAAAGAGGATCCTAAGGCCTAGAGGGGGTGAATAGGCAATTTTAATTTTTCTTTGATTAATTGTTGATTAAGCATCAAATTAATAGTGACCCAATCCTAGTGTCAATTGATACGCAAATGAAGCGATAAACAAGTTAACAAGCAACTAAGTCATGGCATCACAATCAACACATTCAATGCAAAGGTAGTAAGTGCGGAAAGTAAATAAGAGGCGACACGGTGTTTGTTTGATCAAGTTCGAGCCGCAACTCCTACTCTCCGCTGAGGCTACCCTTGCGACAAGGACCGGCTCGCTCTCGAGCCTCACGCCTCACTTACTCCGGTGAGTCGTTCGCCGCTCCGTGAGGTGGACTCACATCCAGACACCGACTCAAGAGTAGCCACACGCCAAGGCCTACTCTCAATCCCACGCCCACGAAGGATATCTTCAAAAGTAACAAGTTCAAACGCCTGATCATGCCGGATCAAGGACTTCCATGAAGCTCGGTATTGGGGTTTGATGGATTGTGGCTTTGGATGATCTTGTGGGTGGAGAAATGGCTCTAGAACACCTAATTGATGAGCTATGAATGTGGTAGGTGAAATGGAGCAAGAAACCTCGAAATAGCTGACCACTAGATAGGTATTTATAGCCCTAGAGCAAAACTAGCCGCTGCCCTCGGAAGAGGACAAAAGACTAGCCGTTACACTCTCACCGGACGCCGTCCGATGGGCTCCGGACGCCGTCCGACAGAGCGCATCGCGGCAAAAATAGGTTTACGGACGCCGTCCGACAAAGAAGGATCGAGCAAGCCCGGAACCACCGGACGCTTCAGACGCCGTCCGTGGAGAAACTCGAATTTAAGCTTCATCGGACGCCGTCCGTAATTCACGGACGCCGTCAAACGATGAGCGTCTAGAAGGACCGGACGGCCACCCAGACGCCGTCTCACCGAAAGTGCCTCGGATTATAACTCGACGGACGCCGTCCGATAACGACGGACGCCGTCCGACAGAGAGTCTTGTTTTGGTGTTTGGTGGTTGGACGCCGTCAGCTTTCCTGACGCCGTCCGTCAGAGAAGAATTTTTCGAGCTAAAATTTGTGGGGAATTTAGGTGGGTTTTCTCTCTAGAAATCTCACAAGGATATACATGGGTATTTTTAGAAGTGGTGGACTACGGAAACCGAAGTTTCGAGAATTCATAAAGATCCCAGATAGTCCGAGATATTCGAACCCTTTTGAACCGACGAAAAACAAGAAAAAACCTAACTACTCCTAATTTATACATGACCTCTTTTCGCCTTGGCCACGATTTGAAATCTTGGAGCAATTTTAAAATTGTCGACGCTCAAATTAGGGTTTATAAAAATCGCCGAGTCTTCGCTAGGGTTCCGAGAAGTCCAAAACCCCTAGCCCTTTATATTAATTAATTTTATCATCAATGCCACTAACAAAAATTAGGGCTCAACGATGCTCACACACGGCAGCAATGCCTTCTCCTCACAAGACGCTTGCTGCCTGCCCTCCCTCCCCTGCTCAAGATAAAGACTGGCCATGCCGACCGCATGATGGAGGTGTGGGCGGCAGACGAGGGCGACAGGCGCCACCGCCAGCATGGCTAGCCATGGAGGAGGGAGGGGAGAGAGAGAGAGAGAGAGAGAGAGGCAGATCGGGAGGAGGAGGGCCGTGGGCGAGCTTGGGAGGCGGGGAGGGGCATGGCGAGCTCCGTGGAGGGGGCCACATTGCTGGCTTGCTTGCTTGATTGGGGAGAGAGGGAGAGAGAAGGGGGAGAGAGAGGGAGAGATGGAGGAGGAAGAAGACGATGAGAGGGAGGCTGACATGTGGGCCCCACATGTCAGCCGTATTTCTCACGGTATTTTTTCTTGTATTTTGTCTAAAATTCCATCTCAGACCAAATAATGGCATTTCTGCTTATTGTTTGTGTCTATAACGGCATCTGAGCTATTAGAGTCTTTGCGATGACATTTCTGTCCAAAGCCAACTCTACAGTGGCATGTATGCTTTTAACCCTAAATATTTCTCAGTTTGTTTGCAAAACCGCAAATAAAATTTGCCTGCCAAGTGCTCAAAATTTGCCTGCCAAGTCGAGAGAGGGAGAGAGAGTGCGCACTGTGCCGCAGGACGGCAGGATCAGATGGCTGCAGATAACGGCCAGAACAATGGTCAGAAGGGCGGCGTAAAAGGCTGGCAATGCCTCCCATGTCCTTTTTTCTCCCTATGAACCGGCGGGGCTGGACGATCGAAGATGTGGACGTCATGCAACGGTCGGTGCTCAACAAAACGCCGAATACTGACCCGGTTACACTATATACTATTCAATGGAAACGCATGGTAAACGCCAGAACGGAAGTGATGACAGCATTTGTCAAATTGGGAGGGAGTTAGGCGATGCAGCCTAAGCAAAGAAAAGATCTTATATATTCTAATTAACAAACTAAACTTGAGGTTTAGATCGAAAGATCTAAACCAACCGAGCGGTTGATCACAATTAATCAAAGGAACATCCACATACATAAATATAATAACTCGTCTAGCTCATCCTCGAAGTTGTAGGACAGGGTGGAATGCAAGAAAAACTCAAGGTACCTCACAACCAGCTAAAGCTTGACTTGTCGAAGATTTGATTTGAGCTCGACTCGAGCTCCAAACGAGTTCAAATTGAGCCTATCTACAAGCTTACGAGATTGGTGCTCAAGCATTGATAAGTCTTTTTTAGTTTTTTCTATAAGAATCATATTTTATGAAGTGTACTTGGACGCGAGGCTCACTTAGCCTATTCAAGTTTTATCGAGCTAACTCAAACACCATTTTTATGTGTAACTGAGCCGAGATGAAATGAGCTCAAAACTCGAAAGCACCTCTAGACCCGAGCATCAACCCGAGTTCAGTTTGAGTCTAGCAAGGCAAGCTCGCTTGAGCTTGGCCTGTTTACAGCTCGGTCATCCTTAGACTACTCAATTATCCCCTTCATTCCACTCCATTCCTTATTCCCTTCTCATTTTTGTCTCTTTATTTCTACCATCTCCAATAGCGTCCCTACAAAAAAAAATCATATAGAGGAGGGAGAAGTATGTCTTCATAAAAGGAATGAAAAATAGAACTCTTTTAAATGTTGAATCCCTCGAGGCTCCCGAGCGCCCCCTCCCTGGGCATCTCGGGAACAACCCAGCGTCCCAACCAAAAGGGGATTCAACAACGACATGTGGGTTTGGCGGCGCTTGCGCATGGTTTCCGACAGCAGGGTGACCTCAATGCTTTGTTTTTTGTCCTGGTTTGTAGGTGTGAGGAGGTCCACTGTGGAGCCTGCGGGGGGCCTGGGCTTCGACGGTGGGATATTCGATGGTAGCGTCTGTTGGTGGTGGCGGACTCAACATCGGTGTCCAAGTCTCACCGCAAGGTGGCCTCGACGGGTTCCCTCGTTGGCCTCTATATTTGTTGATGCCAACCCTGATTTTTTTCGAACTCTTTCTGACACCGTTACCCTTTGTAGTGCTTACACACGTTCGGTTCCACCACCCTCTTTGTGGGAACCAACGTGGCATCAAGGCGACGTACTATTCTAGCTATGGTTTCGATAGGAACGTGATGGTGGCCGCTGTAGTAGGGCTGCTAGCATATTGTTCTTTATAGAGGATGCCCTTGGTCGAGGCACCTACTCTTAGTCTTCGTTCAAGCGGATCGACATTGCGTTCAGCCTTCTAGTTTGCCTTCTAGTTGGGATTGATCGGGGCCAAACATCGGTGCTGATGCACAGAAAATATGGGTCGACCACTGTTGATGCAAGAGCACCGAACCAAAGATCTCGTCCCTTGAAGCCACACCGTAGCCTGGCTGCTAACAACACCAGGGAACCCTGAGATTCACTAGTCTCGGGAGCCCGGGAGGAGGAGGATGGGGAGGAGAGGGACGGCGTCAACTCCCACACCATCGTCTCCTCCCACAGATCTTCACCATAGTTGGCCGCCGCCGTCGAGTTGTCTTCCTATGCGCCAGCACGTCAGAAGGTGGGAGCTCGAGATCCACCCAATCTAGGGGAAGGGTAAGCCGAAGCCTCCCACACCGCCGTCGCCGCCATCCACCACACGGATTTGTTCTAAAAAGATTCCGGAGAAAGAAAAAATAATAAAATACCATTCTCTAGATCTTTCACCGAGAGTACAAAGGTGCCGGCAGGGGGCACTGAGGCGCTCGTCGGCAGTGGGGCTGGCTGGTGGCATCGCCGCCACTGTCAGAGGTAGGGTTAGGGTTCATGGCGCTCTTCTTTTTCTCTCTCGAAGCTCTCGTTGTGGTGTGCTGTCGCTGGAGTAGCATTGTGCATGGCTCCATGGTATACCATGGCCTCTCAAGTCAAAGCACGTTAATGTGGTTTACGCGACAGACGGGACAAGCACAGCCTGTAGATCTGCCGCCGTTGATGTCAGCAGTTTACCATCACATCGCACGCTCGCCTAGAAAGATACGCAGCCGATCTGTACCCGAGGACTGAAGCTCCCCTCGCTCACCTCAGGTTTCGACACGCGAGAGGAAAGAAGACGACCACGATCTAGCTGGGAGGTGGGCGCCGTTTCCGCGGAAATTCGCCAACTTTCTCCGGATTCGCGGCTGGCGCGCGCGCGCGCTCGACCCCAGCCGGTGCCGCGCCGACTTTTCCTTCTCTGATAAGGAAAACCCGCCGCCCCGCGCGCGCGGCGGTGCGGCCGGCGTACGTACGGCGGATTTCTGGCTCTCGCCGCCCTGCCTCTGCCTGCACTGCACCCGATCGCGGCCGATATTTTCTCACAAATCGCATTCTTGCAATCTACCGCCATGCCATACATCTATCTATCTACTGCCTCTCACCGATCGATGGAGACTTGCTGTTTGATACCGCTCACGTTTTCGCGAGTATTCACTCCTGCTCGCTGATTGGTTACGAGTCGCTGTCGGAGTCCCGCTTGTCTTCTTCAATCGGGAGCTAATTTATGCAGCTCAGAATAATCAAGGTTGCGAGCTCGGGAGTGAGCTCAGCTAATGCTCTGGAGTACACGTACGCCATGAAGAATTGGTATTTATATAAAGGAGTGGTTGCTATGGAGATATGCTTCGAGATTGTTCCAGAGATGATCCATGTTTGGGAAGGCTTGGAGCTAATGATCACCGGCTTTGTTTATCCCGACGAATGGCAGTTTACTTGCCTTGATTAATTGATCTCATCTCGTCATTGACTAGAAAAGAAATGCAACTGGGTGTAAGAGGGAACACCGCCCAGTGAATAGTGATGCTGTTTGACCTGCGTATGTGTAATGTATATGCCCACTTGGATAAACTAGCAAAAGATCTAACCCACAGTTTGACAGTACTTTATTTATACTTGAGGTTAGACTTCTCCGGCAAGAGAGAAGAGGGGATAGTAACGCAAATTGTAAAACCAATCCGGATTTTTTTTTTCTATTTCCTTCGCTACTAGTGAAATTATTATTATTTTATGTGAGATGCATGAATTTCATGACATCGTTGTCAGATCATGAAATGCAAATTTTGATGTAACATAAGTAGGGTTTTTTTACGTCTACAAATTGTCTAACCAAAGTTGTTCACTAGATCAAATCTAACGTCCGTCAAACCTTCGGTATAGCTTGTAGTATCACCGTTGATCTATCACAACAGCCCCTCTATAGCAGCCACTAAAACACTATTCATGTCTTATAAATTGTGACATGAATAGTATTCTAGGGGATATGATAGAGAGGCTATTGGGATGCTCCGAGATCAATATTGCATTCCCCTCTTCTTTTTTAGCATAGCGCTCGATGTGTCGCATGTACCCGCCATAGGACAAGATAGGGAAATTATATCAGAATGGTACAACCGATACTGAGATGTAAGGGCATCTCAAATAACAGAGTCAATCACTACATGTAAGTAAGCTTCGTATCATTTATAGATAACATATAACACATTCTTCAAAAATAATATGAGTCCACGTTCATGCCTTTCCACACACTCCGACACTAGGTACGTGCTTGCTCACACATGCACGTTATCTTCACGTGTGCACTCCTCCATGTCATTTTGGATAACACTAGATTATACTGGCCATTATAATGAACAAAAAAGTTGTTGGTCATGTATGGCACCAACATGTCCTTCAAACCAGGGCTATATGACATGAGTTAGGTATAAGCAACAAGACTCGGACATATAAAAATATGAGTTAGTATCATCAAGTGTTAAGGGGGTCGGAGAGTATCGAAGGGGTGCTGTAATATATCGGGCTGAGTATCGAAGTTATTGAGTTAGAGGCATCAGGTTAAGTATTCAAGGTATCTGAGTTCAGATTAAGTATACAAGGTATCTGAGTTCAGATCAGGCGACATCACTATTCTCTCAGGTGAAAAAAAAAACACTGTAACTGGTATTAACATGAGTGCGTACATTAATATGAATTAAAAACTACGTGCCCATGTGCCAATTTGCTGTGTCGCGCCAACGCTGAAAGCTACGACGAGTATACTGTTGTCGATCCTACGTACTCTTCACGTGTAATATTTCTAGTCTCTCGCGTACCCTGCAATTAAAGAACGGTAAAAAAAAAAACTCATATAAGTAAGAGTTTGCAGGCACGCGCGCTCTTGGATTTCTATGCATGCCAGTTACAATGGAGATTCAGGTCGCGCGCCTAACTGCTAGCTATATATGCTAGCTACAATGCATCACATATGGTCTAAGGTTAAGCAAAGACACCTTCATTAGTCTAGCGATTAATCATTACGACAGTGAGCAGGTCATGCTTTAACCATATGGGGTTTAGTTTACTTTATTTTCCTAATGAAGTAGGCTTAGCTAGCCAAATTGGCCACACCTAATTATTACAGTTGACATTACTTTTCCACTTAATACTTTTCAGAGTCGTAAAACCGTGTGCTAACCTCAAAGCTACCTTTTTTTCTAAAAGAAACAGAGCTTCAAAGGCCAAATTAAACTCCACATCTCCATCACATCATTTTTCTCCTTAGTACTAGTCTAGCCATTTTCTTTTTTCCGAAAGAAAAAGAAAACAAATATGTCTTCCTTCACATCCATTCATCTTAATCCCTTTAGCAGCAAACGTAAGACTTCAAAACGTGCATGAAGTTTCTACATATCTATATATGCAGACCATATATTTAGAACGCAAGACTTCACTATCGATCACAAGGATATTTAAACCATGTATATATGTGCTATAGATTCCTGATCCAAATGTGAAGAATGTATATTGATCTTAATATAGCTTCTAGTACGCATGTACATGTTAGTTATATGGGTGAATTTGCAATGTAATAGTTTTTTCTATGGTTAAAAATTCTATTGTTTTTTAAAAGAAACGGCTCACCTCGAGTGCACGCATGTTTGTTTTTTTTTTTTGAGAGGGTATAAAGAAGACGCACACAACTCACTCCCTAACTCCTAACCCCTAAACTAACACGCACACACACTCGTGCGCCCTAACACACGCTAGAAAGCACGACTGCTCAAAGAGACAACAATTAGGCATCAAGGCACATGCGTGTGGCACGACTGCCGCAAGGGACAACAATTAGGCATCAAGTCACGTGCGTGTGCGTACCCCTACGACTCTAAAAAATCTTAGAGAAATGCGACACACAGAGCCAAGCCCGGTGTTTGAACTCTGGTGGGTAGCGCTGCCACTGTAGCCTCTATCATCGGACCAAGGCCTCGTCCGCCACGCATGTTTGCTTTCTCCGCCTACTTTGCTAGTACGGTATCCAACTTGCCGTCCTCTCTGGAATATTTTTTGTGGACGATTCCTTTTTCAACTTGGTCGGTGCTTAACAAATCTTTTCAGCCCCCTATCCTAGAATAAAAGGCGAGATATTCACCTCGTCGTGAGCACACGTGTTCCCCACGACGTTTAGATAGATCTTCGTCCTCCTCCTTGGGGAGCAGGCGAACAGCAGTGCCCGGATGGGTCGTCACCTCATCGCTTTCTTCAAAGAAATACACTGCCTTTCCATCGAATTCCCCGGCAGAAAGCTTGTGTAGCTGTGTGTAGGCCTAGCTAGGATGCCGTCGCCGGCGCCTACGTTTATTTCGTTAATTAGCTGAATGATCGAGCTAGCTGGGTTTAGGTTATTGTTCGAAATCATGTTTAGTTGGCTGCATGCCCGGACGATCGAGCTGAAATGGTACGGCTGGCCAGGTGATTGATCGATCGGGCTGAAATGCTTGGATTTAAACGTTTTGAAAAGTCGAATGTTTTGTTTGATACTCCCTCCGTGGCTCCGTTCTAAAATGTAAGACGTGCATGTATTTTAAAAAATCAATTTTTAGAATGTTTGACTAATAGTTATGCTAGAAAAATATATGTTCAATGTTATGCATGTGATATATATAGTTAGATTTGTATTTAAAAGTACTTTGATATGATGTTAATTTTATATTTATTGATGATATAATATGAAAGAAATTAATGATCAAAATTTACGTTTGTTGACTACATCGAAAAATTATATGCCTTACATTTTAGAACGGATGGAGTAAATTTTAAGAAGTAACCGTGAGATATTTAAGAAATAGTTTTGGAAAACCGAAAGATAGCAAATTAAGGTGCGTGAATGATAAGCCGTGACCCGAACGAGTTTTGGCCTTCAGAATTAGTGCTAATTAAATAGCAGCCGTCCGTATGCCCTTTAGGTAAATATATATACACGCTTTGCTAGTAGCTCTCAATATTCCTTTTCCTCTGTGGTAAGTAACCACGATGTCCTTATAGTTAGCATATATTCCGACCGTTGGATTTTTCGATCCCCTGCGGGCATCCTGTTATTTATCTTGCATCCATCTCTTTTCTTTTGCCTGCATGCGGCATGCATCGGCCGTCCATTCAAAGAACCTTTGCTAGGATTTATTCAATGGTGATCCTAATTCACTACTGTAACAGATCCTTATATTAATGTATAAATGGGATAATGAATAGCGAAGATAAAATTAAAAGTAAAAATATAAGAGAGATACGTAGAGACTGAAATATAGGGCAGCATTAATTGTACATGGGCCTTAGCTTGGTTGTATTTCGAACAAAATAGCTACACTTTCATCAGGTTGAATAGACAACACACACAAACACAACGTGTAAAATTCAAAATGCACATTTAATCTTATATCTCTGTCTACTGACATTAAGCATATCAAACAATGGTTTCATGACAAAACCACATGGACAAATGAAACATGACATATACTAAATGTGGCTTGTAAAAAAAGATGTTCCCACCGAAAACCACATCTAACTTTTCTACGATAAAACACTAGGAAACCCAAACCAAATTCTTTCATTTTTTAAGTTACCTTTTAAAGCTCTAAAAGCTTTTTCTTAAGACCTAAGTAAACAAAATTGTTGAGCTTTCTCAAAGCTTTTTAAGTCCGAGAGTGTTGTCACAGTCGATCCAAACAACACCTCTTAAACTCTTGCGGTACAATGACCGTCATTGCAACACTGGCTACATAGAATTAGTGCCATTGCAGACCACTTATAGATTATTGCCTGAACTTAAAAAAAACAGCAGCCCATTCATCAAAACATCCAAAAAAAAATTTCGTGTTCCAGCTGTACATGCTTGCTTTCGTGCACAGCTGGCCATGTGTTAAGACTTTTAAGAGGTGTCGTGCCAATATGCAGCCGCCATTAGTTTCCGCGCCGGGCTACAGCAACTCTGCATCTTCATGGACAGTCGATAGAAAGTTGCTGGGCCTTTTGACGCGAGTCATTGAAAAAAAAAAAAGCCTAAGCTGCCGGCAGAAATCCGTGGGCCCGGGGCGCCAGCAATAAAGGGAGAGAAGGAAAAAAGGAAAGCAAAGAAAAGAAGGCCGGCGTCGCTCTCGGCGCGTCCTGCAAGGGGGTAGGCCGAGCGGACGGCCCGATGCGACCCATCGGCCCTGGCCGAAATCCCGATCCGACGGCTACCATCGCTTTGGCGGTTGCCGGCCTACCGGCAGTTAGTTGGTCCTTTTGTCCTCCGGGTTCGCGCCACAGCGAAGACCTAAAAAACCCATGCAGCTTGTCAAAAAAGAAAAAAAAACATCCAGGAAACGTAGATCTCTTGCGCGGTCGCTGCGAGGTGGGGCCCAGCCACCCAGGAGCGGAGTGCTGGGTCCACTGTCATCCTCACCTGGCGGTTGAACGCCGTGGTTGGTGTAATGGCGTTCATGGGTTGAACTGTGCTTGTTGGCATTTTTATTTTTGCAGATCCCGCCCCCCAGCTTGCACTTTTTTTTTTTTTTTTTATCTCGCAGCCCCTGACTAGCTATGAGAGAAAATTATTTAGGCGGCCGGTTGTTGTTAGAATATTTGTTTTGTGAATTGCATCGGTAGTTTCAGTGGGCAGCCAGGAATTTGCTGTTATCATTTTTTTAATAACAGAAACGATTTCTGAGTTTTTGCGTCAACTACAGATGAAAACAACCAATATAAATAAAAAGGTTGAAAACAACATAAAATATCAAATAATTGTCGCTAAGATAAGCAAGCAACAAGAAAGCGAATAACAGAATTGGTTGTTGTCATTTAGAGCATCTTTAATGTCCGAAGATAGAAAAATATAGGTTATTTAATGATCTGTTTGATTGAAGTAATAAACTTGTCAACAGATGTCATATTTTACTAAGCTCTTTAATTTTGGAAAAAAACGACATGGCAAAAGTGTGTCATGTTTTGCCTTTCAACCAAATGGCTTTTGCATTGGCATCGATGATGAGATGGACAAGAAGTTTTTTTGCTTCTTGCTCATACCATTCTCAAGATTAGCACAAGGTGTAAATATATAGATACAAGAGATTGAATTAATGAGTTTGGTTGATTAATGTTTTTTTTTTTCAAAATGGCTTTCGAAGAGTATGGTTCCACTAGGTGTGGTGGACCGTCTAGGCAACACTCTTAGGTAGTAGTTAGTCCTAGGTGATGGCCTCCCGCCCCACCTAAGGCCTAAGTGGCCAGCCTGCATGCATAGGCGGCCCTAGACTGTGACTAGGCGGTCTTAGGTGACCCTAATCTATGTCTAGAGGATAATTAAGTGGTTTATGGCGATAAATGATTTGTGACAAGATTATGTGGAATATTTTTTTTTCAAATTATAATGTATCCTATGACATCTGAAATATGACATATAACTATGTTTATACATCATAAAATATAAATATATTTAAAATAGTCACATATTATTATCAATATTAGTGTACAAATCAGTTATGCACCTAGATGGTTTAGTGCCCCGTCTAGGCACTAGGCGGTCTCTTTGTGTCAGCCTAACGCTTAACGCCGTAGATAACCTTACAGGTAAACCATGCTTGCGAGGGCTAAAAGACAAATTTTAAATACGAGCTAACTTACACGCACGAAATAAGCAAGTAAACGTGTGTAGACACATACATTTTTACAAAAAGGCCCACCTGTTATTCAATGATATTTTTAGAATAATACGCCACAAGTGGAAACAATTTAAATACCATACTCCCAATTCTCAAGGGGCATCAGCAAAAGTTTTCAAGCCAAGAAGATTGTAATTAGCATGTGCAAATTAACCTCAGAACGGTAGTTTTGAGGTCAAATGAATCCCGGCCGACCTTTTTTTTTATTTATCCTAATTAAGGGCCCAAGAAAAGAATACAACGGCTGCAACCCCATCTCAGCCTTGGCTATAAAGAGAGGGCATTGGATCACTGCGAGCTGTAGCCCGGAGGCGAGGGTGGGCTTAGTGCATGGCCGTTCCCTCTCTGCCTTAGAGAGAGCCTTTTCCATTGAGGAGGAGGAGGAAGATAACATCTTCACAAATATAGATAGATAGCTTCGATCGCTTTGTCTAATTTTCATCTTGTTTTCTTTACCTTCCTTGATTTCCAACCATCGATCGATCGATCCTAGCATCCTTGTTGTTTTTCATAAGAGGATCTAGTCTCTTCTTGCAAATTCCATGCAAAAGCGACACTATATATATCTCCCGTTCTCCCCTTCAGTTTTTTTGATCTAAAATTCTCCCCTTCATTTTGATTCGATCCTCAAAGTTCTCTCACTTCTTTCTCTTTGATCGTTCCTCTCTCTTTTCCTTCGCTCTTGATTGAGCAATTAATCTCATCAAGAATCGATCTTTTTTATATAAAAAAGAAGGATCGAACGATCTCCTAGCTAGCTAGCTCTACTCGAGTCGAGAACTCGAGATCATGGAGAACGTTCTGCTGGATCGATCTTCCGGAAGCTTCGAGTTCCCGAGGAGGGTCGTAGGCGGCGGCTGCCGGCCAGGGTTCGGCGCGACGCCGGCGACCTACCAGCAGCAGCAAACACCTCACCTTCGCAGAGGTGGCGCATGGAACTCCACTCCGGCGCTTCCATACGCGAGGCCGCCTCCGATCTACTCGTCGCCGTCTCTCCCTCTCCTCCCGTCCAACCAACCACCCCTCCTGCCGCTCCCACCCACCGCCACCAAGTACGCCACTTACCCCTACCCACCTCCGCCGCCGCCCGCCGGCAGGGCAGTCGCCGCCGTCCAGGCATCGGCTTCGCCGTCGCGGCAAGGGGAGAGGAGGAGGCGGCCAGCAAGGCCGCGGCCGACGGAGCCAGCGAAGACGCCGAAGAAGAAGACGCTGGAGCGGGCGACGCCGCTGCCTCCGGCGCCGGTGGTGATCGAGGCTCTGGATGACCTCGAGCACGAGGTGGCCAGGAGCTTCGTCCAGGAGCTGCTGCACGCGCTCGCGCCGCCGCCCAGCAGCCTGCCGCTGCCCACGTTCTCCCTCGTCGTCAAAGCGCCGTCGCCCACCGCCAAGGCAGCCAAGGTGGTGACGCCGCCGGCCGCCCAGTCCTGCAACGCGGAGGCGGCCGCTGCTGATGGCCTCCGCCGCCTCCTCCGCCTGTAGGATCGGATCGGGCGGCGCGGAGCAACCAACCGTCGATCACTGCGGTGCTCCCTCGTCAACTCCACTATTTTCCTAGCTCCAATACTATTTCTTTGGATGGGAAAAAAAATTAAAAACGTACGAATAAAAGCAGAAAAAAAAAACAGAAGACAGCAAGAAAAGTTGTGATGCTCGAGCCATGGTCGGTCGAGTTGTCCGGTAGCGTGAGGGCGATGTGAGCATTGGATAAATGCGAGCTCGCCGCGGTGCCAGAGCGTCAGGGCGTGGTCGACTTGAAGAAGAAGACGATGTTATTTTAAGCTTTGCGTACTGCTATATAATATCTAGGGCTTCGCGTTACGTACGTACAAGTATGTACGTAGTAATATTGCTCGATCTTGTGTGTTCTTGATGAGGTGACGAGTTTTTGGATTACCTTGTATCAAGAAATTAATATGTGTGGTGATGTATGAGTGACTTAAGTTGGAGTAGAAATTTATGTGCTTGACAAAAAAAATAAAAAAAATGAAGTATGCAATGTTTAATTCTTCGTGGTCAATACTCAATAGGAAGTATATTCAGTGGACTACGTGCATGTGACGTGTTTTTATGGGTGAGATTAATGGCTGAATTATTTAATTGTGGAATTAACCGTGAGCATGCATATATATGAACGAAGGCCCCGGGAAATCTCCTGCTTAATTATTCTTCGATCGCCTTTTTCCTGTATGCTTCATTTAAATCGATTGGGGTACTTGAACCGCGTGTACCATAACCATACGTTAATTTTGTGGAAGCGCGCGAGCAAGCTAGGTCAAAACGGGTTCGATTGGACTGGATAATGGTCAAATCATATTTCTTTTTTTTAAAAAAAATTCAGATACGGAGACAAATAGCCTGAATACGAATATAAAAAAATAATATTATCAAATACGATTATGGATACTGATCAGAACATTTAAATCACATAAATTGTATGCCCAAAACCAATTATAACACAAAAAATAACTCAATTAATTAAAACATTATTGCAATTTACACTTGTATGTATGCTATGGGCCTAAATGACTAGATCGGTGAGTTATAGACTAGTTGGCTTTGGACCTAAATAGCTAAATTTCCCATTTGCAATTCATATTTGTCGATTGGGTCTTTGTAATGAACGGGTAGGTTGAGATCCGAATATGAATATTATCGGATATTCGGATATCCGTATATGTATTTGAATCCAATAGGATCCATCATCTCATATCCAATCTTGTATCTGTATAAAAATATCCATATCCAAATCTGTATCCAAAAAATGTCTGATTCGAGGAAATTCGGATCCAAATCTGATTGATTCAAACCGAAAAAATATCCGAATCATTTTCACCCGAGCTCTCGCTAGCGCTGCTCCGATGAACTTTAAAAAACTACGAGGGTTATACATTTTTCTTGACCTATGAGCCAAATGTTGACATGTTAATATGATTGCTGCAAACGTCCAGAAAGATCAATACACGTACGTGCTGATCATGCACGCCGGTGCATGCATGACGCCGATAGATGAAAACTGACGACTGGGCATATATAGATATATATATCCGGCCCTAAAATTCATACTAGCGCTCTATACACGTAATTCTTCAATTGAACATGCATGCATGCATGTAGCAACATATAGTATAGGACAAGAAAATGCCTGTGTGTATATCTGCTAGTAAATGATCGAGTGAAGAAGTTTGGGTCTCTTCCTAACCAGGTTATTGCCTAGCAGAAGAATCAAATAGGCTGGCTAATTAGCACCGTTCTGTTATGATATGGGGTTACAACTTAATGGTTTGCTCCTATTGAACATTTTTTAAAGGTTAATTATTTAAATAAAAAATGGGATGCGAGGACAAACAAAATTATGGACACTTTGCAGGTACAACCAGTCAACCACAATCAAACCACGTAGACATTGACCAAGTCCAGCCCAGCATAAAAGTTTATATACTCGCTCCTCCGATTGTAACCGCAAGACGTATTTCGTTTTGATATAAAAATTAATAGGTAATAAATTTAGAAAATTAGTAAAAGAAAATAACATATACATCCTATATAAATATTTTGGAAATGCGAGAGAATACTACACGTGCGTGTGTTAATGAATAAATATATATGGTTAAAGATAATAAACTATGGTATACGAGGAAACGGCTCATTAAGATATATGCATTCTATATTTCTACGTAAAATTATTTAAGCTATACTCCATGTCTTATATTTTTAAAATTATGTATCTCGCTCGCGCCACGGCCCATTTATACCCATATAGAGAAGTGTCCACCTTATTAAACGGAAATTCTGTAGAAACTTTAGTGCTGAACAGCCTTCCTAGGTCCTAGCCTTTCTATGGGGAGCATGGCACACACTTTCCTAGCCACTAACAGCCTTCTGAATAAATATATACTCCGTAGAATGACATGCTGATCCTAATTAAGAATTTTGCCCGTGCAGGTAGCTAGAAAACGACGAACATCCTAGCTCGTTCCCTCGACCAGGCCGTATATATTCTCTCTTTGGTTGAGGTCGTTTGATAATCTTAAATCGCAGGCAAGCAAGGGAAATTAAACTAGCACGATCATCTGAGCAATAACCTACCCACCAAATTAGTTAATTAGCAATGGCATGCTCAAGAGGCAAGGACGGTGCCCATGCTAGCTAGCAATCTGTAACGAGCAGACAAACAGTGGAAGGGGGTGGACCTCCCTTTCCAGAATTCAGATCGTGACTACTTTAGGACATCTGGAGATTACCCTTTTGGATGGAGGTAAACCCCCTTCTGGTCTGACCGGCATCCATTAGCTACATCTCGTCAGCTGCCAGTCTAACTTTCAAAGAAGCCCCTAACACTGACTGGAGGTGCCCCTCGGTAATAACACATGTCACATGGAGCAATCCTAGCAAAGCATCAGGACAGTTTGCGAACTTGCGAAATTTCAACAGGGCCTACATAATTTCTTGAACATATGTAGGGAATCATAAGCACAATGTTATATATACACACTACATGGGGGCACATAAATTAGGCTTTGAGCAAAATTTAGAACTATGACACTGGGTCCGGGATTTGAAGGTTAGACATTGTTTGATTTTTTTTTTTTTTTTTTGAGAACAAGACCACCTTTTCATTCCTAAAACTTCCACGAAATTACAACCAAGCCCAAGAACAAATTCGAAAAAAATCAAATTCACTAAAGGACCTGATCGAACAACACAGCAGGAAGCTTCCCCTTCTCACCACGCCGGCACCGAAGAAAAACGTCATGGCCGACATCGACGAGTTCCGGAGCGACTCATTCAGACAGTGGATTGAAAAGCCCCTAGCAGCAATCATCGTCTTCGCACCAAAATCCAACAAAACCTGAATAAAAAAGCACAACTCCACAAGGAACAAAACAACGCCGATGATAGTCAACAACATCAACTTCAACGACAGCGACGGAGTCTCCACCGACTGGCTAAACCCTACACCTCTTACTAATGCCCTCATCCCCTTTATCACATCCAAAAAATCCAAGGAGAAGACGAGAACACCGAAGTCTTAGACAAACTATACCTACTACGAGAAGAACCAAGAGCTCAGGAGGCCTCACCTGTCAGCACCACCAGAACGTCTGACCCGAATCAAGCAGCCACCAAAAAGCTCCGAAACCTTCTCGTCTCTTTATTGCTACTGCTAAAACTAAACCTAAACCTACTACTGTACAACCCCCGGACCAAGATCCTGGTCTCCCCTACCTCAACGCCGGCCCGGAGGCCGCCGGAGGCAGAGGAGACCGGCGGATCTGACCGGAGGCGAGCTCAGGCTGAAGCGCTCTGCTCACGCGAGAGGATGAGACCGAGAGGCTGAAGTCTCTGGAAGCTAATACGTGTTCTCCGTTGACATTGTTTGATTTAACTTAAAAGGTTGTGGTAGATTATGATATGGAAAGCTGCAGACGTTTTCAATAGAAGGCTAAGGCTCTCTCCAACAGTAATCTCTAAATTTGATCCCCTATAGCTTTATATACAGGATTCCTTTTAAAAAAATCTCTCCCTATATTTCTCCATTCTCCAACAGCGTTCCTTATATAGAGAATTGTATAGGGGAAGGGAAGAGAATCCTATATATAAGGGAATGGATAGAAAATCGCTATTTTAGGGAACATAATAAGGAATGCTGTTGAATCACATAGTGGAATAATTCGTCCCCTATTTTAGGGTAGAGGACGATTTAGGGGAGCATGTTGGAGAGAGCCTAAGGAAGCCAAACAAATCTAAAGCTTTGTGGTGCAACACCTGAGATGTTTGGGGAAAAAAATGGCTGCAAAGCGTAAAAATGCGTGGACCGTAAAAAGTAAAGTAGCATATATACTCTCTCCGTTTGCGAAAAAAGTCGCTCTTAACTTTTGGACGCATGTTTGACCATTTGTCTTATTCAAAAAAGTTATATAAATATCATTTATTTTGTTGTGATTTGATTTATTATTAATGTATTTTAAGCATGACTTATAATTTTATATATTTGTAATAAATTTTTGAATAAGACGAATGATCAAACATGTGTACAAAAGTCAACAGCGACTTTTTTCGCGAACAAAGACAGTATATAATATAGCCTGTTTATTTTAGATGTATTATGTAACCTTGTTTTGCTATGAAGCTTTGCTATGAAGCGAGCGGACAAATTTCTTGCGTCTTCTTTTGAACAAGGCAATTTTCTGCCTTGGTGAAAGGCCTCGCAAGTGTCGTGCGCCGCCGAGACACTTGTGGTTGTAGCCTTGTAGGGCGCCGCATAGCCGGCAATCCGGCATAGGAACCGAACGAGCCATATCCGAATATACAACAGCGCATTTGCGGCCGCTGTACCGGCGCAAAAGCAAGGTGGGAGCAGCGCTGATGTTCGGCGCGGCCCGTGCTGCTGGGCCATTGCTGAGGAGCTCGTGATAGCTGTGAGGACCGAGGATCATGTCCACCGGGAGTTCGAAGGCGCGTGACACGTGTCACACATGTGGGGTTGCTACCAGCCTCATGCCCTCATGGACCATGGTCTGCTGCCTGCCTGCCTCTATGGATCACCTGATTGTTTATCTTCCAATGGTTGTACCGAAGCATTGAGAAAAAAACTCAATGTTTTTATCATCATAGACACGGTCTTTAAAATGCAGTTTTGGTCTTACTACACCATTGTTTATAAAATCCACTAAAATTATTTATACTGAAAAACTGTTTCTAAGATGAATCTATATGTATGATTTTTACGTGTTCAATATAAATAGTTTACAAGATTTTATAGAGAATTTCTTAGCTTCGAAATAAAGGTGGGTGGGTTTCATTTCCACGTCATGTTAGCTGGACTCCATCGACATAAATAGTTGGGATCTGGAGGGTCGATCTCGTGTTCAAATCTCACAGACATTACAGGTTCAGGGTTCACCTTCACTTGACTACTTGCTTGTCTGATTTCACCTTCATTGTGTATTGCTTCTCGAAGAGCATGCAAATCGTTCAAGTTGGATTACATTAAACACCGAACATGCCACCAAGAAAAAAAAATAATAATACAGTACTATCATATTTCCATTGTACTATAAAATCATATCCTGTATTGTCCTCAACTCCACACCTTAATTGCATAGGTTTTAAATCAAAGATATTAAACAAAAGAAATTTAGAAAACTTCTACGGTATATCTATATTTCTCAGTTCAGTGGCGCATGCTTTGAATGGATAAATAATGGAAGGGTAGAAAAAATACCAAAAGTAATCACTCGTCAGTAAAGTGATAAATATTTGGCTAGTAAAAAGGGCTAACTTGGTACCTTCCATATGCTGCAAGCAAGGCATCAGACAGTTGAAGATACCATCTAGAGATCTTTTAAGATAATGGCTATGTTGAAGGCAGCATATGCTTCCCACATTGAAGGTCTCATCCACTGTACTATCATACATCGATATCTTCTCGGCTTGTTCTATTGCCGCTTAAGTCATTAAGAGACGAGGAGGAGAATATAGGATATCTGTAGTTATCCGAAGAAGACACCGACGGCTGCGGATTGAGAGTCGGTGAAGGTATCAGGATCCTGTGTGCTGACAGTGGGGCTGCTCCATTGTACATAAAGTCGTCACCAGCATAGCTGCAAAATTTTGTACATGACAGCAACGGAAGCCTCAAATTATGGATCAGATGAACAAAGTGTATCCTTTGTTTTTTCCTTTTCATATGTTCATATGTTTGGGGGAGAGGGGGATGCAGGGGGGCTTCATTTCTTTCATGTTAGGCACGCTCACCTTTTCCTTTGGAAGCTATCAGAATCATCTTTGAGTCTCTCCAAAGGAAGGATGGAATCTTCTCTTGGGTTAAGAGACCAGCGAGTTGGGGCAGCAGGCTCATTAGAAAAATATCTTCTCCTGATCAACTGAAGCATGCATTTCAATAGCATTAACAGATGAAATCATGAAAATGGATAGAATGAAGAAAATAATTTAACAGTTCTAAACAAACCATGCGAAAAAACTTTATCACAGCTTCTTTGTCATATCTTGCTTCTCTGCTAGCCTGCAATAGATGGTCAACTTTTATTATACAAAAATACTGTGCAGCTGAAAGACTGGAAGTGTCAATGTGCAGACAGAATAAAAAGGATCAATTATTTTCTGTTACCCAAACCGATAAATACAAGTTACATAATGAATCAATGTTATTACATGACTATAATAAAATGGATTGCATGTAATGCAGGATATGATCAGATGAATTTTAACAAGAAATCTAACCGAGACAAGACCAGAGTTCCCAGGAAAGTTATCGGTGAGTGGAAGTTCTTCGCTACATGGAAGAAGGCCCTTCTTTTCAAACCATTGACGAACAGCATCGACAAAACTTCCACTCCTTACTCTAGTACCATCGCTTGGAACAAGATCTACTTTATTAGCAATTACAAGGTAGGGCACTGGAAGTCCTCCTGGCCCACCAGATCCAAGTGGAGCTGAAAAGGTGCCAGTTTCAGCGACTTCAACTGCCCATTTATTCAAATTTGTCTTTGTCTTCCTCTGAGAGACATCATAAACAAATATGACACCTGGTGGGTAAATTTGGAAACGGTGAATGCAGTATCTGTAGTGTTGTTTAATAAAGAACACAATAAGTATTTGATTAAGAATCTGAAATGGACAAAAGTTTCTACAAGAGGTTTGACCAACTGATATTACTAAAATTGAAACAAACTGAAGCAGTAGAAACAAATAATATACAGCTATTAGAAAATATAATAAAGAGGACCCCATGTGAATAGTTTATAGAGTGGAATAATAATTAGAACGAATGAGCACGTTCATATAGAAAGAAACTGTGAAGAGACAAATAGATTGTGATGGGTACAAAGATGAAAGACTTAAAGGTTAGTAATTAACAGAGACAGCATTTTACCATTTATTTGTGTATAAAAAATCGATCGACAAGCTTTATATCGCTCATGTCCCGAGACATCCCAAATCTCAACAAAGAAGTTCCTTTCAGCATCGTTACTAATGTTATTAGATGACCCCCCTGCATTTCCATAAGTAACATGCTGAAATGATAACAGAATATTGTAAGCGGACACAAATTGCAAATGGTGCAAATGAGGAAAGTGCAGAACAAGAGTACATACTTTAATGGCCACTGTGCATCCTATTGTTTGGGATGGTCGAGCAACAGCAGAACCCTTTGAAATGAGATGCGCCAGTGAAGATTTCCCAACACCTGAGAAGAGAAAATGATAAAGCCAATGTACATAACTGAATAACTAGAGTCAGCAATTAGTATATGATAACATGAAGTTATGGCGTGATCGTTGATAATACTGATTCTCCAGGAGCATACGACATCTTGTAGCAAATGCCCTACATTAGCCGTCTATTAAAAGGATTGTGGCAAATGTACTTCTATTATATAATTAAATCAAGGTCCAACCGAGTCACCACATTAATCCTAAAATCCTAGAATTCATTGTTGTGGACACAGATTATAACGGATTAGATTTAAAGAAAGAATTCATATAAACTAAAATAATAGAAATTTTGTAAAAGAGTCCAACAAAGCCACCAGATTAATCCAAAAAACTTAGAAATTCCCACATTAATCAAAAAATAAAAAATACATATACACCGTTGATTGTTGTAGGCCTAGATTATAATGGATTAGATTAAAAGAAAGAATTAATATCAACTAAAAGAATAGAAATTTGGGAATTAAAACAGGGTGCAATGGAGCCACCACATCAATACTAAAATCCTAGAAATTCTCACATTAATCTGACAAGTACACCGTTGATTGTTGTGCGCCTAGATTAGAACGGATTAGATTAAAAGAAAAAAATTATATGAATTAAAGCAATAGAAATTCTATTATATAATTAAAACAAGGTCCAACGGAACCACCACCATAATCCTAAAATCCTAGAAATTCCTATATTGATCAGAAAAGAAAAAATAGATCTACACCTTTGATTGTTGTGGGCTTAGATTATATTAGATTAGATTAAAAGAAAGATCTATTATATAATATTAAAACAAGGTCCAACGGAACCACCACCATAATCCTAAAATCCTAGAAATTCAATGTTAAATTAGGGGATTGCGACGAATCAAATCGCGGGAGACACCACGCTCGTTTTCTATATTTATGAGGATGACAATGCAATGGAAGTTTGGAACTTACTTCAAAAAAAAGGGTGCCACTCTTGGCCAACCATATTGTAACTTTTCTGTAGGCGTTATACAATGTTTCAGTCCAGATTATGATGGAAAATAGACAAAGTAAACACAATCATCCATCGCAGACATTACAATTACTTAATACTTGTCCCCTCAAAAATAAATAAATAACAACAAAATACTTGCACAGATTTGCCTGCATGAAGGCCTCACAATACTTAAAACATTGCACCACCAACCAAGGCGCTTTTATTTTCACTAAGGCAGGCGCGTGATGGATATTTGGAGCACTAAACAAGAAACAAAGAATTCCCAGCCCTGTGTGCGATTTCACAGGCTCTATATCAGTATGTGATATGGCTCCCAATATATTCTTAATCGTATTACTGACGAAAATGCCAGCCCAATCCCTCGCGTCGAAATAGCCAGGGTTAAACAGAAGAGCCACGCCTATACGGCTACTATCACATCTCGAATTCATCACAACATCCATTTAACTTCACGATCGATCAAAGTCATCACTAACACGAGTGCCATTCGAATTCACGATTGATCAATCAAAACCATCACTAACACAGGCGTCTAATTTCGGGGGTAATTGATTAATATCCTAATTTCGTGTCGCCGTAGTCCTAATCAGGAGGTTCCAACGACGGGGGAAAGCACGGGCCACAGTCCACAGGGAATACCTGAATCGCCGACGACGAGGACGCGAACCTGGCCGAAGGGGCCCAGGCCGCTCTGCTCCCGGCCGCCGCCGCCGCAGCCGCCGCTGCTCCGGCCGCCGCTATCCTTCCAGAACATCGTCGCCGGCTCGCCGCCCCCGCCGCCCGGCCCCGAACCCGATTCGAGCCACCTGGGCGGGAAGGATCTCAGGTGAGCGCTCGAGCGCGACGCAGCATTCCGGCCCGGGGGGTCGTGTTGGATGGCATGGTGGGATGCCGATGGGGAGTCGGAATCGGCAATGCTCTGCGCTGCTTTTATTGAGGACTAATGGCCAAGGCCTCGACTCCTCGAGATCGCGATGAAACTATGTATAAATGGATTTCGTACCGTTATTTTGAGTTTTGTTTCGTCAGAACTCAACTTAGAAGTTGACATGCACGCTTACACCTCGTGGTGATCACGTCAGATGACAGCAAAAGTCAACCGTCTCCAAAAAGGTCAAAATCTGACATTTGGCGCTCGTCACATAGACATAGCTATGGCGTAGTGTTACGCGGCCAAACACTCACTGGAGTGCTCTCCTGGCACCGGCAAGGCATGCATCACAGGCTCACAGCTGACTAGCTGATTGTTTCGAGGAATCGAAAGCATCGGGTAGCTATGCACAAAAAATGCATGCCAACAAGGCCTACAACGCATGGCCCTGCAAGTTCTGATACATATACATGTTAGCACATGATTAATGATAACTATAGATCATTGTAGAGACTAGGCCAGATGTGAACATGATGAAGTTGCAGGGCCAAAGCAACACACCGATGAGGTTGAGCGCGATGTATTGCATAACCTGCTTAATCTTAGAAGCCGAACTCATACCACCTGCTCTCCAATCCTCAGCAGCCGCATTTCAATGACTACCCCCAGTAAAAAACCTTCCTGGGCTGAACCTACTGCTTGCTTGGAGATGGTGCAGGCATCGATGATTCAGCCTCAGATTCGGTACACAAAAATGGCAACCTGGCAGCCTTACCCAAAAAAAAAAAAAAGTGCCGAAGCTAGGGCCCCTTGTAAAGGACAGCTACTTGAGCGGGATATTCAGGCAGATCAATAATGTGCAGTGATGCAGCATCCACAAACCACATGTTGGCATCTGATGCGATATTGCCATCGAGGATCTGGTGTCAGGGTGTATGGTTTTACCAGTCTTCTATCACATCTTCATCTTCTTCAGAGTTAGTACCTTCCAAATCAAGTCTATCAATCAAGATAGAACTGCCTTCTATGTCGTGGTGCATGGAGTTGAATCTGGACGCATCAGTACGAGGACCGATCCATCTCTCAACTGGTCTATATTCGGTGACTATGTCAAAGAAGTTGCTTGAACCCGACATACTTGAACAATTAAATCTTTCTTTGAGAATGTGATCCTGTGTTTTTCCAAACAAAACAAAAATGCACATCAGGTACCAGATGACAAATAAAATGAAAAGAAAATATAATCACATCCAAACTGGTCTCAAAAGCACTCAAGAGACAACAATGAATTTTCATCAACAGGATTTTACATTACAGCAAATAATGTTTATATGTTGCAATGGTGGGCATCTGAATGTCTTGAGACAATAATTTCTATATGGGTAATGGGTTGACATCAGAAGGGAGAAAGTGATAGTTAAGTCTACAATGTTTTAAAAAAAATTATAACTAACTTAAGGGACTTAGAAGTTACAACCATGAGAGTCTGGTAGCAGAAAATGAATGAGAGCACAGGATAACTGATTTTTTTTTTCCAAATTACAATATAGGTTATCGCATGAAAGATGGTATGGCGTCAAATCTACCTTTGTGGATCGAAATGACTGCTCAATCTGCCAAATCTTTGGGCTGCGGATTGTATGCCACCTGCTTAGGCAAAATAGAACAAAATTATTAGCTCAAAACCGGTCAGATAAAACCACACTGATAGACAAGGTACCTTGATGGTGAGGCATGTGCATTTCCAAAAAGAACTCCACGAGCTGCAACAGATGCAGCAATAAGTTGTGCCATGCTTTCTGATTCATAAGATTCATTTACCATCCAACGAGTTGATGTGAATGGACCACCGGCAAGAAGGCAATCTGCCTCACTCAAATATGACACTGTAACCCATGCATCATCAACAGCTTCATTGTCAATAAAATCGAGAACTGCAAAACACCAAACAACAACTATTAATTATTGAATACTGAGCACACATTTCCCAGAGGAAACACTATGTTCAATAAGCTAGAGACTGGATCCAAAAAGAGAAGCATTCACTTATCCCTACCATCCTCACTGCTGCACTACCAAACTAAAATTTGGACTATTAGAAAATACTGATAATAACTCATGGATTCTTGTACATATGTGTGACAGTAATGCACGATGGAAAGAAAGTTAAAATGCAGTATGCTTAGGCAAGGTAGCAATTGGTCCAGAGCCCCACTACATCTGCATGAGTATTTTCTGAAGTTCATCACAGCTTCACCAATGAGCATATGGGATCAACTGACAGCGTTGAAAAGCACAATAGCATAATATAGTGTTGCAATATAACAGCTAGTCAAGAACATGCATAAGCATGCTAAACAAACAATGCATGGTATATGATACTCCATATGATAATGGAGCATACGGCATTTCTCCTGTTTACCATTTTCATACAGGAAGTCAGCAACACTCCGTACTTTGCCATGTGCTTGAGAAAGAATCTTTTCTGGAACATCCATTTTTAGTGGATTTCTCCTTAGCTGTTCTTTAAGAGGAAATGGCTCCAGATCTACAGTTGAAATATCATAAGTTTCAGAGGCCAAAAGCTCCATTATACATACATGATGAACAAACATTATAAACACCCATCCTCCAAGGATGCTTACTAATGCAACCTCGCATTCCATAGTCCAACAATAAATTAAATAAGTTATCCAATCAAAAGGCAAAAGAGGATTGTACAGACGATGATATTCATTACATACCGATATCAACATCACTATATGTTTCCCTTTTATTGTGCAAAAACTTCCCCAACGCATGAAATAATGTAAGTGTCTCATCTCTTCCAAATGCAGAAGGAACTGCAGAGCTGAGGCTGTAACTGTCCTGCCCAGGAACTAGAGTGCTATGGCTCTTAAAAACCGGCAGGGTATCACTTGTTGCCAATTGAGAAATTTCCCTTCTTGGATTAAGACAATAGTATTGAAGAGACATTATTGCATGTCTGATATCACCTCCACTGGATGTAGCGATTTGATGAACTAATTCTTCATTTGTATCAGAACATTCTTCTTTGCATATTCTAACAAGAATTTTCTTGATAGAATTTATGGTCAGTGGATTGAAAGCAATCTGCAAAGATAACAGTAGTTCACATGCACCAAAGTTTGCTGAGCAACAACTGCAGCTATACTAACCAAGAAGTACCTTATGAGCACCGGCACCTTGTAGTAAGGACTCCAGTTCCTCAGGTTTCCACATTGCAGTATCATTAGCCTCACTTTTGTGATAGTGAGTAAGTGAAATGACAGTTGGTATTCGAGTGTTTTGAATTAGACCTGTCAAACATTTTCTCAATCTTGCAAAGGAAGCATTTCCATTTGTTACAGGAATGTCATCGATCAGAATGATTGTGAGCTTTCTTTGGGATCCAATGCTGCTAAGGGAAAGCAATGAATATTTACTTATCTTCTCAATAAAGTTTTCAAACTCCTCCAACTTGGATATATAGCGAAGTCCTTCAAATGGATAATTGAAGAAAAAAATATTATTTAAGTGAAAGATGCTTGTAAATTGCGAATGGAAAGCATAGAAGGTACTACATCATGATTCATGAATATCATAGAAGGTACTACATCATGATTCATGAATATCATAGAAGTGCAGATACATCATCCATACTAATGCCAGAAGATTGAACTGTAAATAATTTACAGGGTAAGGGAGGAAATTTAACCATCAAAAAAAGGTTACCTGAATTTGCATGAACATGCTCAGCCCATAGCGTTGGTATTGGGGTTGTCCACTCACATAAATCAGCTCCAAGCTCTGCAGAAATTGCTTTAATAGTTGCCTGTAGTAAGAAGTTACTTCAACTCAGAATTACTTATCCTATAGTCTAGCTTAGACATTGAGAAAAATCATTCTCCCAAGCCCTAGGGTATGGGGGAATGAGGAACTGGAAAAGAACTACCACATATAGAACATTTGAGTCAACTATGAGCTACTAGAAACCACGATATTATTTAAAGTTAGGGAAGTATTCTCAATTATTTTATATTTAACTTTCTTGTAATCCAGAATATGATGTGTCCTTACTAGGCCTTGTCCTTTTCAGCGTAAAGTTGAGTTGAGTTTTACTATAGCAAATTTTGTTATTTTTATATAGCCTGCGTATTGTAGTAATTTGTAATGATTTTTTCGATCTTCTCAAGATTGTAAAACTATTTTTAAACTATTATTTTTAAATTATTATACCACTTTTTTAGTATTCTTAATTTTTGCTACAGTAAAAAACAACTATACTCAACGCTGAAAAGAACAAGGCCTAACCTAAGATAGGGTCGAATTTCAACAGGCTGTGTCACACTGGGTTTGTGCTGTGTCACATCAAGTCTAGCAGTCTAGAGATCAAACAGCTGTATTCAAACTCAACTAATTATTTAAAATCTGTTAAATGTGTTGACTGTTCATGATCCACCTCAAAGGGAGCAAAATACATATCTTCAAATAAAAAAAATGCTATCATGGGCATACAGATTTTCCAACACCAGCCTGGCCAGTAAGGACAAGAGTCCATCCTCCAAACGTGTCCTGTGAAATTTGCATTTGCACTGTCAGTACTTCTCTATTCTCAAAATAATTCTATTCTATCAATTGCTTCATACAGGCCAAAAAAAATGCCAAGCTGAGAAAAGTTCAGTAGCTTCTTTTAATTCTTACAGCTCAAACATTTCAAATATTCAGGAAAAGGTATCATAATTTCTCCATCATCTTAGTACCAAGTTATACATTAATACAGCAGCATGTGCTCTATAATTTTGCTTCAAGAGACACTAGTATGAGGTGTCAATGACTAAGACAGTGCAACACCATTACAATTCACAACACAGGTGTAACGTATCGGACACTTTGGTTTGACTTCCCTTCAATTCTAACAGATAATCCCTTCATATAGACTATGGCCAGAAGTTAAATCCAGTGGTCTCAAACTATTACAGACCTGAAAGTGAAAACAACAACATAATATAGTCCCAAGGTTTTAAACACATTCCACTCTAGTCGGTTCACGTTGCAACTTATGCATATGACCTTAGAGCATGACAAATGGGGGCATAACTTAGGTTGTCCTAGCACTGTAGCAAATAAAATAGAAGAGAGGGAAATGTCGGTGAATAGTAAAAAGGAGGTGCAAATAGTGGTTGGGTCGACCTAAGTTAGGGCATAATTCCCTTCGCGTTATTTAGCTTGTCTTTGACTTTACACCTATAAAGTCAACGATAAGTTAATAAGTTAAATTAGAAAAAACAAAGAGAACGAGGCCTAGGTCTAGGTTGGTGATGCTCTTAGTGAATCTGTGGATGATCCAAATCTATTCCACTAAGCAGGCAGCTTTTAGTCATTCAATGGCATGCATTCAAAAAACAATCACCTTTGGTGCTTTCAGCTTTTCTTCCAACCATTTCCTTACATCTTCGACCTACAAAGAAAGACACATGATTTACTTCTAAAAAGCTGTAATTGATTATACAAACAATAAGCATAGCATAATATAGATAGTGACAAAAGAGTCAACCTTTTTTTTGTGAACAGCAAGCTCTGCAGACGAGCATGGTTTGTACTTGTCAACCCAAAGCTCTTTCATTCGACATATAGATCCTGCCTAGAAGTAGACTAATCAGTGTACTGAAATATTGCAACAGTCACCATAAAAGAAAATGAAGCTGTATGCTTTTGCCATACTTTTAGAATAGGCAAGAAAGGTGGGCATGAACATTTCGAGATTCCCAGGAAGGCAAAAAACTTGGGTATTTAGAATAAGAAAGGGTGGAAGATTTTGAGTTTCCATATTCTGATTCAGTACAGAATTACAACCACTTATGTTATTTTTGCAGTTTATCTGTTGAATTGCACCCAAACTACTGAGCCTTGTCGATATATACCAATGATTCATCCAAGAAGACCTTCCGTATTTACACTCTTGATGTCAGATACAAAATAGCAGATATACCAGGCATCTAAATAAGAAACATGGCCTATGGATGCAATCTCATTTCCTATGTACAGAAATATTTAGGACTGTGATTATCCTTAACCATATCCATGCCCATGTGTAGGCAAGCATAATAGTGCCAGCTCAAAGGACAACTGAGGACATTTCAGTGTTCCACCATCCATATGTCATATACTTCTGCTTTGGTAACCTTACCAAGTACCAACAAGATCTAGGATTTGACTGAGGTCTGAGGTACACCATGCAAGACATGGTCAATGGAGTAACATTAACATTATCAGTGTAAACTACCCAGCCAGATAGAACTGAAATACAATGGCAACTAAGTAGTATATACAACAGCACCTCACAAATAGAAAGACATCTTTGCTTACTGCATATTATAGTTTGAACTGGTTGGGAATTTTTTTCATAGGAGAACTACATGCTCCTGTCATATGAAAAAATTAAAACCAGCAAAATGGTGGCATAAATGTACCTGAGACGCCCAAGTCATTTAGACATTCGGAAAAATCTTCAGATAGCATATCAAATTCAGCCTTTACAAGACAAGGAGAGAAAACATCAGTAAGCATTTAGACATTCGGAAAAATCTTCAGATAGCATATCAAATTCAGCCTTTACAAGACAAGGAGAGAAAACATCAGTAAGTACTGACGTAGACAGGAAGTTAATTTTGAAATGTGAATATAGTCAGCATTTTTTAGTTCAAACTTCAAATCATAGCCAAGCTGGAATCATCTTGTAAGTTAGCATCACTAGTGATACATGAATTCACAAGTTCAATCCCATGTAGTTGCTTTTTTCTATAATTCGTGGTGTCTGGTTAAAATACATCACAGATAAATGGAAAACCTCATCACTAAACAGAACAGATTATACTAATACAATTAACCACATCATATAAAACTGAAACATCCTTACATTGTAACTGAAATGGAAACAGAAAAAAAAATTGAGAAAGGAAGGTTTAAAGGACACGAATGGGGGTAATGGAGTAGGCAAACAGAAATGCTGCTTTACTTCTTAAACTGGTGTTGGCGTCTATTATATTTTATCACAGGAGCTAACTGAGCCACCACGTCAATCAGAGACGTAAATCAGAGAAAAATGAAAAATCTAGGCCATCAATTACAGTGGGGCCAGATTATAACGGTGTAGATCTAATCAGATCAGACATACACAATATCAGTATCACATGTATTAGAGATGGATAACAATTAAAGGAATAACCAACCTGGTAGCATAATCGGATCATGTAGCAACTAATTAGTCGGTATTCAAGTTGGAAGTATCAAGCGTAGTAGAGATGGATCATGTGGCAATTTATTTTGTAACTTAGTCCGTATTCAGGTTGGACCGCAATGGATTTATACGGCAAGTTAATTCATGTTAAATTGTAATTGGTTCTTCTTTTTAGCTAGCTAAATATATGCATGCCAAAATATATGTCAAAGACAAACAACGTATGAAGTAAAATGCAATGCTCTGAAAATAATCTCACTAGATTGAGGCCCAGATTATAACGGATTCGATTTAAAGAATGATTTCCTATGAACTACAAAAAAAAAATTTTAAAAAAAAAAGAGTTTGCATTAGCTACAACAAAACAATAATAGAAATTCAAAATAAAAAAGAGTCAATGTCAAATTAAAAGAAAGAGTTTATACCGGTTATAATAAAAAAATTGCATAAATTTAGAGTAGAAAATAATAGGAATAAAATTCCGTATCAAATTAAAAGATTGAGACAAATCTAAACGTGCAAATGTGCGGGACACCATGTCCGTTACAGCTAAATGCCAACCATATGCTATACAAATTTCATATGTTGTATAACGTACACGATGACATCTTAAGATGCACACATCAAATGTGTAACATATGAAACTAGAGCCAGGAATTCTGACACTAGCTATGCCCAGTCAAATTTAAATTCAAAACTACACCACTAGCAATAGGCAGAAAATTATCCCTATGCCATTAAATTTGTATGTGAATTCCTATATGAGCATGACATGTAGAACCACCTGAATCACTGAATGTGGACCCAAGCGGAATGGAAGTAAATGCGAATTTTAAAGAGTGGCATGGAGAAAAATCCCCAGCACTAGGTGGCTGAAAAATAATTGCTCGATAAGTAGTAAAATCTAAAATGTATAGCAGCATTCCAGTAACTAAGAGCACGCGGATCACAGTACTAGCTACGCACAACGTACAGCATTCGCAACGCTGAACGGAAGAAAAAAAAAATGTTAGCACCTTCAGGGAGCCGGACCGCGCGGCGTCCGACGCGCTGCGTCGCCCCCTCCCCGCGCCGTTCCCGCGGCGCGGCTTCTTCCTAGAGCCTCTCGGTGCTTCCGCGGGCGCGGGCGCGGGCGCGGGCGCCGTTGCAGGAGCCCGTGACCTCCGAGTGGACGGGCCGCGGCTAGCAGGGCGGTGTACACCTCCATCACCTTCATCCGAGGAAGAGGAGAGGACGACGACAGGGGGCCGCTTACCCATCGAATGGGGCGGCGTGTGGGTGCGGCCGCACCGATGAGTAGGGCTTTAGGGGCTACAACTAGTGTTTTGCCGTCCACCCCGCCGGCGAGAGTGTTGTTGGGTAGTTTTTGCTCCGCCGCGCGGGGTGGGGTTTGGGGGCGGGGGTCCCGGGGAGCAGGGGAACCGGAAGGGAGCTCTCAGGGCGAGAGTCGAGACTCATCAGGGGGCGCGGCTTCCACGAGAAGGAAGCCATGGGCCGACCGAACCCAAGCTGCAAATACCCTCGGGCCTGTTAGGTCGAAGCTCGGAGATTCGGCCCAGTTCTCTAGCTATTTAACTTATCTATCTATTTATTTAAAAAGCAAATAAAAAATATCTAAATATCGAGACTATTTGAAGCAGCTCCCGAAATTCAGTCATTTCAGTTATTAAACCGTTCAGATAAAAAAATAGAATCTTAGAGAAGTGAAGAATTCAGGAGGAAAAACTTTAAATGCTTTAATTAAATCTGACACGAAGTTTAAGTTTAAATCAATGAATGCATGAATACAAAGAAATGTTGAGTGGATTTGCACTCATTTTTCTAAAGTTACTTTTCAACGACGTTTCCCACGTAAGGTTTTAATGAGTCAAATCTAATCAATGCACAGTAATTATATTCTTTAGAATTTTTCCACCCAGCTACGTGTGTGTTTATTATCTATCTATCTATTAAAGCGCTAGCGCTTTAACAGCCTTACGACACGTGTCTTCGTCGTCGTGTCGCCCTATTTTACGTCCATGTCATTGTCTTCAACAGCAGCCGTCTGATCGCGTTCGACGTGTAAATCCAACAGCACAATTATACTTTATCTATATAATAATTTTTTTCATTAAGTTTGAACAACGTGGGATGATTGCTCTACTGGTCTTTGTTGCCAACTTTTAGCCCGTAGAGCAGGGTTCAAAATGCTCGGTTGGTATTCCCACGCTAGCGCTCCTGAGGGCTGAGGCCCTTCATTGGCCCTTTTTTTCTTAGTTTTTCCAAGATGTGGGGAAAAAAGAAAAACAGAAAATTGGCCAAAAAGAGTATATTTTCTAGCATGCTAAAGAAATAAATAAATCATGATTTCATGGTAGGGGTTCCTAAAAGGTATATTCTTTTAAAAATTTTGAAACAACCATAAAAAATCGAAGAATGGCCTATTCTTTTCTTTCATTCTAATTTTTTCTAGCAAGCTAACGAAACCAAAAATTTAAAACTTCCAAAAATGCAATCAAAATTTTATGTTAAGGGTATATAAATGAATTTATACATTACAAATGTTAAAATTTCCGATGTTAATCAGTAAATAATAGAAATAAAAAGCCTTTGAAATATATAACTATAGTTTAAGAGCATGTGTTCATGAAAATGAACACAAAAAGATCTATCTATTTTTAAAACATTTAGCATTCACAAATAGTTGTACGAGGAAATGTTCTTTTCTTTTATTCTAACTTTTGCGTTCGCTTAAAAAATCTTGTAAAAATAAGCTTCATAAAAAAACACCGTAATGTCAGATAATGGTCTATAAAAATATTTGGACATTAAAAACTAATTTCAAAAAAATAAAAAAATGGAAACAACAAACAAAAGGTACTATATTGCTTTATTATTGGTTTGTTTTGTGACACATATTTACTTTCTCAGGTATAAGATTGCATGCAACGCACTGACCTGCTAGTATACGACGATTGTTCTTGGTCATCCATGTTCTACGCACATCCCTCATCAGCAGGGTTCGGTTGTTTGCAACGTTCTCAACTGCGTGTTCGTGTTTGCCGGTTTGCCTTGTATACTCTGCCCTCTGCTTCGCAAGGCATTTTTCTACTCACTCAGCTCGCGCCTCCGTGTCCGATGAGTTGTCCCCCGCGGCGTCGACGCGTCGCTCCCGCTTTGCTCCCGGTTCCTTTCTTCCAAAGTCTTCTCGACCTCATCGGGGAAGCCGGATCCTCCTTCGCCGCCGTCTCTGCAGCCAGTGCTGTGCCGCGGCGCCCGCGTTTCTCAACGCCACGCTGCATCAACCGTCGGCTTCGCCAGTTCCCTCCCACGCATTAAAATCCCCCTTCCGTTTCGCTTCTCCCCACTACTTCTTTATTTCGCGTTCCATCAACAGTGATCGGCTAATCGAGGCTTCGAGAGTACAGCAACCGACCAGCGAATCCGCCATGGCTGCCGCCCCGAACGCCAAGCAGCAGAGCCTCTACCCCGAGGTAGATCAATCCCACCCCGACCTCAACACCGCCTTCCTCTCCCGCCCCGGCGCCGGCGCGGCCTCCGGCTCGCTGTACCCCACCGTCGACCCCCGCGAGCTCGCCGAGAACCTCTTCCCCGACGCTGCCGATGACGCCGCGCCGCCCCCGCCCACCACCGAGGAGACGCTCGTCGCGGTGCCGGGCGCGCAGCTCCACCTCGTCGACCCGGACCGCAGCCTCGACCTAGGCGCGGGCACGCTCTCCGTCGTCCGCCTCCGCCAGGGCGACCACTCCGTCGCCGTCCTCGCGCGCCTCCACCCGCAGAAGCCCCACCAGCGCCGCGGCCTCTTCAGTCTCCTGAGCTTGGGGCGATCCAGCGACAACTCGGCGCAGGAGCCCGTGCAGTGGCCGCTCACCCGCGACGTTGCGGCCGTCAAGCTCGACGCCGCGCACTACTTCTTCTCGCTCCATGTCCCGCATGCCGACCACGACGACGACAAGTATGATGCGGAGGAGGCCGAGGCGGGCAAGGACGCGGACGGGGAGGCGGCACTGAGCTATGGGCTCACGGTCGCTGGGAAGGGGCAGGAGAAGGTTCTGGAGGAGCTGGACAAGGTACTGGAGGAGTACACCACCTTCTCGGTGAAGCAGGTGGACGCGGCCGCCAGGGAGAAATCGGAGGTGATGGACACGAGGGCGGTGACTGAGATCACACCGGAGGAGGCTGTCGGTGACAAGAAAGAGATAGTGGAGGAGCAGTCGGCGGCATTCTGGACGACGATCGCCCCGAACGTGGACGACTACAGCTCATCGGTAGCGAGACTGATAGCTCGTGGTTCAGGGCAGCTTGTGAGGGGCATCATCTGGTGCGGGGACATCACGGCAGAGGGCCTGCGCCGTGGGGAAGGTGTGGTGAAGAAGAGCGTCGGACCGAGCGGGAAGCCGACGCAGGTGAAGCCAAGCGCACTCAGGAGGATGAAGAGGTATGAATGGTGAAGAAACTTAGGCCCTGTTCTTCTCAGCTTAACGGCTTAACAGCTTAACGACTTACTATGTTTTAAAAAGACATATAGTTTTGAGTTTTTTGAGTCTGTTTTTTTGCTATTTTGAAGATGGGTCCAAACGCTGTAAAAAGCAAGTCAAACGAAATGGATCCGAATCTCGAGACTATCTCGAGAAGCGCTTAAAATTTAGTTATTTCAGCCGTTCAGCGGTTCAGCTGTTAATCTCGTATGCTGCAGTTGCTCATATCGTATTACTTTTGATTTTTGAATTGATGCCTTTTCTTTTTGGAATCGATGAATTAGATAAAGCTCTTCACCTTAACAGTCTAAAATGCAAGTCTTCTTGTTGCATGCTAATTGTTACATTGTTACAGAATACTTATGTGATCTATATTGTGATTTGGATCGCCATCTATTGTTTGGAAATGGACGAATTAGGTATTTAACTTTGTTTAGAATGTAACTGCTCTTGTTTGGCTGCAGTATTTTACCCAAAATTTCTGTGATCTAGATTGTGTTTTCGATTGCCTTATGTGAGTTAGCATATGATGTTGATTACTACATTGTAGTGCAATAGTTTTTTAAGAGATCAGGGTCTTTTGCTTGGGCAGACTTGGATACACATCTTTTTGGTGATCCAAATCAAATGCCCTTCTCGGAGGAAATCTTTAGTATTTGATTGTTGAATTAGCCCTGCACTTAGGCAGACTTGGGCACTGCAGTTTTTAGTTTTTACTCATAGGTGGCTTACAATTCCCTATTGTCTTTCTCAGGGCTAGGAGAGTCACAAAAATGTCCAACAAGGTGGCTAATTCAATCCTCTCTGGTGTTCTTAAGGTGTCTGGCTTTGTTACCAGCACTGTTTTGAACTCCAAACCTGCCCAGAAGTTCTTTAAATTGATGCCTGGTGAAGTTATCCTTGCTTCACTTGATGGATTTGGTATGCTTCTAAATCACTAGCTGTGCATGTAAAGTTTGCTTGAAAAACTTGTTCAGTTGTGTTGGCTTATATGCTTTTTTTTTTAGATAAAGGAAATAATCCAACTTCTACATCCGAAGATGTACATGGCCTATAAATGTCATACAAATGTGTTATTATAGTCCCAAAAAAAAAAGACAAACTACACAATAACCAAGGACATATTTAACTCATAGAAATCTTATTATAAAAACGCCAACCATGGTGAAAGAAGACTGTCATAGAAACCATCACCATAGACTGGCATATTAGTGGAAATTCCTTTTTGTCATCATCCTTTTGCAACAATGTCCATTGTCGCAGGCAGTAGGGGCACTTCTGAAGATAACCTGAATAAAAGATATATCTTCTTATATGTAAAGATATATGCTTGCTTGGGCCTATTCTTTTGGGATCATCTGAACGGTTGAACGACTGAAATGGCTGAACTTTGAGAGCTTCTCGAGATTCAGATCTATCTCGTTTGACTTGCTTTTTAAAGTGTTAGGACATACCTTCGAGAGCGAAAAAACAGACCCAAAAAGCTAAAGTGTATGCTCTGTTTGCATGAAAATAAGCCATTAAGCCCTAAAGAACTAGCCCTTATATGCTCTTAGGAGGGATTAAGTCTATGATCCTTTTTCACAAAAAAGGAAAAACTCCATACAGAGTGAGGGCATATTGTGCTTACGGATGTTATGTTGTCTTACACCTGATGGTGAATGCCTTTCCGAGCAAATTCCAAAGTAGTGTTTCCTCACAGGGCGCTCTTACAGCAGATAAGCACACATCGGTCTATGGATACGGTTTTCAGTCATTATCAAGTTTATTTATTTATTTTATTTTCACTACATTTTTCTATCTATCATTATCACGTTTATTTCTTTATCATATTTTCACTACATTTGTCTAGCAGAAACAATGTTGAGGGTTATCAATTAACGGTACCAAAAAGAATGATTCCAAAAAAGATCAATTTGATCATAATTTAGTTTGTAGTTGTGTACCAGTCCAAAAGAACTACTTTTATTTTGCACACCTTTTTAGTAATTTTTCATATTTTATCATGTCCCCTTTTTAGTAATTGATAGCATGTTCTGCATTATTCTTGCTGCATTTCACATTATTTGTTGTTGATTTGCGCTTATTGAATGATTCAGGGAAAATATGGGATGCTGTTGAGGTGTCTGGCAAGAATGTGATGCAAACATCATCAGTTGTAACTACTTCTGTTGTAACGCACAGGTAATATACGATATCATTGCCATTTTGTATATTTTTGATAATTCAAATACTTGCTTAATGCTTAGTGGGTATCAGTTTGATCATATAATTAAAGTGAGGTGCTTCAGAAATATAATATATTTGTGTTTAACAAGTATCCATCTTTTGCTAAGAAGGTCATATCAAAAAGTGTGAAACAATTGATGAACTAGAAAATAATAATCTGATAGATGTGACAAATACTTGGCAGAAAATGTTCCCTACGTTGTATTGAAGTTCTTTGTTTCAGAGCACGGTTCTAATGACTAACCGCTATTTTCTGTACTACTTTGCAAAAAAAAAGCCTGATAAATCGTTAATATTGGAAGAAGCTGATGGTTCCCTCCCTCTCTCTCTCTTCACAGATATGGTGACCAAGCAGGAGAGGCCACGCACGACTATCTTCACGCTACCGGGAATGCTCTTGGAGTCGCATGGGCTGTGTTCAAGATTCGGAAAGCACTCGACCCAAAGGGGAATCTGAAGAAGTCATCCCTTGTGAGCCAAGCAGCCCACGCTGTGGCTAAAGAATCAATTTCTCGGCAAAAGAGAGAGTGAGCGAGCCAATGGTTCCACTGTGTGTATACGCTAATGCCATTTGTGTGTGCGTTTGTAAACTAGACATCTAGCTGATAAGTTGGATCACTTGCGAGCTATGTTTTTTTTTTTTTGAGATCATGAGTTGTGACTTTCTATTTCTTGAGCATACGATTTTTAACTGGCCATGACGATTTTGATCCTGTTTGTTTTGGGTTCGTCTTGCGTGTGCAGTGATCTAACTCAACAAGTCAACATGCACGGTTTCGTGTTTCTACAAACCATATGTGGTTGGTTAATGATGTGTTCCAAAAGACCGTCTACCGGCTACAGCGGTTAGCAACTTGCTGACAGTTCCATCACTGTACCGTGAATGGAGAGAGAAGAGAGAGATTGATTGGGCAATACTCCCAACACGCTAAACGAACAATGATGGGCAGGGCCAAATGGCTAAATTTATTCAAATGAAATGAAACCTGAAAAATAAAAAATAAAATAAAAATGCCATCGATCATATAGCAATGTTTAGGTCCAGCCATGCTAAAATTTCCTGAATTAAATTAAACATAGAAAATTCCATAAAATCTTAAAATGCTATTGAACATGTAGCAATGTCTAGTCACGCTAAAATTTCCTACTATCTACTATTTAGGATGTTTTGTTAGTGTTCTATTTTCATTTCGCATTTTGTCTTATTTTTGCAATAGAACGGCCGACTAACAATAGAAAACGTCTGTAACTTTTTTGATAAATTTAAATCCATGTCCATTCTGTTTGTAATGCATTTCTAATGGTTAACCACAATTTTCGAGCCGTTAAACAAACAGCTTCAAAAGTAAAAACTGTTTATATAAAACTAGGGAATACTATATGCCCTATATGCCTATATGGCATTAATTTCTGGACAAAGTCCCCGAGCGAGAGATCCATAGCAACAACAATGACGATATGTAAGCCTAGATTATGCTGAACTGGAGGGGGGTGCCATCACAATGAGCCATATAGATCGATTTGATGTGGGAAAGATAGGTATTTGTTGGGTAAATACGGGTATGGTGGAGCTTTATATCTGTGAGTATAGATCCACGTGTATGAGTAATTTAATATCCACATGTATAATACAGTAGGTATAGTTTTTGGTTACCCATACCCGATACCCATGAATTTGAACCCTGTACTGCTACTGTACATGCTAATGCTGCCTCTAGCGAGAACCCACATCCGGTGGCGCCTCCTCCCAACGCTAGCATAATAATAGTACAAATTGAGAGATTATGCCGTCACCAAATTTAATAGAATTATGAGATGATTTCTCAAACCAAACACCCCATTGGGGTTTAAAAACCAAGTCAAGTTTGAAAATTTAAATCTGAAACCTACATTCTCGGATTTAAATCGAGGAACAAATTTTTAGTGTTTTTCTTACCCATTTTTATGTGGTTTTCACATATAACTGACTAACTGTACAAATCATGCGCCTGACCAGGTCAGATCCTAGAGTCGAGTCGGGCTGACTGCACTCGCGGTTTTCGAACGTCCATCGGCGGCAAAGGACTGGATGAACTCGCCGCGGAGCCTCCTCCCACGCCAGCCCACGGCCGGCGAACACGCCCTCCTCCGTGTGGTGGACACGTGCCGCGCCCCGCCCACCTCCCCTCCCTCCGCGCGGCGCACGCGCGCCTTCTCCTCCTCCTCCGCGCCGCCCCCACCAGGAACCCGGCCACCGCCGCCGCGCGCGTGAAGCTCATCCAGGCATACGCCGCCTGCTCCGCGCTCCCCGACGCCCGCGCCGTGCTCGCCTCCTCTCCCGACCGCACCACCGTCTTCTTCAATGTCCTCCTCCGCGCCCTCACCGGCGCCTCCCTCCACCGCGACGCCCTTCTCCTCTTCGCCTCCATGCGACCGCAGGGCCCCTCCTGCTTCCCCGACCACTACACCTACCCGCTCGCTCTCAAGTCCTGCGCGGCGTCGAACAGCCTCCTCCTGGGTCTCCAGATCCACTCCTTCATCGCCAGGCTCGGCCTCGACGCGAATCTCTTCGTGGCGCACTCGGCGATAAGCATGTATGCGCGCTGTGGCCGCCCGATCGACGCGCACCAGATGTTCGACAAAATGCTGCACCGGGATATCGTTTCATGGAACGCCATGATTTCTGGGTTCGCTCACGCGGGCTTGTTTGGGCGGTCCATGAGAACTTTCAGGGAGTTGGTGGCACTGCAGCATCCAAATCCCGATGATGGGACCATGGCAAGCATCCTGCCCACCATGGGGAATGCCAAGACAGAAGATATTGTATTCATGAGGGGTGTGTTTGATGAGATGAAGTTTAAAGGGCTTGTTTGCTGGAATGCTATGCTAGCTGTATATGTTAACAATGGGATGCATGCTGAGGCTGTTGAGCTGTTCAGGAGGATGGGAAAGGACGGGGTTGAACCAGATGCAGTGAGTTTGGTCACTGTCCTTCCTTCTTGTGGAGAGGTCTCCGCGTTTTCACTAGGAAATCGGATCCATGAGATTATCAAGAAAAAAAGGATGTGCCCCAATATGTTACTTGAAAATGCTCTCATGGACATGTATGCTAAATGTGGATGCTTGAAAGATGCTAGGGAAGTTTTTGATGCTATGGGTGTGCGGGATGTGGTATCATGGACTTCGATCATTTCTGCTTATGGCTCGCATGGCCATGGGAGAGAGGCCATTGACCTATTTGAAATGATGCAAGGACAAGGTCTAGAACCAGATTCTATTGCCTTTGTCGCTGTTCTTGCAGCATGTAGCCATGCTGGCCTCTTGGATGTGGGAAAGCATTACTTTGATTGCATGACTAGTAGGTATCAGCTAAATCCAAAATTAGAGCACTATTCTTGCATGGTGGACCTTCTTGGGCGTGCTGGGTGCATAAGTGAGGCCTATAATTTCATCATGTTGATGCCTATCGAGCCAAATGAAAGAGTTTGGGGAGCCTTATTAGGAGCTTGTCGGATTCACTCCAATATGGACATTGGGTTGTTGGCAGCAGACAATTTATTCAGGCTGGTACCTGAACAAACGGGATATTATGTGTTGTTATCAAATATTTATGCTAAAGCTGGGAGATGGGCAGATGTTGCCTTGGTGAGAGGTGCCATGGCTACCAAGGGTATTAAAAAATTACCTGGTTGTAGCACTGTTGAGCTAGGAGACCGAGTTATCACATTTCATATTGGTGATAGATCTCATCCGCAATCTGAAATGATCTATGAAAAATTGGATGAGCTGTTAGGAAAGATCAGGGGAATGGGTTACAACCCAGAAGTCGAGGCTGCACTCCATGATGTCGAAGAGGAAGACAAGGAAGGCCATCTTTCAGTGCACAGTGAAAAATTGGCTATTGCGTTTGTTCTTATAAACACTAGTCCAGGGACACCTATTAGAATAAGAATGAATCTTAGAACATGTGGTGATTGCCATCATGCTGCAAAGCTGATTTCAACCATCACCAGCAGAGAGATTGTCCTCAGAGACATCAATAGGTACCACCATATAGTGCGAGGAGTTTGCTCGTGTGGAGACTATTGGTAATAGAACATATGATTATCACATATACCTTGTCTTAACTTCAAGGACGAGCTGGTTGGTTGAAGAACAAAGATCTTGCTATGAAGCTTAAATTGAACTTCCGAAAATATGTGTGTCTCTGGGTTGTTGATAGAGATGGTAATTGTCTGAGCAACATTTCTTGCATAAATGCAATATTCACATGCTACCGTGGCTGCCAGAAGAAAAGGAAAGCGCATCCAGTGACTGAGCATCTCATTTCCTGGTCTGGTTCTTCAGTTCAATAAAATCAGCTAGCCAGAAAGGTTAATAGTCTGATACAAAATACTTTTTAAACAATGATTCATCCAAGCTGTTGTATAACCTTGACCTGTTTTTTTGAACTGCAGATAAGGAGATAAATACTAGGTGGAGAACCAAAGGCATCGATTATGAATGGCAATTGTCCTATTGATTATGTTTGCATATCTTGTTCACATGCTGAACAATACCTAACAATAGAAGAAAAAAATCCAATAGAAGAATTTGTTCAGGAATTTGTGGTTTAGCCAAGAAATGGTTAACCAAGATGTTTGCAAGAAATGATGTCATACAAGGCTACTGCTCTGTAGCACTATTTTTTCTTAGTTCTACAGTCCCATACCCCCGTTCAAATATCAACATCCTGGCATCAGTAAGAATAGCATAAAGCATTAGCCATTAGCCTATGCTAAGTTTCACCATGGTTCATACACACATGTTGCCCACTTCTGATACTGCATTGTAATTGACAACCAGGGATTGCAATACAAGTCGAAGAAAAACATATATTCTTCTTTCGCTGCACAAATATGAGGCGCGTGTTTCTGTTTTTCTTGCCTACTTTCTTGTACATGATAGCTTCATGTAGGTCCGAATTCCTTTTTGGACCATAGTTTCCAGTTAGTATTTGCGACAATGATATGCTAGAAACTGAAAACATAATGAGTTAAGAAATATTATGAGCTATGATACTTTAGTCAATCTAGCTTGGTTTTCTCATCAAATGTATTATTGGTAATTTTGACTTTGACTCCTCTAGGTGAATGTCTAGCAGCAAAGTAAACCAGATGACTGAGATGTTGTGTTCATGTTGATAGAAACCATGTGAGCTTGCAAGTATCATTTAAAATTGCATTTCTTGATTAAACATGGTAAAAGGAACACATCTATCAGTACCCTTTAAACATGAACTGTCGTGAGCTTACATAGACCTCATCACATGAATAAATATATGGGGATTATATTAATTTGAAATATTTGGAAGTTTTTAAAGTACACACGATTTTCTGTGTCCTGCTTTCTTAGACCATCCTAATGTTGATTTTAGCTTGCTCTCCTCGTCTTAAGAAATTATCCAGTCTAACTAAGCAAGTTTTATTGTGTGTTATCACCAAATTACGCCCTCTTCCTTTGCTATTTCTTGTCCCACAGTCCATCTTTTCGAGAAATTTGCTCCGGACTGTTACCATAACTCTGACGACCCCTTGTTTTTTGAACGGGTTTTCATGCTCCTGTCTGCGAGTACTATGTAAACATTGTTCTTCTGCTATTGCCTCTGCGTTTCTCAGCTTAGCTGGATAACGGGTAAAAGTCTAATCAATGCATTATTATTTGCTTGATACAGAGTTATTTGTCATAATTACTTGAGAATAGAGCCATCAAAATCCAATCCAGTACAAATTTCGATTCAGTGACTATGGGGGAAAAATTTGCAGTCCATGCCGATTATACTAATTTTCTCTTTGATCATGTTATAATCACAATCGGTTAGCTTGTTCTGCATTCAGATTTGGAAATTTTTAATTAGAATGCTATTAGTATTCCTTTTGCAATGCTCACACCTCATGGTGTGTTTAGCAATTCCATTATTATGAATAAAATATAGAGGTATGCAGCATGCTTATGTCGCCAGTGAGAGAAAAAAAAAAGTTGCTTGCTGCGATACAATATGTGGACTGCAGAAGCCTGCAAATCTATCTATTATATAATTAAAGGAGGGGAAAACGGAGCCACCACGTTCGTCCACATCACCCAGATTATCTCAGTCGTCGGATCAACGGTGGGACCAGATTATAACGGCTCGGATTAAATCTACCTAATATAGGATAGTCTATCTACTATTAGGGCCTATGTCCACATCACCCAAATTATCTCAACCGTCGGATCAACGGTGGGACCATATTATAACGATCTAGGTTGAATCTATCTATTTGTCTACTATATATTATATATGATTTAGAATAAAAAAAGATCAAATGATGATTATCTTGAATATTCATCGTTTCATATCATAAAAACGATATGGTACGTGAATATTAAGATATGGTACGTGAGTAAAAACGATGAATAAAAAAAGATATGGTACGTGAATATGCTCTCGATCATGAATTAACGATGGAACTCACGTCTAATATATGCATGCATATCATAGATCATATCTTGATTAGCCTTAGATACGTTGCTTTTACTTCCAAATCAGTTAAGGTAATTAGTTCAACTAATAATGACGTAGATTTTCTCAACGATAGAAAAGTTGAAATTTCATAGCACTATATGTTTAATTGGATTTTACGCATATATATCTACATGCTTCTAATTAAATTGGTTCAAATTCTCTTATTATAAATTACAAGTTGAAAGCAATCAAATGTAAATCGAGCGCACTTGACAATGCATAGCTCCCAACCCTTGCAGACATTAGAATTTAGAGGTACCACCGCATGCCCACTACTAGAGAGCTAGATTTTACGACCGGTTCCAAACCCCTTTACTACTGGGTTTTTGGACTGATTGTAACCAACCAACTGGGAGTGATACTCACGGGTATCACTATTCACTACCAACAAACTAGGAGTGATACTACCGGGTGCCGGGTTCACGAATCGGTTTTTGTCGGGTCCACGAACTGGTTGTAGTGTTGCCAAAAGTTGGAAACATATTGGCAGAAGTGGGATTTGAACCCCAAGACCTCATCCAGCCTAGATTAAAAACATACATCTGTCTACTATCTATAAATCAAAAAATACTAAAAAATCTCACATTAATCGTAATAAAAAAATATCTACAATTAACTATGGTGGGTCCAGATTATAACGGTGCATCTACACAGTTAACTATGGTGGGTCTAGATTATAATGATGCAGATCTAACAAGATTATATATAGACATATTGTGATTAGACTATATCATAATCTTGGCCAAATTATGATATGTTAACTAAATCAACTATGATAAGTCAACTTATAAAAAAAAGATCTACTCCGTGAGCCAAATTATATTGGTGTAGATTTTAAAAGTTCATGTTGGCTACAATAAAATAGATGTTAATATAAAAAATATAAACTATTAATCATCTTGAGTCTAAATTATAATTGCCTAGATTTTTAAAGGAGAGTTTACATTGACTACAATAATAAAATATAAAAAACATTGAAATTCAATCCGGTTGCCACGCGGTCCAACTGACATATCAATCATACTATGTTTCTTCTTTGCATGAACAAATTGTATGTCCTCTTGCCATCAACTATAAAGTTATTTGTTGTATTGCATCCTAATATCAATTGTATATGAGATATTAGTTTTCATGTATTTATCTTTTTTCCTTTTTCACTAAAGCTCTCGGCCTGCATGTATGATGTATACACAAATATTTTTTGAGGTGTACGAATGTAGCTAAATGCCAAATAAAAATGGCTTACAATGTTAAAAGATTGTCGTCGATTTAAAATCCTAAGGATGGGATGAGACATCTATATGTTAGGTCGAAATTCTAGAAGGCGATGTCTATGTGCTACTCCTAATTGAAATGATTTTAATATTAAAATATAGAGAGAGTAGATGAATCTAAGGTCATGAGGACAAAACATTAGGCACGTCAGTAAAAGAAAATGACTACGCATGGCTACAAATCAAAACATCATGGAAATTAGAACCCGGGAGAGGCATGAGGAGAAGATAGCATTCAAAGTCTGCAAAGCAAACATCTACATGTTGCATACATATCAAAGCGTTTGAAGATTACAACTCAAATGGTAGGAAAATCGTTGATGGCAAGGAGTTGTCGATGGTCTGATTGTTGCATACTAAAAAATTAGAATGAGACATCTACTTGCTGCTATAGATCAAAATAAGGCATGGTTATGCAATTATGGAAATCAAAACACTGCATGATTAGAAAACCAAATAGTAGATGACTAACTTAATTGGATGGACACATTGTTGCATATATCAAAAGGCTAAGGAGACATCTATTATTGAGGACCAAAAGTATTAGATGGAGACAAGTTACAATGGTGCAAATCAAAACGCTTCATAATTAGAAGTTTTATAGCATCCAATAGAGACTACAATAAGAAAACCTAAATTTATAGATGTCTGTGCATACTTTGTTATTCTGCATCTAATCAAGGAAAAGTTGTAAAGAAAAAATACATGTTCTAAAGCTTGGTAGCCAAATCTAATATAAAATATAATCTATTGATTTAATATTTCTAATTTCTATATTTTCGGGATGTTGCATGGCCGCCATGCTCTAAGAAATTGAAAGTTTCCATATTATCAAAGTAAAAAATATAATTTTATACAATTAAGGTGTAGATTTCAAATATAGTTTTAGTAACTTTAACTAGATGGCTCCAAATTTACATACAAACTAAGTAATCTAGCCGCGTAAATGCGCGGGTCATCATGCTAGTTAGTATAAAAAAGAAGTTCGAAAATATATCTTAACTTTTCTTTCGAAAGGAATTAAATAGTGCACTGATTATGCCATCTTTATGATATTCCTATGTATTTTGAAGGGTTTGAGTGAAAGATAGAAATTAGCATGATTAGTTCCAATTATTGAACCAAGTTTTAATCCTCCATCTCTCTCCAAGGGGACCAACATGACTTTTATCTAAAATATCAGAGAAGGCATTATCGATATTGCCTTGTCAGTTCCCACCCGGCATCTCCGTGCTATCATAGCCATCATTCAACAATATTTTATTCTCTTGTCAATCAGTGTACTAGTATATACTGCAGTAAAAAGCTTTCAGAGTGAAATGATATGCTCAGAATGGCCTCGCAACTTTCTACTCGGAGGGGGGGAGACACTCGAGTAGTCCATGTATAAGACTTCCAGCTCAGCGAAGAGAAGAAGAGTTCATACTACTATCTTACTTACAGTCTTATAATCGATTTTAAAGACTGCCATCTATTACATATGGGACCACATTTAATATTATGTATAATGTTATAACTAGTCCATCGGAGATTGTACATATACGCTAACTATATTTACACGCCCACTTCTTACAAATTTATTATAGCTACACTATTGGAGATGCTCTAAGTGAAAGTGATGTTCCTGGTTGAAGCATTGAAGACGAACTCTAGAACCACATCTAGCCTTAATTTTCAGCCTTAGGCAAATCAGTCTAAAAATCAATGGAATAATTCTTTCAGACATCAATCCTGTCCATTTCTGTTACAATTGAAAAAATCAGTATGATAACAATAATATAAAATAAAAAACAACTAGAAAGTTCTGCTTCTATAAGCTTGTAATGAATTATATTTTTATAATCTTTCTCAAGCTACCATAAATCACTATTGCCTTTCTTGGCAGTATTCACATCGCTCAATCCATTGTGAGAACCTGCTCTTGTTATCGAATAGCATGCAATATGCATCACATTATTTTACCATCTGCAGTTTTTTTTTTTGTCACGGCACTACTATAACACATTACAAATGCCTTGCGACTCAAATCATACCAATATTCTACAATACATGCGAGAAATTGAGAATACTATTATATTCCTTAGTTCAGGCATCGTTAGCGAGCAGCTTGCATCCAGTGCCCCCAGCACTGCTGCAGCAACATGATCTGAACCTGATATTCTGTTGTGGCAACAGAATGAAAGCTCACCTCCGAATACAAAAACCTCATGCCTGTACGTGTGAACCGTCGCTAGAAAAATCACAGAAATGTTTCAAATTTGCATCAGAAGCAATGCTAAAATTTATCTAACCACCAGCGAGTGGGGCTGGGGGAGCTAGGCGAAGGGGGTGGAGAGCAGAGCGGCATCACTGCATCAGCTAGGGCTTTAATGCTGCCCCCGTGACACATTCGTTGGGGCGCAGCACTCTCCGTGCGCGCGATGTCTCACCCGATCCCAATAATTGGGCGGCCTGATCATCCTGCCCACGCATTAGGGTGGCAGATCAGATGGCGCGAGCGTACGTGTGTACGTGCCACTGTTTTTCCCCCCTCTCGCCATCCTTTTCTCCATGGACTTTCTCCCAGCTCTCCCACGCGATCGAGCCTGCATGATCGTTAAAAAGAAGGGAGTTTTTTTTTTGTGCGCGTTAGTTCTGCTACGTTGCATGCCGTCGTGATTGGGGCAAAGTGATTGTGCCAAGGTTGGCACGAGCTTGCTTGCTTGTGTTGGGGGATCAACTAGTAGAAATCACGTTACGGCGACACTGATCGCCTGGTTGTGGCGTCGCTGTTTGGAGGTAGTTATGGGGAGCTTGTGAGAGATGCTATATGTTGATCGGCTCGCTGCTCCACGTCGCCTTACTAGCTGGACATTGTCGAGACTAGGGATGGCAACGGGGAATTCCCCGTCGGGGAATGGCTCCCCATCCCTGTCCCCGCGTGGGGAAAAATTCCCGTCCTCGTCCCTCGCCAACGCTCACGGGGACATTTTCTCCCATCTCGCCCCTCATGAATAAATCCGACGGAGATCCCTGTCCCCGTTTAAATTGTATCTAATATATATGTATTTGGTATTAGTATAAAACATTATCATATATATGTATTCTCATAGTTAATAAATCATCATATATGCATCAAAATGATCACATATATACGTTGGATGATCACTTGATAAGGTCATTATTTATTTTTGTCATTAACTATTACATGAAAACATCATCACATTAAAGATTAACGGGCCCCGCGGGGAACGAGGACGGGGGATGCTTCCCCATCCCCGTCCCCGTTTACCCGACGGGGAAAGAATTTTTCCGCTTGCATCCCCATGAAGAAAGCTCCCGCCCCGCCCCTAATAGGGAATTCCCATGGGAATCGGGGATCGGGGCCCCATTGCCATCTCTAGTCGAGACAAGGGACGTGATCTGACGGGGAACTACGGAATCTTGATACTGTTGTGGCCTTCTCTCGCACATGTTGTTGCGTTTTCGCGTTCGTGAATGACGAAAATGATGATGTAGTTCTTGATGCTTATTGGATATATAGATTGATTCAGGACACGAGGAGTTCTTACCTTTATATAGGAATTTTACTCTTTCATTTCTTGCGGTCTTATCTAATAGCTCAAATTGATCCAATTTTTCTATATTGTCATATCGATATGTGCAGAATTGCTACGGATCAGACGTCCTATTGGATCGGACATTTTCAACCCGATCCATCACTGCACGCTCTTTTTAACCTAGCCCACCGTCGCTATTGAATGTGATTTGTTCCAATAGTTCAAATGCATGTTTTAGCAGTTAATTTCACTTGTTCCATTAGTTTAACGTGCATGTTCCATTTTTTATAGTATATTTGTCTTGTTCCTACAATTCAATTTATTTGATTTGTTCTAGTAGTTCAAAGTTAATGTTTCAGCTCTACATCTCACTTGTTCCAATAGTCCAATGCGTGTGTTTCCATTTTCGTATAGCACACTTGTTTTGACCATGTAGTTCGTATATATCATTTGATTTGTTGCAGCAGTACATTTTACTTGTTGCATTAGTTTGACGTGCGTGTTCCAGTAATACATGCATTTTCATTTTTTCCAAAGTGTACTGCGGAAACAAACTGAGTGAACTGCCAGAACAAGTGCGGAATCAATTTTTTAGATAGATCGAACGTCGGATGGCTAGCTTGTCCTCGAGATGTATACTACAATGAATAACTTTTTTGGGAGGAACGTCCTCTAAACGAATTTTTAGATCTATATAATACTATTGTTCAATTATATTTGGGTTTGTATGATAAGAGACATATGTGGAAATATGTGCTTAGCATGTTGCAGAGGATGGTGCATGCATGCAGGAACGCGGATAGCAATTCCATTGTACTACATAGGCTTAGAACTTAAGCTTGTGTGGTTTGTTGCAACAAGCCCAAGCTAAGCTCAATTTCCAACTCGAGTCTAAAAGTGAGTATAGGTCCATCTAGACTGACTCGCTCATCTGGACTTGCGAGTGCTTGTCTACCTAGGAGCCTACTATTTTGAAAATCCACCCCTGGGGCAAGATAGCTCAACTATAGGTCTCCTAAACAATTGCTCCTTTGCTCACCCTCTCCTCCCCCAACCGCTACCGACTGCATCTTTCCTTTGGTCCCTAAGCCTCATGGCGAGCTTGAGCAGGGGGATAAGAGTAAGTGCATGCAACGAGCAACATCTTAATTAGCTTACTCGAACCCAACGCACACTTCCTCAAGATCCTTCATCAGTTGAGAACTGTCCTGATGGTCCCCGGTCACTATCAGCACTATCTATATATCCTAGTACTTTGCCACCAATCTTGCGAGCTTCACAAGCTAGTCCAAAATTTTAATGAGTTCAAGCTGAGCCAACAAGTCTAACTCACTTAGGCTCAGCTTGGCTCGGTGCCAACCTTAGTTGTATAGTACAATCTTAGGCCTTTGAGGAAAATGAATAAAATGAAGAAGTAAGTTGATCAGGTTTCTATTGTACCATATAAAGGGATAACGATGGGAGCTAATCAACTTTCTGGTAAAGCTAGCTGCCTTGCTGAGCAACAGGTTTGTGGAACCCTACATGCACTATTACGCTATTTCCTCAAAGAAAAGAAACGGTACCATATGCTGAGTTTTTCCTCCATTCATTTAACTAAACCAAAGCCTTGTACATCATGCACAAATATGCATTCCACACCACTACACAATACAAACTTTTACGAGACATGGCAAAAAACAATAAGGCTTCATCCCCTTCCACTTATCCCGTTATAAGAATTCATACACCATGCCGCCAAACGCATCAGTCATATGGTTCTAAGCTATTGGAATATAAAACACCTTTGTCCTTCTTATTGTGCTCAAAACTTTCCTGATTTCATTGATTCTCCAATCCCATCTCAATCTGTCTGCTTCCCTTTGATCAATCTATCTACTATCCAACACAATAACACCCCAACACCACTTCTTTCAACTCAGTTCTGTTGCCAACTTTGCCCCAACTCTTAGCGCCTTCGCTTTTACTTCTTTTAGTTGCATTGCATCCTTTTGTTTTGTGAGCTCTATGACTAAGACTTTGCCCTTGTGATCCCGGCACAATAGCAACAGCTGCAGTAGCTCTGAAGATTGGGTCTACCACAACATCCACATTGACTAGCACCACACCCTCTTTTTTTTTTGACATATCTCATTTTGTTCTTCCCATATGTACAAACACCCATATATATGCGCCATCCACCCATTAACTCTCACCTTAACCTTTGACAGCACCCCTTCTTTGTTGATCTTCTTTTTGTGAAAAAGTCTCTCATTTCTTCCCTTCCACCGTTCATAACACAACGCCCCACCATTCTCTCTCCGACGGCAGCTCGATCAGGTATAGATTCGAGCAAAGATCTGTCACCTTCATCCCCCTTCTCAGCGACTAGGCCACCTGCAGCGCCTTCAAAACTAAGACCGAAACTTTCCTCGGCGCCATGAGCTTCCCCACCAAGCTCCACAGCTAGCGATGGCTTCACTTCCGTCTTTCTTCTCGGATCATACCTTACCGCCGCCTGAGCCCATTCCAAGACACTACCTTTTGCTCTGCAATTCTGAGTGGTCGTTTGATCGCTCTGACCAACACATGCTTGCTACAATTATGCTAGACTAAAGGAGAGAGAAGGATCCTAGAACCAAAAGACGCACTACTCCTACATAAGAAGGGTAGAATATTGTGCCTGTGAGCTATGGCCCAAAATGACATCGTGCTTATTACGAAGGCGGCTTTAAATACTCCGGGCCGCTATTCTTATTTTACATGCTTGCTTTTCTGGGTCACCAACAGCAAGCATGTAAAGCTGTACTGGTACTTCCGTTGGATTATTTCGAGCTGTATAGAAAAAAAACTATAATTAATCATCGTTCCAGAGACCACCATAATAGCAATGATGTTGATGATTTAAAAGAACGTATGAAGATTCCGAGCCCATCAAAAAATACAGGCGAGTTCAATCAATTGTGTGTGGCCACCACATCCATCACACCACCAAAAGGAGGCCAGACATAATACTAGCACGTACCACTGTACCAGCACCTGCACTGCTGCTGCTCCTGTGACCGACGATGCATGTACCAGAGCCGTCCGTGTCCGTTGCGACGGTTCACAGAACCACTTGATTTGCGACGGTTCACAGAACCACTTGATTTGCGACGGTTCACAGGAACTGCACTGCAGTAGCCCACTAGTAGTAGGCTAATGTACACACTCCACGGCGCCTCTGCTGCTGCTGCTGCGCGCCACCAACCACCCATGCGCGCGCCCGTGAAATATCGCCGCCTCATCCTTTGCTCCGAGGCAAACCGGCCATCTGCATCCGCTCTCCCAACCCAACCCAACAATCATCCGCGGCGGCAGGGCCGCACAGCCCCGCGCAACAGCAACGCGCCGCCCACCCGGCCGCGAGCGGGGCCGGCCGGCCGGCGATCGATGCACGGCCGCGACGGACGACGGCGACCGGCGGGAGAGGGTGGGCGGCCGGGGCGGGTGGCGAGGCATGCAGGCGCCAATGATTGCCATGCACGGCACGTACGCCGTCGCGGTCGGCGATCCCTACGTCGCGGTACGTGGAGCGACATGGGACCTCAGTTCCCGAGCGAGCGATCGTGGGCGCAGTTAATTACCTGCGCGCGCATTTCCATTGCCGAGTAGTGGTGGGTGCTTCCATCGGGTGGCCCGGCCCCTCTGCGAATGATTGGTTGCCGTCGGTAGGGGTGTGTCGGTGGGCGGAGTTGGGTGAGGCGAGGCGAGGCGAGGGCACCGTGGAGACTCAGGGTTTCACGTGCGTGCCCAGGCGCACGGTCGGGGATGCGCGTTAGAATCTTTCGTTTTGGGGTACGAGAATGCTGACGAGGGGGGCATACCAAATGTGCCCGGCGATTCGGCCTAGATGTTACACAAACTAAACGTGTACATGCACGTATTGGATCGTACGTACGCCATACCGCAACACCAGGCTGATTTATGTGAGAGTTGCGTTAGAGTATTTACCACTCACACTGAGCAAAATCCAAACATTTTACGCTTATATGCTTGTAAGAGTCACCTCTAAATACCCCTTAGAATTTGGGCTCTTTTACGGTACATGCTGAATTTTTTCAGAAATGCTGGAGTACTATTAAAAATGATATTATGCTGCTCTTTGAGTGCTTCCATAAGAGTGAATTAGATATAGAAAGACTAAACTATAGGTCCATTGTGCTGATCCCCAAGTGCCCTGAGGCTGAGGCAGTAAAGCAATTTAGGCCTATTTGTCTTTTAAATGTTATATATAAGTGGTTCACTAAAGTTTTGACCAATAGGCTTCAAGGAGTAATGAATAAGATCATTAGCAATACCCAAAATGCTTTCATCCCAGGGAGGTTTATCATGGATGGGATTATGGCTCTGAATGAGGTGATTCATCACACTAAACAAAGCAAAAAATGTGGAATATTCTTAAAAATTGACTTTGAAAAAGCTTATGATAAGATAAACTGGGATTTCCTCATGAAATGTTTGAATTGGAGGGGTTTCGATGAGAAGTGGTGCAAATGGATGGAGATGGTGATAAAAAATGGTACCCTTTCAGTTAATATCAATGGTTTTAAAGGCCCTTATTTTAAAAGTTATAAGGGAGTTAGGCAGGGAGATCCATTATCTCCATTACTGTTTAACATTGCTGTGGATTGTCTTAGTAGAATGATACTTTTTGCTCCAAAAAAAGGGGAAAATAAAAGGTTTGGCTGATGACTTAATCAAGTTTGGGACCCCTATTTTTTAGTATGCTGATGACACTATTCTTTGTCTTCAAGATGACATTGAATCGGCTATTAATGTTAAGCTTATGCTGTCAATCTTTGAGAAAATGTCAGGTCTCAAAATTAACTTTCTTAAAAGCGAGATTATTTCTGTTAATGGAAATGAGGCCAAGGATAGGGTTTTTGCTGAGCTTTTCACCTGTGTGGTGGGCTGTTTCCCCATCAAGTATCTTGGGGCTTTAATTAGTCACAAGAGAATCAAGGTTGGTAACTGGGATGCCCTGGTGGAAAAAATCTCAAAGAGATTGAATTCCTGGAGGGGAAGATTTCTGTCTATGGGAGGTAGGCTCACTTTGATTAATGCCTGCCTATCCAGCATGCCTATGTACACTATGTCAATGAATCTGCTCCCTAAAACAATATGCAATGACATAGATAAAATCAGAAGAAAATTCCTGTGGAATGGTCTGGAGGGAAAGAAAAAATACCATCTTACAAAGTGGGGAGAAATTACAAAGCCTAGAGATAAAGGGGGTTTGGGTATTCAGGATATTAGACATTTAAATATCAGCCTTCTCTGTAAGTGGCTTTGGAAATTGGAAACTGAGAATGGTGTGTGGCAAAACCTTGTTAAGGCTCGATATTGTAAGGGCCAGGGGTTAGCCCTTGTTAAAGCAAAACAAATGGACTCCCCCTGTTGGAAAGATCTGATGAAAATTAAGCATTTTTATGTGAAAAATAGGAGAGTGGAGTTGGGAAATGGTAAAGCAACCAGCTTTTGGTTTGATAATTGGTATAAGGATAAAATGCTTTGTGAGCAATTCCCTGAGGTAGTTGGCATTTGTCAAAATTTAAATTGTTCAGTGGCTGATGTTCGTGATAATAAAGAGACTTTGAGATTCAGAAGAGATTTTGAGGGAGGATCTAACCCTCACTGGAATGACATGTTACTTGCTTTATCCTCAAATCATAATCTTTCTGAAAATGATGCTTTTAAATGGATCCCTGAGAAAAAAGGAAAATTCACTGTGGCCTCAATGTATAAAACCTTTTATTGTATAAAAGGCAATAGAAACCTAATGAAGATCTGGGAGACAAAAATCCCTCTTAAGATCAAAATTTTTCTCTGGCTGTGTCAAAAGAATGCAATTTTATCCAAGAAGAACCTGTATAAGAAAGGCTGGACTGGTGATCAAACTTGTGAATTTTGCAATGAGGTAGAGACTTGCAATCACATCTTTTTTGGGTGTAAGATGGCAAAAGTTCTGTGGGGGGTAATTGCTAACATTTTGAATGCTAACACAACCCCAAAAAGTTTTGAGCAGGTCTGGGCCTGGTTTTACAAATGGAATGAGGGTTCCATGAGGCTGAGTGGTTTCTGTACTGCTGCCATTATCTGGGCTATGTGGATTACCAGAAATGATTGTTGCTTTGAGAAGCACTGCATCAAAGATCCACTATTGGTAGTTTACAAAATGGTGGCTTTTGCTAATCTTTGGACAGGTCTGCTTAAGGCTAATGACAAGGAGTTGGTGGAGCTGGGTGTAGCAAGGATTTTTCAAGTGATCAAAGACTACCAGGACGGCAAGGAGGACCAGGCCAAAAAGAGAAGGAAGGATGAGGAAAAGAAGAGCTGATTGACCCTTGCTGCGTTCATGTTGATGGTCTTTTGATGTTTGCTGAAAGCTTTTGTGTTCTAGATCTGTCTTGATACTTTCATAACATTCTGGGTTGGCTGTGCGTAGTTGCAAGCGCTTTCGATTGGTGAGGTCACCAGTCGTGTAGCGTCTTTGTAGTTTTATTTTCTCTGCTTGTTGGGATATTGTTTCCGTTATTCCGTGAGTAATGGAAATCAGGGTGCTCCCCTTTCTGCAAAAAAAATAGACATGAGCCGTTTAATTCACTTGATCTAACGGCTTAGATTGTTCTTAACTTTTTTTATACTACAACGTTAATATATTATACTACAAACGTAGTATATTTTTAGGGAGGGTATAATTGACTTTAGGTACAATTTGATATGAGAACAAATAAGTAATTATGAAATTAATAGATTAAATACTTATGCATTTGGATTAAATGAATTTAAGACCACTAAAACATAGAATCATACGATGAAATCATTTCTGCTGTTAAAATTTGATAAAAAAGTTAGAAATTTAAATTTAAATCAAATGGATTTTAGAAAAAAAAAAAGAAAAAGAAATCACTAGGGTTCTTGAGAAATCGATCATATATGGAAAGTTTTTCAAAAAGAACAGGAATTTGAATGGTTTATTTGAGAATCGATCATTTTTTCGGCAAACAAGAGATCAAGTTTAAAAAGTTCATATGTAAAAAAAAAGGAAATCACGGCAATAGATCAAAGAGAAACTTACTTAACGCACTTATTTGATTTCCATGGATAGTTTTAATTAGTCCGGTTTTCATGGCATCACAGGTGTGATATGCATGCGATCCGCTTACCATTTATGATCGGTTTAATTTGTGGGTGATGACCCTCCTAATTACATTCCATGCAAGCTGCTAATTACATTCCATGCAGCGTGCATGATGATTCATACGTGATTCCCCCAAAATTGCACGTATGCCATTAATCACTATTTCCTTTTCCAACTCTTTGCCATGCATGCGACCATAGAAAAAGACTAAACCGTCCCTAAAAAACGAGAGGTTGGATCTAAAATATACTACCATGGTAGTATTTTTTTTTAATAGGTACCATAAAAGAGCCCTAGAATTCAGCTCACGTCTCCTTACTCGTCCTGATCGGCCTCATGGCTAATCAGACGTACTGTCACTGTCCAAGAGAGCCTCCAAAGCAGTGGCGGATCCAAAAATTTATCAAACCCTGAGCTAAAATATATCATACTAAAACATACATATAAATATTAGAAATTGTCTACACCAAGTAATAATTCAAAAAGCACAATATGAACACATCATTGATACGAGAAGTACCTAGAAAAATACATAACCAATATAGGTCCATCTCAATGTAATTGAACTATAACAAATTGGTTGAGCTTGATGATAAGATGTCAATGTTCTCTTCATTTTCTTTCTCTATACCTAAATCGATGCGATTGAACTATAAATTAATAAATAAGTATATTGTATTAAATAAACTATACAAAATACAACTTACAAGAAGAAATTGAATTAACAATAAATTAAACAAATAGAAATTTTAGTAGTTTAGGGCGTGATTTCTTGCCGGTAGCCGGTGACCCGATCTGCTGATAATGCCTTCATCAGGTGGCGAATCGGTGACCGATCTTTTTCGTTGTCCAGAGAATCAAGGAAACGAGGAGGGCAGAGATTAGCGAGCAGAGGTGGCGCCGCAGCACCCTTACGAACATGAAGAGACGAGTCACGAACAGAACTGACAAGATTAGATCAATAGACGAAAAAACCAATCCCGTGTTGGTATCGCACGTAGGCCATAATGCATTAGCCATTTTGGTCCAGCCGGACCTCTAATGGGCTTGTGCCTCCACGCGAGTTTGCTTGCTCAATATCTTGGTTGTCATGTACGTTAAGCTAAGTACATGGTCTGAACTGGCATTAGCTACATACTAAGGGGTATCCCTACTCTAAATCCCAATCCCCGGGCTAGAGCCCACCTAGCCACAGGCATGGGTCCGCCCTTGCTCCAAAGTGGACAAGCCCATGGCCCAATGGACAATGGCCCATAGTGGCCCTGCCTGTGGCCCTGCCAACGGGCCTCCTCTCGGTCCACTCCTATGTCTCCTGTTAGGATTTACGCCAATGCAATATCACAAACGACACCAGGAGACACGATGTTTGGTAACACAGTTTAGCTTTTGAATACATCTGCGGGGCTCTGATTATAAGCGCCCTTCTCCAATCCATAATACCACAGCACACCGGCTGACCAAGTCACGACCACATGCCGACCGTTGACCTCCTTTTGCCTATGCTACTATTATGAAGTCGTTCACCTGGTGACACCAGGATTGCCTCTCTTTATATAGTGGAGACCTGACTAGAGTTCGACTCTAACTCTAAACCAGTCATGTCTATTACAAAACGGAGTCCATGTAACCTAATTGTACACATATTCGACACAAAACCTAACAAACCAAGAGACACAATGTTTGATAATGCAATTCAGCTTTCGCAAGTGTGTTGCGGTATTATGAATTGGGGATGAGGTCAAGAACAAGTTGAATGATGACCGCCTACCTTGGCCTCTCGCATTCTCGTCTTCGATTTTGTCATCCACCCGTCCGTCACTCTGCCTCCGCCTCATCAACTAGCTACCCACCACTGGGAACCACGCCTTGTGCCACCAAGAATCACGTTCGCCTCGTCATCCGACTCTCCCAGACCGCAACCTAGCTCGTAGGGTGCTAGTTGGTGCAGGGCGACTGCCTCCCTTCATAGCCCGAACCTAGAGCCGCAACATCAGGTCGTCATCTTGCCGACTTGTGACAACCGATTAGATTAGGTAAGGCATGCATTTCATACCCTCCTAACCTAAATTCCTAATTCCTAAACCCTAGAGAGGTGAGTCTTAAAATCTTAATGTGAGTAGTGATTCTGGGGCTTAATATCCAAGGAGTTTCAAAAGATTAATTTTAATTTTTGATTTGCATTTTTATTATTTATTTGAGATGACGTCATTGTCATGAACTATTTGTATTAATTTTGATGTTGCCATGGCCTATTTTATATTGATCATAATTTTATAATTTACGTCCATTCATTTCCAAAAACCTGTCCACCACTGTGGCCATAACGTTAATGTATGATCATTATGTAACCAAGGGACACGGATCCTCTGCAGTTACTGCCATCTGCAGTTGAGTCACTGATATGTGGGCCTGAACCCACATGTCAGTGACTACGCCAAGGAAAATAACTGCAGAGGATCTCAATCCACAACCCAGGCCGTACTTTATTCAGCCCGCAGAAGAATCAAGGTGGTGTCCACGGTCCGGCATACCAGGGATCCCTCGAAAAAAATAATTTGTTTCAGATTAAATTAAGTTAAATTAAATGAAAATTTGTTTTTTTTTTGCATAAGCCAAATGATGTAATGTTTTGTAATAATTCTTGTGGGGTTTTAAATAGATCTTTTTAAAGTTTGTAAATATTCTTTTCATAATTTTTTGAACTCGTTAAAATGTATTTTTAGAGAGTCACAAATTTGATACAGCAAAATACAACTCAACGTTAATCTGAAAACAAGGCCTAGACAAAGGCCTCCCCGCGTCTGGTATCTGTTCCTCCTTCCTACTCTCACTCCCGGGAGGACAAAAGAAAACGAAGAAGGAAGAGGAAGAAGAGTAGGCCGTGGCTTTCCTGAAAAGAAAGCGAGCGTGTCAGGCTCAGGCCGTGACCATCCCGAGGTAGGAAGCGAAATTGATGGCGCTGCACGAGTTGACGTCGATCGGAGCACGCTCCGGGCTCCGGCCGGTTGGCCCGCCCGTCAGTCCCCGTCGTACCGCCCACCACACTGCTCGCGACCGCATTTACTGCCCCCGCGCGCGCGGCGGGTTGGGTCGGCCACGGCGGCGCCTCCTCGCGCCTCGGTCTCATCGCCGTATCCCCCAAGCAATTTGTGCCGGAACTGAAGAGAATCTCGTCAGGCCCCGGCGGCCGTCGAGATGTTGCGGTTGCCGCGGGTGGCAGATCGAACGCGACGGCGACCAGCCGCTGCCTCTCGCGTCGCATCACCGCACACTCGCAGTAAACTCGCTGGCCACAACGGGCCACGGCCCCACACCCCACCGTCCCCGCCACGGAGAAGACCGCGTCTTCCTCGCGCGCGCACGGCAGAGCCCTCCCGCCGGAAACTCTTAACACGCGTGTATTATGGCCGGCTTTGTAGGTCGAAACCAATAGCATCGTAGCTTATATGGCTCAAACCATTATGTACTTTTTTTACTATTCACTTAATTCTTCCTATCTCTCCTCCTTTCTTCCCCACATCCAGCCTAAGCCCATTAATTCGTTTTTGATCGATCTCTCTTCTCTCCTTCTTCTCACCGATTTTCCTGACTTCTCTCTCTTGGCCGATGCCATCGTCCCGTCCCATCACTCCTCCTGGTTGGTACCTCCCACCGCGTGTCACTCTTCCCCCTCTTTGTTAAGGCCGACACATTACTTGGGAGGTACCATGTACACCTGTAGTTGACATCGCTCTCCACTAACTTATAACCCTCGGAGGACCAAACCACAACATACAGGGTTAATCCCGAGTGGATGCTATATATGTGCGTGTGAGTCGGCCCTTAGGTGGGATGACTTTAAGCGAATTTCGGATCGGGATGTTACAAATGGTATTAAAGCATTACCCATGCTACACAGACCACTTGTGTGTATAACACAAGTTGTGTACCGAGTAGAGTTTTCTAGGTTTTCACGCTACCGGGGACAACGGTTCATTTGGGGGGGGGGGGGGGGGCGGCGGGGAGATTACAACAACCCGCTTTTTAGTATCACATGGCTAGTTGACATCGCGTTCCACTAGATTATAACCCCTAGTAGCCCAAATCATAGAATCCAGGTTTAATCCATTTTAAGCGGACAGGATAGAAGGCCAAGTGAGATGCTATGTATGTGTGGGCTAGCTCTAAAGGTGCCATCTCTAAACGAATTTCAAACCTTGGTATTACAGCACCACTGATCTAGATTGCACTGTCAGACACAAATCCGTCGATGCTCATGTCATCAACCTAGACACCAACAACAAACAAATTGAGTAAGCACATGTCACCGAGCTTTGAAATAGCACTAACAAGTTGGTCCAAGCCATGCTAGATCTAGGTGACGGACAAACAGATTGGGTCTAAGAGCAAAAGATGTCACTGAGTGAACGAGTCCTAGCAAGCTGGTCCAAGCCATGTATGAGCCAGAGCTGAACCTACTTTCTAGTTCGTTGGATTCAAAGAGACCATCCAGCTTGGTCAACATGTGTGAGTCGAGTCAGATTTGGCTCGCTCAAGTTTTGATCATTTTCCACCCCTAGTGATGGCACCATCTTATATCTATCTATTATATATATAAATGAGGGGGGAAAAAAAGCCACCACGTTCGTCCACATCATCCAAATTATTTGAACCGTTCGATCAATGGTGGGACCAGATTATAACGGTTTAGATTAAAAAGAAGGATTCGTATCCAATACGATAAATAATAGAAAAGTTCCTATCCAACACGACAAATGTTAGAAAAGAGTCCGTAAATATAAAACTAAAGGATCCGTATCTAATACGATAAATAATAGAAAAGAGTTCAATCCGATGACAGATAATAGAAAAGTGTTCCTAAATATTAAAAATAAAAATTCAGAATAAAAATAATAGAAAAGTAGAGTTCATACTCAATACGATAGGTAATAGGAAAGAGTTAATAAATCTAGCCGCGCAATTGCGTGGGTCATCATGCTAGTTTAACCTAAAATAAAATTATAATTCAATTTTTATAAAGCAAATTCATTATTTGTAACCAAAAGTTAGTCTGATTCAAAATTTGTTCATATTTTTAAAAGTTTAGTATTTGCTATTGTCAAACAAACTTTCTCACCCCTCCGTGTCCCATTGAGAAAGTTGAAAATCCTCTATCTACCACCAAAAATCTTCCCTTACCTCCCATACCATTGGTTCAATTTTTTTCTCCCCTCTGTGCCACTGTTGTCAACTCTGCTACATGGACGAGCCATTATTACCAGTGATTTAACCTATATGACTTAATCAATTTTAGCCCAAACCCACCCCCACCCCAAAGCTGCCTCTTGCTCGTGCCCTTGCACCGGCAATTGGAACGACCCAGAGGAATGACCAGCAAGAGGCTCGCAGGTCGGCGGTGAGCTCCCGTAGCTGGTCCGTGCTCAGCCAGCACGTGCTCCTGAAGCACGCATACACTACCGACTCGCCTGGCTACTTTTGTTAAGCCTCCACAGGATGGGGTCCCTTCGGGCCGACAAGGAATGCTTTCGTTGGAGACCCACCCAGGGCCTGGTAGTACTTAGCAAAGTTGGTCTCAAGCGCGACGATTTCGGGGAGATTTTTTTTTTTTTGGGGGGGTGGAGGTGGAGGTGCACGACGACAATGGTGGCGGCGGTGAAGGCGCTGACGGCATGAAGCGTCACGTGCTGTCACAGAGGATGTTGTCGCTGTGTGGATGTCCCATGGAGATCGGTCGTTGAAGCAACAACACACGAGGGAAGGACGGTCTGGATCTAGGAGAGAGGAATGAGGAGCTAGCTATATGTTTTTTCTTCTCTTTTTTACATCCATAACGGGTCAAAGGTAGGGCAAGACGGTCAAAAGTAGCGCTAATTTAATGGAGATGACGACAATGGCGCTGAGGAGAGCAAAATAATAAAACGATGGCATGGAAGGGCAGAACAGATTCTTGATGGTAGATAGAGAATTTTAAATTTTTTTAGTGGCACGTAGAAAATTCCCTCAAATTTCTTTCATATTTGTCATTTTCACCAGCTCCATTAGATCTGAACATTCGTACATAAAAGCTAATCACTTTGTTTTTTTAAAGCCATTTGTCGAAGCCCCTATCTTATACTAATTTTTTAGCTGTTCTGTAAAAGCTACTACTTGGACATTTTGAAGCCATTGCAAACCATGTGGAATCAACCGTTTGGATGGGCCCGTGGAGTGGGCGGCTGCTGACGTGAAATAGAAGCACCTGCATGAGATTTCCAAACCTCTATATATGTACACACGAGATGGTCTAGCCGCCAGAAGAAAGTCAGCGCTTACGAAAGTATCATGAGGTCAACGCATGTCTGGCGTCGTACGATTTGGATCGAATTGTTTCCTACACAGGGCAGGTGAAAAACATCGGATGTGACCATTATCGAGCTTAGATACACACCATCAAGCATCGGCTGCTTAAAAATTTAGTGGCATCGTTTTACATCGTCATCCGCATCCATCCTCACACATCTTGCTTTAGGATATTTTCCTTTTGCCCAAGATGAAGTTTGCAAAGCAATCAACCCTTTTGGATACCACGTCAACAAAGATCAAACGAACATTACTATTAATCAGGACGAATCCTATCAAAGATGACGGCTTTATTGAAATTGTATCAGAGTGCGGGATACGGCAGTCCAAGTACGAGTATACAAGTACTGCATTTCTGCGGTGACGGTCGGTAATGGCTACTTGTATACTTCCTCCTTTTTAAGATAATAGTTTTTTTAAATTTTTTAAAACAATCCTTCAAAATATTTAGTAAAACTTTTAAAATAATTTAGATTGAGCACGTAATAATCATCTAGATAGATTCATCTCAAAAAGAACTTCTTTGATATTATAATTTAATTATATTTTATAAATAAATTGTAATAGTTTTTAGTGTTCAAATTAACATTTTGAAAACTGTCAACGTAAAAAAACTAATATTTAAATAGGAGAGAGTGCATTGTTTCAAAAACCGAGCTAAAAAAACACAAAACCACCTTTAAAACAAAACCATAAAAAAATTCGTCTCGCAAAGTCAAATGGTCTAAGTCCCAATAGCAGCCACCCAATGTCAATACATACAAAACGGCGCACAAGGATCAAAACGTGATCAATCTACCCAAGATGCGGACATGTACAAACAACGTGCCACATCCACATCTGTTAGATAAAATGCTCACACAGAGAATAAGCAAATTTGGTCGAATGCCACTTGAAATTTTAGTATTTTTGAAAAACCACAACAAAAAATATATTTCACACATATTAGTGTTTTTACTTTTTAAAGTTTTTTACTAATGTTATATTTAAATAAAAATTTTAATTCTTGCACGGTCTACGTGCGTTTTTCCCTACCACATGAGCGATTTGAACGTTTATCGCAGATGTTTGAACCCTGTTCGCATCACAGACGTACCAGAGTATCTTCTCTCTTGCAACATTGGGGCATCCCGACCGCAAAAAGATGAAAGTTAGGCCTTGTTCTTTTCGGCGTATCGTTGCGTTGGAGTATTACTATAGCAAATTTGAGAACCCTCGAAAAGATGTATAAAGATTATAAAAAATAATTAAAAAATAGTTTTAGCATCTTTGGAAGGACTACTAAAAGCCACGAAAAAATCGTTACAAATTATCACTACTTATAGGCTATATAAAATAAAATAAAATTTGCTACAGTAATACGCAACAGTACGATACGCTGAAAAGAACAAGGCCTTAGTGTGCCTAATCCAATCCTCGACCACCATAATACCAAGGAAGGCATGGATTTATACTAACTCCATTTCAAAATATAAGACGTATAATTTTACCACACGGTCTTCAACGTGGAATGTTGGCCATTGATTTCTTTCACAAGATATCACCACCAACTACAAAAATTAACATAATATGAAAGTATTTTAAAATACGAATCCAACTATACCACGTAAATAACACTAAACTTATATATTTTTAGCTTAAATATTAGTTAAAAATTACAAACGTTGATTTTTTTTAATAGAGTACATGCTTTATCTTATATTTGGAAAAAAAAAGTGACTATTAATGTGATAGACGCCTTTTCCTTTCCAAAAGAACACTCCGATTTCTTTTCTTTTCTTTTTCTTTTGTTTCTCTACCCATGTGGTGAACTATTTTTCCTCCTTTTCCTTCAACCAGGCTCACCAATGGCACCTGCCCTTCGTCTCCATTTGCTCACTTTCCCAAGCCACTGCAACTCCCACCAAGAAATTCTCCCCCTTTCTCCCTCTCATCATCGCAAGATCCTATCGCAAACATTCTCTCTCCCGTTTGCCATGGTGGTGGTCTGAGGCATCGCATCTAATCCCACTGTTCCCATCACCTTCTTGTCTCTGCTCGCCAGCCGCAGCTTACCGGCAGCGCAGTGCAGCGGCCTAGCTCGCCGCCGACCGCGACGGCGACCGGCTCATTCGTTGTTCAACCCTGCTCCTCTCTGCGTGCCTCGACTTGGTGCCTCCTTTTTTGTTTCCCGCGGAGTTTGTGGTTGGAGTGGTTGAGCGAGCGAGGCGAGCCCGCCGATGGCGACGACGGCGACCCCGCGGGGCGGCGTGGCGTGGCGCCATGAGAAATTGTTTTTAATACGCCCCCTGCAGCTGAAGCCTGACAACCTAACCAGATTTTAGGTGGTTATTACCACTGTCGCTTGCTGCTGCTGCCGCTACAGCTCTCCCCTCTCCTTCTCCCTTCGCTCTGACACCTCCTTTTCTCGCAGGATATATTTGGCTATTTGCCGCTCTGGCCTCTTGCGCTTGTACTGTATCGTCTCTCACCTCTCCGGCAGCTTCCTTTCGGTTTGAATTCAGCTGAAGTGGGTGGTGGTGGGCGGCGACGGCGACCTGGTTCTTGCCAACGGAATTCGGCCGTCGCCTCGTCGCGATGACCGCCTCGCGATTTTCTATTCGAGAAGAGGAGTTCCGGGTCGTACATTGGTTGCAGTGAGCAGGAGCCAGGTGCTGCATCAGCAATTCAGCATCAGCGTAGCCATTAGCCAGCCATACAGGGGAGGTCCACGGCGGTTAGTGGTTGAGCTGAGCTAGCTCACCCATGGACAGGTGCGTCTCCTGCTGATTCTTGCGAGCTGCGAGCGGGCCGCCGCCGGCGATCGCCGTTTGGGGAAGCAAAGCATGGCGGCGGAGCACGGGGAGGGCGTCGGCCGGTGCATACTGGTGGGGCTCCACATGGACGCCGTCGGCAAGGAGCTGCTCCGGTGGGCGCTCAACCAGTCGGCCCGGCGGGGCGACCGCGTCGTCGCCGTGCACATTTACCGCAAATCCGGTAGGTATATCAATCCACCAAGAAACTCGACTCCTCGGCAGCTCCGATCATGGTGCTCGTTGCTTGACATTGTTTCTTATTCCTCGCTGGAGACCACTGCAAGAAAAACACCCTGACGCTGATCAGGACGATGGACGACTACCTGGCGGAGTACGAGGCCCTCTGCAGCAAGAAAGATGTAAGCATGGGGAGGGATGGAGCATCACTGCATCAGTGATCACTATGGATCGAGCTCGGTGCCATGCTGTTGACGATTGAATTAACTTGCTTGCATTGATGATTCGTGTCAGATCGTTCTTGTGGGCCGGGTGACGCCCGGGACCTCGATCCAGAAGGTTCTTGTGAAGGAGGCCAAGCTCTGCGCCGCCATGGTGGTGGTGATTGGCGCCAACAAGAAGTACTCTTTCGGGTCAGTGCGCTGCGCGCGGCAACCTTCGTGTGATCCAACTGTTTATTTCTTCTTCGTTGATCGATGCCAGTATTTTTAAAAAATAAAAAGTCTTGTTTGGGCGTTTGGTCAGAGGATCGACGTGCTTAGCTAAGTACTGCGCGAAGAAGCTGCCGCCGACGACCACCGTCGTAGCCATCCAGGACGGGAAGGCCATCTTCGTAAGGGAGGCGCCCAAGCCACCGCTTGGTGAGTGCCATCTTAACCTGAGCGATTCTGTTAAGGCAATGGTGTTTCGGTGGCTTGGTTAGCGAGTGATTGCTGATTAATCGTCCGGCCACGTCGTGTTGAGCGGCGACAGGAGCAGAGGCGAAGCCGGTGCTCCGCACGGTGCTGCACCCGAGCGTCGGGCTTGAGCCCAAGGTGATCATCCCGAACCCGAACCGAAGCGCGCGGTCCATGGACTTCGACGCCATGAGCCGCGGCGCGGGCGCGGGCGCGGGCGCGGCGCCGGCCAAGTGCTACGACGACGCCACCAAGGTCGGCGGCGGCGCGCCGTCCGAGCAGAGGCTCGGCTGGCCGCTGCTCCGCCGCCCGCCCGCCGCGGCGCCGCCCAAGAACGACGAGCCGCGGAAGCAGTCGGTCGTGCAGTGGGTAATGAGCCTGCCGAGGCGGCCCGAGCCGCTGTCGTCTCCCGAGCCGCACGCGGAGCTCGCCGCCGAGCTGAAACGGTTGCTCGGCGGCGTCCCCTCGCGGTGCCGGTGGTTCCGCTACGACGAGCTCGACGACTCCACCAACCACTTCTCCTCAGGTTCTTCTCCTCCCGATCATTCATTCCTTCAACGATCGATTCCCGGCGCTCCCAGCTCACGGCGGAGGATCTTCGCCGTTCTTGCAGAGAATCTGATCGGCAACGGCGGGCACAGCAGGGTGTACCGGGGCAGGCTCGCGAGCGGGCAGCAGGTGGCGATCAAGCTGTGCAAGGCGTCGGCGGAGGCAGCGAAGGATTTCCTCCGGGAGGTGGACATCATCACCAAGCTGCAGCACCCCCGGATCGTCCCGCTCATCGGCGTCTGCGTGGATGGCCGCAACCTCATCTCCGTCTACAGCTACCTCCCCAGGGGCAGCCTCGAGGACAACCTACACGGTACTGCACTGCTACTGCACCATGATTCTTCAGTCCAGTACATATCAGACGTCACTGTAAAACCATTTCACTTCAGTTCAGTTCCCCGGTAGATTTGTCTTTAAGCAAGGCGCGAAATTTCGCAAGAAATGATTAGGACATGAGACGGGTTTTCAGCAAGGCGTCGTTTTTGGAACAGTTGGAAGGGTGGGGGTTGCATGTTCTTCATCGGTTTTTTTGTTTGGATTTGAAGGCGAAAAGCCGTCGAAGCCGTCGCTGCCGTGGGAGAAGAGGTACAAGGCGGCGCTGGGGATCGCCGAGGCGCTGAGCTACGTGCACTCCGGCCACGCGCGGCCGGTGATCCACAGGGACGTCAAGTCGTCCAACATCCTCCTCACGGACGACCTGGAGCCTCAGGTACAGCAACAACACTGAAGTGGCACGTACACAACCAATGCGCCATCTTTGGATCTTGCGTTTTAGCTCGGATACTGCACTGACAAACACACTGTGATCTGATGTCCGTGGCTGTGTGCCAGCTCTCTGATTTTGGGCTCGCGATCTGGGCGCCGTCCAATTCCACCTCCTCGGCGGCGCACAGCGACGTCGTCGGCACGTTCGGGTGCGTCGTTCTTGCGCCATGGCACGGTCGAACTTGACTGCCACTGTAGCCTGTAGCGCTGTGGTGTTTTTTTTTTTCTAGCCTGCGCCCAGCGCCCTGCGTCACGGTGAGATTTGGTGGTTTTTGCCCGGCAGGTACCTGGCGCCGGAGTACTTCATGTACGGGAAGGTGACCGAGAAAGTGGACGTGTACGCGTTCGGCGTCGTTCTGCTGGAGCTTCTCACGGGCAGGAAGCCCATCAGCGACGGCTCACCCAAGGGCCGAGAAAGTCTCGTCATGTGGGTAAGACCTCCCAATCCTACGGATCCTACCTATGTTCAATTTCCATTCACGAATCACGACCATCCCATCACCTGTCTCCACAGTTCAATAATTTTTAGTATATCCCTCACACGAATCTTAGAGCATATCGGACAGCCGAGATGAAGGCAATCACCATCACCTCTCTCCACCGTTCAATATTTTCCAGTACTCCTCACACGGATCTGAGAACACATCGACAATGAAAAATAAAACCTTGCACAAGCGTGAAATCCGTGCTCATTTCCTCGATGAAATTTGTCGCTGGTGACATTGGCAGGCGACTCCGATCCTGACCGGCGGCGACATCGCCGAGCTGCTGGACCCGAGCCTGGACGTGGAGCGCGGCGAGGAGGAGGCGAGGCGAATGGCCCTCGCGGCGTCGCTGTGTCTCCGGAGGTCGGCTCGCCTCAGGCCCCGGATATCGCAGGTCAGTCCGCGTCGTGCAGCGGCTCCGCTCGGCGGGACACTCCCTCGCTGGGAAATGGGAGCGTGCTAAATTCGGGTGCTTTTATCGCGTGGGGGGTGCAGGTGCTGCGCGTGCTGCGGGGGGAGGACGCCGCGAGCTTGGCCGAGGTGCCGGCCGGCGAGCCGGACTGCCTGGACGTGGACGACGAGACGTACCCGGCGGCGAACGTGCGGTCGCACCTGGGGCTCGCGCTGCTGGACGTGGAGGACGCCGAGTCCATCTCCAGCACCGAGCACAGCAACCTCAGCCCGCTGGAGGAGTACCTGCGAGAGCGGTGGAGCAGGTCGTCCAGCTTCGATTGACGCCCTAACCTCGCCTCGGATCTTCTTGTATTTTTTCCGCTTCTCCTGTTCTCCTTGTTCGGGAGGGGTTGGGTTGTTGCTTGGTTTGGTTACGAACTCGTGTACAGAAACGAAGCATCACCGGTGCCACATTTCTTGCACCGAGAGAAGCTTGCGATTATCCTCAAAACATTACGATATATATCTGCGAGAGCTACAGGTACAGACGAATAAGAGGACTGTTCATTCGTGTGCCTTAACGCGGCCGTTATGTCACTCCATAGCAGTGTTAGATTCTCCCGATATAGGGCCAGAGTAATTTCAGACGATTTTAAACTTGTTTCATCTCATCCCAATGATGAGTATCAACCAAGAGTAACATGTCATAAAATGATAAACACATTCCAATAATTCAGGATCAACTGTAGTTCTATTACTAAAGGAAAATGAGGCAAAGAATACAGTCATTACAACAAGTGGTTTGCCGAACTAGTTCAGAAATTCTTTGGAACAAAGCTGGAAAATTGTCGCCGGGAATCATTATCTCCCACACCGACACAGCTCTCCAAACACTTTCCTACTTCTCATCTGGCACACTACAACACTAAAATGGAACCACATACGGTAACTGATATATATGGAGATCTGGCAAATGAATTGCCCTAGGTTGCAAAGAGAACTGCTGCCCCATTGATTGAGCTGGCAATAAACCATCACTTGCTCTGTCGTCCCTCATGACAGCATCAGGTTTCCTACTGCCCAGCAGCCAGTCTTGGTCACCAAGATCCATATCTTTCATCTCAAACAAAGGCGGATTCCAGGTAATAAATAGATCCCTGAACTTCTTTTCTTTCTTTTCGGCCTTGCGGATCTTCTTCCGCTCCGATTTGGACTGCTTCTCCAATTTGGCCTGCTTCGCCTCTGGCACAGGAGCAGCTTCTGCCTTCCTACCAGAGAAGGAAGGTTCTTCTTTTAGCTGCTGTTGCTGCTGTTCAGCTACACCAGTATCCAAAGGCACCTTAGGTTTTAACAAAACTGAAGGCTGGTGAGCAGGTGTTGGGACAACTCTTTGTGCCAACAAAGGAGGATCAACCCTCTGCAACACCTTGTCAGGCAAAGAATCAACTCTTTGTGTCCCCGACAAAAGAGGATCAACTCTATGCAACACCTGCCAAGGTGAAGGATCAACTCTTTGCATGACTTTTGCATGTGCAGGATCAGCCCTTCCAATTACTTTCGGGAGTGAAAGATTAACACTTTCCATCATCTTTCCAGGTGTAGGGTCAACCCTTCCAACTGTTGCCTTGAGAGATGAAGAGGGATCTACCTTTCCAATGCTCTGATCAACTCGCTGCATGACAGTTGCAGGGGGTTGTACCCAACCGTGTCCTGGTTCTGCTTGAGAATCACCCTTAATGCTTTGCTGCAGAGTTGCTGCAGATTTTAACATCATTTTGCACGAACCAATCTGTTGAGCTGCTGGATGCTCAGAAGCCCTTGGTCTCTCCAATACAGCCACAGGTGAATCTTGTTCTCTTTTAATTTTGATGCGAAGGATGCTCCCTGAAAGGTCGAAACATTGGGATCATCAGCAAATAGTACTAACAGTGATTATTAAATTAAAATACAATATACAACAAAAAAACTAACCGTTCTTATTTTGGCCAGGACTAGGCAATGCAACCTTCCGTCTCTTACTACTGTCCTGAGAACTCTCTGGTGAATCATGCAGTGTCTGAATGAAACAAGGGGCTCCATGTTCTTCAGAGAGTCCACTCTTCTCCAAAAGCTCAATGGATTCTTTCAAGACCTTGCTGGACTTCTGACCACCTACAATCATATCATCATGCTTTCTCTTCTTATGGGAACGCTTTGAAGATTTAGATGTCTCGCCACCCTGCTGCAGAACTTTCTTGTCATTCTTTTTCTCTTTCTTCCTTTCCGTCTTTTCCCTTTCTTTCTGGAGCTTCAGCCACCAGAGTAATCGTCAGTTCTGATTTAGAACAGACGACGGGAATGCAATGCAGCATTTTTTTTTGGCAATATTTGATGAAGGTTCATACTTGCATAAGCACACAGTGACACAGCAAGAAACCAATGTAGCAAATGCACTTAAGTTACTTGACATGTTCATTACAGAGTTAAGTTACAAAACAGAAACCCTTACAATCTGTATTGAACATGTTACCCACAGAACAAAGATTCTTAAAACCTGTCAAGCTGTCCATTCTATAAAAAGCGTGCAAAGCTAACATGCACAATCAAACAAAATAAGTTAGTTGTGCTTCAACGAATCATGAGCACACAAGTACACACAAAAATTTGGATATTGCAGTGTTAGTCAGGCTAAGCCATGGTTGACAATAAGGCTATACCAAATGCAAGATTAATGGCAGTTTGATGTGGTGCACTGCTGCACCACCATTACAATAGTATAAAAGAATACAAGCAAGATAACACTGCTCTCCTAAAATTCTCATACCAATCTTCGTTACAGACTCATGATTAGTATATTTTAGTGGCAGAAAAGAAAACTTATCAACAAGTCTGTAAATCAACGGTTGATGTCAATAGGGACACAGCGAAACCGACATAATTTATCACAGCCATGAATGGTATGGCCCGTGGTGTCGGATGTAAAAGCAATGCGCATCACGAAGACGTTTTATTCTACTCTTTATTTGATATTTAAAATTTGGCCTTGTATCCAAGAATTCAAAACCAGAGGTAATGAATCCCATCATGTGGTAAGGCGGTGAAAAATTTTCAATCGATCTGGCCGATCTATAGCATCGAACGCGCAAGGTTTTGTTTTTGTTTTTGCAGGCTCACAAGGTTTGCTTCCCAATACGTGCGATCCCCAAATCACACACGCACAACCAACAGATCCGATCCAAACCAACAGGCAAGAACAAACGATCCGGCATGTGCGTGTGTAAATCCGATGGTTCAACAAACCTTAGTGGTCGCCTCCGCCTCGGCCGCGGCCACTGGGTTTCGCACGTAACCCGGCGGCGGGTAGGGGAAGCACCTCGACATGGCCGGAGAAACCTCGGCTCTACCTCACCGGGATCACGAGAGGTGCGGCGAGGCGCGCCCTAGCCGGCCGCGGATAGCTAGAAAAAGCTCCGATCCACGGCGGATTCGGCGGCGGGATTAGGGATTGGGACTTGGTTTGGCGTGGCGGCTAGGGTTTCGCGGAAGGGGGAAAAAATTAGGGCTACGGGCAGAGGAGAAAGGAACAAAAGGGAGCCTCTTCGAGGGTCAGGGGGGTGGCGTTTATTTATAGCGGGGGGCGAGAAGCCCGAGTCGTGCGGGGAACTAGCGGGAGCCTCTTCGCGTACCGATCCGATACAGAGACGAAACCACTGACATGTGGGTCGACATTCCGTGGGCCTCAATGTCAGAGAGAGATACCGGTTTGGAAGGTCCCGCGAGGCGGTACGCTCCGTGGTGGGGGCAGCGGTGAGCGGCGGCCCCTGATTAGCCGCGGCGTGAGGGGCCCGCTTGCCAGGGAGGGAGGGGAGGGGGTTGAGTGATCGTGTGGTACACGAAACGTGTTCGCGGTGCGGGCCGGGGGCCCACGAGGGCGGAACCGACCTAGAAGCGTCGGCAATCGCGGGCCGGCACGTGGTACGCGGAGTTCGCGTGCCAGCCCAGCCTGGGGTGGGTGTGGGGTGGTGCGGGAGGCAGCCTGTGCGGGCGAGGCGCGGCCGCGCGGCCTGGCTCCGCGCCGTTTGCGGTGCCGAACGAACGGACAGCGCGCGCGGCGGCGTCCGGCGTGGAATCCGCTGCCTATAGTATTCCGTTATTCGTACCGAGAGCATTCGGAGGACGCCGCAGTTGCCCGTATCATGCAACGAAACATCAGTAAGAAAAAGCTTATGCAATAGACAAAAAGACAAATATCAAATTTTGACATTATTTTGGACATCCTGACAGAAGGGTAGTATATACAACAGTGTGGACACGACTAGAGCAAGATAAGGGGTTGCATATATTTCTCGTTAGTATTGTTGTTGATAGAAAGAGACAGCAAATTGTTAGTGGTACAAAGATTACATTTTTAAATAGTAATGCCACAACTCTCAAATGGGAGTTGACCTGTATTTATAAAGGCCGATCGTATTACCGAACAAGATTGCATGAGTGACAACAAAGATGCCTCTGCTTTTGCTGTAGGGACCAAGTGTTATGTCATGAGGCATTGTCTTTCGCCACTCTTCTATGACTAATAGAACCAAAAGTGAAGCCCACTTTATCCGGACTCAAGAACTTGATATTGGTCTCCACTTCTACAGGCAAGGTTGTTTCACTCCTTGGACTCCAATTTGGACCTTCGCTCAACCTACATTTGGTGGTACTAGACAAAGAGGGAAATCAGTCAGTTGCTCAGGTTGGGAGAACGTTTTATGCCCTCCGATCCATGCGCCCAAAGGACCGCTGCACAGACAGGTTACCCATCCTTCTGTCGCCTAGGATGGAGCTCGCTGTACCAATTAGACCTCTGATTCAATCGGTCGGAGGTCAATATTCCAACTGCGAAAGAGACGACAAAGGATATACCTGCGGCACTACTATGACACATATATATTCCAATTCATCAAACAATAAAATATCCCATTGCAAACAATATCAATATAAATTTTACTCCCATCGTTTTAGCGCATTTAGCTATGTACACTCCTCCCAAATAAGCTATCTTGTAATATCTAAACTACTCGGTAAACACAATCATTCATAAAAAAACAATGCTCACAATCATAGCCTTTATGTAAGGACTACTAAACTCAACATCTCCACTCAGAAATAGAAGCCACAAACCACTCAATTTTATCGTTACCCCATTGGCATGGACGTTGCAGGGTGGTGCGACTTTGGCGTGGGGCGAACATGACGGCGGCGACATGGTAAGTAGGGAGGTGCGTGGGCATTAGAAGGGGAGATCGCAACACACTGATGTGGCTTGGCGGCGGCGCTGGGAATAGTGGCGCCACAATGCCGCCCAGTGGTGATGCATTGTGCGACACGGCGGGGGCAGAGATCAGGGGCTGGGTGATGTGAATAGGGATGGTGGCTAGGAGTGGAGTTGTGGGTACACAATTAAAGCGAGTAGTATAATAGGATCTAGACGATGAAAGCATTGGAGTAAGTGCGAGAGTGAAAAAAGGAATTCAAAATATTTTGCAACCTTTACCACCGCTAGAGACCCACCACTAGAGACCTATTAATGGTATAAAGACAGCGTAAACAATAAATGATTTTTACAAAGAGATAGTGTCGGGAATAGTGAAATATAGAGGATGAAGTAGCTGACGGGATGCTCTCAATGCTTCGACTCTTCGGTGATACCTTTATGATTACTTATTTACTTTAGCACAAAAAACTTTTTATATCCGAACGGCGGAATGAAAAATTTGGTCTACTTTGCACAATGCTCTAATTTTATTTATTTTCACTACTACTAATACTCCTAGCGAGAGTTTACAATCGTGTACATATAAAATTGGTCAAACTCCGTAGACTAACGAGAGCCAACCCAAAATATAGCTAGTAGTGGAATTTGAAATATTTCAAAAACATCATAGTTTCTACGAGACATGAGTTTTTTTTATCCAAAAATAGATTTGAATCAAAACCAAAGTACTTACATTTTTTTTTTGGTATCCGAACACCCATAGTATTGAAAAGGTGGTAATCTTATAAACCATGGTTTTATTTATTAACTATAAAACACATTGTTGGCAAACATGGTCGTAAGATGTCATCTTAAAAATATCATCATCCCACTAAAATTTATCAACATATGTTATCTACAAAATCACCCTCACCGTACTTACTATTCAGTAGTGTTCCAATCTGACAGTACCTGGTTTAAACGTCCTCTAAACAAATCGAGCACAAAAGATCACAGAAGAATATGTTGACATGAATCATCGCAATGCACTGAAATCTTTTCCTACAAAGTGGAAAGTAAACATCGACCAAACAGGACAGGCCAAACTACGCCAAAATAGAACTTTCCAATGGGATATGTCACAATAGTTGCCTGTTGGCCTACAGTTTCCAGCAGAAAACCCATCGCCGCAAACCAATGTCACGACGCAGATGCTTAACGATTGCGCTTTTTTTAACGACTTAATCTCCCATGTAGTTAAACCTTATATGGGCGTTAAAATGGAAGCTTATGTAGGTGTGTATACGTTGTTTCCCCTAATCACATCTGTAGGCATGAATAGCATGCTTAGATAAGCACACCTGTACAGTAAACGCAAATTCAATTACTTGCCGCTCTCCAATCAACCATGTAACTCATGGCCCCATGACTGTCATGTGATTCACACAGGGAATGACAAATCCTTAGACTAATCTTAAATTATCCCATATTCCATTTAAAACCTCTTTAAAGCTTAAATTGCCTGTGGTACCAACCATTTCACTTAACTGAAACCGATGAAAAGGTCGTAACTGCCATCCATATATCATGCAAGAAAAACAACTCTTAATTCTCTAACCCACAATCATCAGCCATTACAATAGGGGTTGGGAGTACATCGAACATTACTGCCATGAGACAGATGCCTTAAGAATTACACGACAGTCATTGATGTAAGATGATACGACAATGGCAGTATGATTTACTTGAAGAGTCTTGAAAACATAGATGGAAAAGCACAAAGTCTAATAAACAAGAAACCATCACCAGTCCAAGCCTCGGAAAAATGTGTTGCTGAGGCCCATCACACTGAAAGGTCTTGATAGATCAAATGAGAAGCTTCTCGATAGCATCCTGCAATATGTTGAATTCAAATAAATTACAGAGGTGTAAACACACGCAAGGCAATAAACAGTTTTCTACAATTCTGCTTCTGCATAAAATAGTAGATTACTACAAAACGTGGAAGCAACACATCACCTTGAGACTTTGTATTGGCTGTTTCAGCTGGCTACCCTCATTGCTGGTCACAGAACAAGCAATGACTGGCCTAGTCACCCCACAAGCGCGACCAAGGGCTTGCTTTGAAGGGACAAAGACGTACGGCACATTCTGTGTCATTCAACAAATGAGTTCAGCAAAGTTTTTTGACACTTTTCACTAAGACATACTTTACAAACTAGTCGTGCATTAGCAGTGACAAAATAAAAATGTTGAACTGATAAAATGTGTTTCTATGCGAGCTTCAGTGTCCTGTGTAAACAATAGTGCCACAAGAGATAGCGACAATAAATAAGCTAGACTATACTAACTGTGGTCAATAAACTCAAATCGTCCAACAATTGAGTATCATCCTACAAGCAAAAACTGTCAGGAATGATTTAAATTAAATGTGACACATAATGTTTGTGACCCTCAATAGCAGTTCCCCTACCAGGCACCAGCTGGGAAGTGGGAACTCATAAGTCACACCGGAGCCAAGCACCCCAAAATATGAAACATCATGCAACATTCTTGGCAATAACGAGTTCAGCAGATTCCGGCTGCTTTTATATAATACAAACAGTGACCACCACAAATGGCATATTCACTACGAACACGGCATACACAGCTACTATAAATCGGCGCAACGAGCTTGACCAACTAATCAACTAACAGGCGCGCTGCAAACAAATTACATACTAAAGCATACAATTTTTAAGTAATAAGCATAAGTGACACCGGTGTTCCATTCAGGCAAACTAACTACCTTGTCCTCGGCGAGCAGTGGGAGGTGGAGGAGGATCTCAAGCGGCTCTGTGTCGGCCGCCATCACCACGAACTCCGATATCCCCCTGTTCAGGGTCTTCGTCGCTGCACGCACACACAGGCACAAAACTGAGAACCAGGCACACCGAGGCGCATCGAAATTTACAGAGAAGAAACAAACGAACTGCGCAGAAGGGACAAATTTCTTTTTTTTTTCGCTAGGGATTGGTTGGGCACCTTCGTTGGCGCCCTTCTTGAGCTGCTTGTAGTTGGCCGCCTGCTGGATGAGATCGAGGATCGTCATCGTCAGCTGCGCGTCCGCCAACGGGTACGCCTTCGGGTTCACCGCCTCCTGGCTCTGCACGAATCCCCCCAAAAACGAAACAGCGGTCAGCTCGCGCGCGACGGAGCTCGATTCGGCCACGAATGGAGACGACGAAAGGAAAGGCCGGAGGAGGAGGAGGAAGAGGGGAGGGGATTACCATCTTCGCGAGGTGGTAGATTCCGGCGGGAGGAGCAAGAGGGCGACGAGGCGGCGGCCGCAGCGGGGAGCGGCGCTTGTGTCTAGGGTTTTCGTGGTCGGGGTGAATGACGGGTAGGGTTTATCTAGACTAGAGGTGGCCGAATGCTCGAAGCAAGGCGCACCAACCGGGCCCATGCCGGCCCGGTTCGGTACGCTAAGTCTATAACAAATAAATTTAATTAAAATATACATGTATATATATGATTTTTAATTGATTTCTTCATTTTCTAACACATATTTATTAAATATAATCATACTCTAATTTATATATATATTTTTTGACAAAAAGGTCAGCCAATTAGAGTATGTACAATAGTACACATCAGCTGTTTCTAAGCTGTCTATAAGGCTTACCATTTATGATGGATAATAATGTGAAGAAGAGAGAGAGAATGCACATAGAGAGTTAAGCCGTCTCCAATACAAGAGTTGACTCTACACACGAATTAAAAAATTTTGTGTGTGATTAAGTGACATAAAAAAATGTGCCGCTATTTCTAAGCCATCTCTACCATTGTATAAGTTGTTCCTAAGTCATCTTTATAAATGACATGACAATAGTTAGAGATAACAATCGTCTCAACCATTGTACGTGCTCTCAGGTTTCACTTTGGTTGGTCGGCTGGTCCATTTCAATTCAGTTCACTAAGCCGATTCATTCATTGGCCATCTAGGTTTATGTGGGCCTGCATTAGCTCAGCCAGCATTGCCTGAGCCAGGCTAAGCTCATATAGGCCCACATGTTTAGTTGAATGCATTGCAAATATCTGGGCTGCGCAGAGGATATGTTCAGTCGCATGTGTAGTTGTTTGCATCCCCGTGCAAGCATTTCGTCAAGCACTCCAGCTGCACCAAGAATGGCATGGCCATTGCATGGATGAAGAAAACAGATGGGCAGGTAGGAGACCGTGCAGGATGGTACAACTCGGTGGCAGCGCTCAAGCATCACAACGGCGCACAGGGCCGACACGTGCCATGGACGGCGAAGGCGATGTTGTGCCCTTTGCCGACGTGCCATGGCCCGACTGAGCATGGACGCGACGCGACCTCATCCTAGGCTCGACGCCGACGCCACTGCTTCGCCTAGCCTCGCCGTCTGCGTCACGGGCGCAGCCTGGACTCAAGCGCAACCTGACCATATTCCATTATAAACCGCTGAAATGTTAAGATATTCACCAGATTCCACTTAACTGAAACCGATGAAAAGGTCACAACTAGCACACCATATCTCATGCAAGCAACAAGCTCCTAATTCTCTAACCCACAAAATCATCAGCCGTTACATTACTGCCATGACACAGATGCACTGACAGTATAATTAACTTGAAAACTCTTGAACACATAGGTGGAAAAGCACAGAGTCTAATAAACAAGACACCATAACCAGTCCAAGCCTCTGAAAAAAATGTGTTGCTCTGAGGCCCATCACACTGAAAGGTCTTGATAGCTCAAATGAGAAGCTTCTCGATAGCATCCTGTGATTTGTCGGGCTCGATTAAATTACAGATGCATGAACACTCCAAAGGCAATAAACAGTTTCCAACAGTCTACTTCTGCAGCAAACCAGTAGATTATTAAAAAATATGCATGCAATACATCACCTTGAGAATTTGAATTGGCTGTTTCAGTTGGCTACCCTCGTTGCTGGTCACAGAACAAGCAATGACTGGCCTAGTCACCCCACAAGCACGACCAAGGGCTTGCTTTGAAGGGACGAAGACATATGGCACATTCTGCATCATTAAACAAATGAGTTCAGCAAATTTCATTGTTCCTTTTCACTAAGACAAATACTGTATAAACTAGTGATGCATTAGCAATGACAAAAATAAAGATGCAAAACGACTGCAAAAGTGAGACAGATAGAAAAGAGTAGCAAAAAAAAAAGGGAAAGATGCAAAACATTGAATAGGCAGCAAGAAGTGCAAATTGCCTAGCAGGATTTGATGTTCAACTCATAAAATGTGCTTCTATGTGAGAAACCATCCTAAAAGAACAAAAAAACTGTCAGCAGTGATTTAAATATTACACGTATTTTTTTTGTCAACCCAAAACCCACAAAACAGTAGTTCCTCCACCAGACAATGCAAGTACAACTTTATTGACAATAGTCAGGGAAGCAGGCTGCCACTGCTTCTACATATAATAAAAACAGTGACCTCCACAAATGGTAATTGTATATTCACTACGATCACAGCATACACAATTAAAACTTCTTTGCAGGCGCCTGTGAGCTAATCGCTCACTTACTATATATCGTCAGGATGAGCTTGACCAACTAAAACATTGACCACCAAATTCGGTACAGACAAATTCATACCAAAGCATACAATTTTTTAGTAATAAGCATTAGTGTCACATCACCGGTGTTGCGCACGGACAAAATAAACTACCTTGTCCTCGGCGAGCAAGGGGAGGTGGAGCAGGATCTCGAGGGGCTCCGTGTCGGCCGCCATCACCACGAACTCCGATATCCCCCTGTTCAGGGTCTTCGTCGCTGCGCGCACACACAGGCACAAAGCTTACAGAGAAGAAACAAACGAGCTGCGCGTAAGGGACAAATTCCGTTCCTTTTTTTTCGCTAAGGGATTGGTTGGCCACCTTCGTTGGCGCCCTTCTTGAGCTGCTTGTAGTTGGCCGCCTGCTGGATGAGGTCGAGGATCGTCATCGTCAGCTGCGCGTCCGCCAGCGGGTACGCCTTCGGGTTCACCGCCTCCTGGCTCTGCACGAATCCCCCCAAGTACGAAAGAGCGGTCACCTCGCACGCGACGGAGCTCAATTTGGACCACGAATGGAGACGACGAAAAGATTGGCCGGAGCAGGAGCAGGAGCAGGAGCAGGAGAAGGAGAAGGAGAAGGAGAAGCAGGAGCAGGAAGAGGAGGAGGAGGAGGAGGGGAGAGGGTTACCATCTTCGCGGGGTGGGAGATTCCGGCGGGAAGGCGGCCGTAGGGGAGAAGGGCGCCGTGCCGCAACCGAGTGATGTTGGAATGGGTATTGGAGGAGAGGAGGAGGACCCGTCAGCCCTAGGTATCGGCTTCGGCTGCGAACTAGGAAGGCCAGGAAGTGATGGATAACGGTCCGGCCCGGTTGCCCCACAGGCCGAATCCAGCACGCTTACTGTCGGCCAACCTTAATTTTTTTTTTTTACTTCCAAATATTATTTTACTGCGAAAAAAGGTATACTGTGCATATATACACTAAAATGGTGTGGAGCCAATTGAACCATCATTCGCATGCCTAGGTAATAAATAATCGATTGCTTTATATGTATGCTATCATAAAATAATATATGTTGTTTGTCAAAAGCTAATATGTAATACGAGTTTTACATATAATATGGAGAACCAAGTGATCTATGTGTATATACTCCCTCCGTTCACTAAAAGAAATCACTGTTGATCTTTGGACACACGTTTGACCTTTCGTCTTATTCAAAAATTTATTATAAATATGTAAAAGTATAAAACATACTTAAAACACATTTAATAATAAATCAAATCATAACAAAATAAATGATATTTACATAACTTTCTTGAATAAGACGAATGTTCAAACATGTGTCCAAAAATCAGCGACGACTTCTTTTCGTGAATGGAGGAGTAGATTAAAACCGGTTTTGTAATTCTATAAAAATAGTATAGCACGGTGAAGTGTTAATCTATACTTATCAGTCGAAGGATAGTAGTTTTTTTCGCCTTATCTTTACTTGACACCTACAAAGTTAAAAAACAAAATAAGGTAAAACAAAAAGGACACCAATCACACACCACTTTTAGCAGTGGCTCATATAATGCAGCATCTTTTTCCCTACCAGCAGTCCAGCACCCTTCTGCTCGTAGGAGGCTATATGCGGCAAATCTACGGGTACACCACACACCACACTGCACTCGTTAAAGTTGGGCAATAGGCCTGATTAATTTATACATGACACGACAGGAAAAGCTTTTATTGTAACCAAGCGCCTGTGTGTGCTTTTGTACAATAACACCACAATTTACATGAGATACAGGTTAGTACACGTTTTAGATAACAAAAGCATGCGTCTCACTTGGCTGCAAGGTGCGGCAAGATCGCACTTGTTCGATCAGCAACGAACAGCTCACTTGGACAAATAGCCTCCTCTTCAGCGAGATGCTTAGTATCATTGGCGGTCTCTTCCTAGCCAATGTAGCAGGTACTACCAAGTAGCCATGGACGAACGAAAGAGTCCACAGCTCTACATGATGGATGGAATTGAATCATTCTTAACCACAGGGAAGAATGACAGGTTTCGAAATGCATCCAGGCTATTTGACATCATGCGATTCCAACTATTTTGACTGTCACCTATGATCAAGTCCTCGGCTTGATATCTCACAGGCGGTATCTCCAAGTCCAGTGGTCCAAGAGAATCAGGCTGTCAAAAGAAGGTAGACCATAAGTTTAGCTTGTCTTTTTGCATTACAAAAACAAAATTGAAAACAAGTACTGCTTGGACATGTGTCTAATACCCAATATATGTCCGCTAGAGACTGATCCTTCTCAGAATTGTCGTCATGTTGAGAAGGCAAGCTGGCACATCGTGCCTCTTTATCTTTGGCATCACCAATACAAGGATTATCAGCAACCTCTGCTCCACTTAAGTCCTATAGCAAGAAATAAATTATAAATTAACAACACCAAAGTAAGAAATAACTTGTTGAGAAACACACAATGACTACAAACCTGAATGAAACTTTGAAATCCTTCTGAATTTAAAGAACGAATTTCATTGTCGCTGTCAGGAGAACTGCTAGCTGAAGTGTTTGAGCCTTCTTGCTTCCTAGCAGCTGCCATGCTAAAACTGAACTCGTCACATGTTTCTTCTGCACCCCAGATGGTTGAATGGGATGTACGGGCTGGCTGCTCTGCTATTTGATAACGAGAAGCATGAAGGGCGATAGCAGCATCAAACGAGTCATAGCTGCAGGGATTCTCAAGAAGCAACGCATTTTTTACAACAGAAGCCCCTAGACAATCCATATTAGCATCTTTTGATGCTTCTGTCAGTAAGAATCCAACACTGATATCAGTAAGGGTATCTGCCCACTCTCCTTCAGATGTTGCAGCACAGTTCATTTCCAGTTCAGCCTGAAGTATAACAGAGATGATTAGAAAATATAGCATCAAGCATAGGAATGTTTCAACTGATAAAAGTATGCATGAAACAGAAATAAGGACCTCAAAAGCTTGATTTGCAGCAACTTGTTCATGCTTTTTCCTGCTAAACTGTGCAGGGCAAGCATTACTTGATTGCTCTGGTTCCTCTAAATTCTCGCTTGCACCAGATGGCATAGCAAGCAATACTGTTGACTGAACTTTTGGATTAAAAGGAGATTGCTCAGAAGTGAAGTCACTGAGCAAAGTAACATCCTTTTGCACACAGGTCTCTGAGGTGTATTTAACATGGGTGTCTTCAGGTATCATGCAATTCCCAAAGTGGGTCAAGGATATTTCACTTACTCCTGCTTCAAGCTCATCGAGGGAGAACCAACCATACCTTATCAACAAAAAAGTTCATGCAGCAGTTAGCAATCATTATGGTTATCCACTCAAGGTCTACTATTTTAAATCACCATTACCTTAATCTGAAAACAGAGGGGCTATTCACTGATAGAAAAACGTCAGCTACTGCAACAGTATCTCTTGTTGTCCACCTCTGATATGTAGTTAAATCCTCTTGGTGAGCACAATACGGAACAAGTACAAGCTCTCCAGATGCAACATTTGAGTTGCCCCATTTGCGGTTCAAATGTTCTAGAACAGATGATATTTTCTTTCTAGAGCTTAGTGTGAGCTCCAGATGCGGATTATGTTCATCCTGGTAAGAGGAGAAAGGATTGTCATATCTCAAGCTGCTCACATACTTGAGAACAGAACATATTATCTCAGTTCCATGTTGACCATAGATTAAAGTTCATTCATGATGCGAATAGCACTGATGAAGCTATTTGCATAATTGCATATCATATTTCATCCATGATGGTCCCATAATTAAGAAGTAATATGGTGTATCAAATACATCTGCTGCTGAAACATGGGATTCATTTTGCAGCTTGCTAGCAACAAATAGAAATTTTTACCTTCTCCAATGACTTCCGCGTAGCTTCATTTATTGGAAATAACTGCAGCTTCAGCTTTGCAGGTGCATGTGTATCTGCTTCCTTTACATGATTCATGCCAACACCTGCCAATGTTAGTAAAAGCAGCAAGACAACAAGAATCTGTATCAGGCGTTTCAAAATTCAAGTTCAGAGAATATGCAATTGAGTCCGGTAAATACATCAACCACAAAGTAATACCTTCAGCAGTAGAAACATTGTTTGAGGTTGAAGCTAACATTCTTGAATCAACGTTGCATGGCAAGTTCGTGTTCACTGTATTGCGCTCAAGCTCTTCAGCTGCATCAGCAACTAAAGAAACACCAGCCATTGCAGCTTTCTCCCATTTTTTATATGCAGCAGATGCACTGACGCCACCTGAAAGTATAAATCATCTGTTATCAGCACTAATGTAAGGAAGGCTAAATACAACATAGTTCCCCATATGATAATTTTTTTTAAACCATCCAGACTTCATCAAAACAAGCAGAACACATATGATCTAAGGTCAGAAAACTACTCCATATTAAAACAGATGAAAAGCAGCGATCACCTGCTTTCCTTTTTTGTTTCACAGTTCTTGTGGCAGATAGGTCCCCTTTAGCTGCTCCCAACTTGTTAGAATTTGGTTCTGTGACCCGTTTGAAAAATGCCCCTTTGGAAGATGCTTGTTTGTTACCATTTTGGGCATCCACGGTCAAGAGTTCTACTGCCAAAGAATCATTTCCCTTAGTTTTGCTTAGTATTGGAGATGGAGAAGATAGGCACATATCCCCTCGTGGACACTTTCTTCTAGTTTTCTTTCTGTCTTTTATCAGTTGATTTCCCTATAAATATGATTTATTGCATGAGAAATGGATCTAATCAAAACAAGCAATTTTTTACATTACAAAACAAACTGGACAACAAACAATAAGAGTAACACACCAAGGCTTCTACAAATGTTTTGAATCTCCGAGGTTTCAGGTGCAGCTTTGATGCGCTACAGCTAAATTTTTCAAGCAGAGACCACCTACATAAAACCCAGTTCATATATGAGGAATTTTTTCACAATATAAAAGAAACAGTGCAAGATCAAATGACAAGGACAATGACTATTAGCAACAGACAATATGCTAACCCTTCTTGTAAATGGACAATAAAGCATTTTGTATGTAAACAAAAGATTGTTAAGCACCCTTGATGCAGTTCCAAGCACTTCTTTTTCCCAAAGTGTACAACAAGCACATCCTTATCAGCGCAATCTTTGACATCAACAAGAGTTTTTAATTTGTTTGAATATCATATTTATTATGGTTGAAGGAGTAAACCAAGCTTTAATATTTTCAGATAAGACACGATTAATCGGTATTCAGTTCTGACAGAAAGGTACAAAATAGAATAGAGAGCATAAAAAAGAACATATGAAAAGGTGAACCCATATTTATAGGCTTGTAGGCATTATAACCAGTTAGACTCAATCTGGCATTATAAAAAAGGAAAACATGTCCAAAGTGCTATCTTCCTGGGAAAAAGGTATGTCAGAAAGATAGCCCAAGAAACATTATTACTAATTTGTTTGCTATTATCTCTTCAAATCAATTAACACATAATAAAGATTCAATCAATTACCAGCGGAGCATAGCAGCAATGGTGTCCTTTGAGTTTTTTGCATCAAGTGAGAAATCAGGACCCAGAAGCTTCTTCATGCGTCGAACAAGGCGATAGTAGTAATGTCTGACCTGTATATCAATAAAAGATATTGAACCTTGAGGTGGATAGAACTCTTAAGACATTCTCTAGTCCATGCACATATTGATTATAAACGGGTGGTGGAAGAAAGTGCATCTTTTATAAACTATGCTTATACCAGCCATGATGGATTAAGGGACAATAAAGCATCTGTCATCATAGTCATATACTGGAAAAAAACCTAAATATGTTTTCTTGGTAATGGCCAGTTAAAGCTTGCCAAACACTGTCAAATGCACACACACTAAGGTGCTCGGACAATATGTGGCATGCCGAGATGGCTCAAGAGTCAAGAAGCTACAGGCACAGCAACTTAGGTGAGGTATCATGTGAGTAATTCCGTATCAAAGATTGTAGAAGAACAAGTCCAGGCAGTGACCAAGGTATAAACAAAGCCAATCCAGCAGGTGTCCAAGCCAGAATATAATTAGATCAGGATTATACCTAGTTGGTTTTTCAGAATCCTTCTATACAAGGAGGCAAAGTTGATCGATAAAGTTTAGACAAGAAGTTATCTCTATTTCCCAATCCCACCTTGTCTATTCCCTGTGACCTGTGCAAATCTCTGTTCTCACACCTTCGTTCTTCTATAGTAATGACCCCTAGGTGCAAGCCAGAGCCAAAGCCACCTACCTCACATACATACCAATGCAAGATGCTAAGACATATGCTCTGTGGCCAAACATGGTTTATACAAAAAAAATTTTAAAGAAAATTAAAAGGCAAAAAACAATAAGAATAAAAAATTAAAGTATAGTGGGGAGGTTCTGAATCTCATGATCTGGGTTGAATTTTCCACCACCCGTACAAACTTGAAATGGGGAACAAAGAAGTGAAATCAGCAGCAGGTGGAAAAAGAGATTGGCTGCAAGTGAAGAAGGGAAATTGGCTCCAAATGAATGGAGCTCCTTCTCATAAGATTACTGAGATGAAGCATGTAATCCTCCCTCCCAGCAGAGCTTACCCACTCCCCAGCCGCAGCAGAGAAGCTTCTGATGCATACACTAGAGGGATATTGGTGCTATGTCAACAAACATTGAAAGCCTTAGTAGGAAACATAAATTCCCCAATACCAGCGGCTTCTGGATTCTTAACATAAAATGTGCCTGGTCGTTCTAATTGCCAACAAAATGAGTCCTTTATGTTAGTCGGCCAAAATCTACAGCAACAACGTGTATCTTCTGATCATTCAGCTTTCCTAATCAGTTAAACACAGAATGTTAAATATCATATGAATATCTTGGTGGGAGATGATGTACCTGATCCTTGTTTTTGCTCTGGACACGGAGTGTAATCTTCTCAAAATTCTACCACAAAGTGCACGGTGTTAATCATCTATCAATTATTCCATACGCTGAGTAGTTTGCAAACAACAGCATAGCATTGCATCCAGAACGCATGCATCTTACTTTTCCTACTTGGCGCAACGCATTGAAGAAACTCTCCTCCTCTTGGCGTGTCCATGCAGCCCATCTTCGAGTCGGCTTTTTCTCTATCAAAATGAGCATATCAAGAAAGATCAGAAAAATCCAACACTTGCATGAACAAGGAGTTTAAGCGACAACATTTTTTTTTTTGGTGTGGGGGGGGACGAACCAGGCTTCGGATCGGATGCCGAGATCGGAGCCACTGGTAGCAAATCAACAGATTGAGGGGGTAGGTTCATCTCTTCACGCGCCTCCTCCTCTATGGCGTGATTGGAGGTGGCGCCGTTGAGATCCTGGATGCGGAAGACGGTGCGTGGGGTGGCGCGGCGTGCTGGAGATTCCAGGTGCAGGGGGCTGCTCGCCGGTGAAGGATAATGGCTGAAGCCTGGAGCCCTAGCGCTGCAGTGAAGATTTGCGGATTTTATCGCCAAAATCGAACACTTACGAAACAGAAGAACATACAGAAGAATTGTTGCATGGGTTAAGGAAGCGGAAGAGACTGACCATGGTGGCGATCGGAGAGATCCGTCAGCGGATTTCGATTTCGATTTGCGGGGAAAAAATTTGTAGAGTTTGAAGAAATTTAGGGATTTGGAGAAATTGGGGAAAACTAAAGAATGAAAGGTGTGTGCAATTTTGGTCAAAGAGGGATCTATTGCCGCGTGTCAACTTTTCGATCATACGGCTGACGTTCTTCCGGACACAATACCAAAAACAAGTTGCGCGTGGCCACTAGTATCACAGCATCCTGGACCGTAGGTCAGTTATAGATAGTAAATAGATTCCATAGTGTACTGCTTAGTATTGTCTTAAAAATTACTCCCTCCGTTCTGAAATATAAGTATTTGAAGCGTTCAAATTTTGTTCTGAAATATAAGTATTTGAAGCACTGGAGGCCTATACTTCCTGCACGGCTGCACTCACCTGTGTACGGAATAATTTAATAAACGGAGGCCCGCATCGAAGTTTTTTTTTTCCCACGATGCCACGACCGAGTCGGACCAACCCCATCCAGCCCATTTTTCCCTACCTTTCTCTCTCCTCACGTCTCCTCTCAGTTGGATCGAGATCGAGCCTCTCAACCCCCGCGGCCGTGCCTCCTCTTAGCTCGATCGCGCGTCGAAGCCTCCTCACGGACTCCGCCTCCGTCGCGGCGTGGCGGCTCGATCCGGTTGTTCGGTCGTGATGGAGGAGGATCGATCTGGCGGCGGCAAGATCGAATGCGCGCGGCGACGGCGGCTCCTATTCGGCGTCCGTGGACTGTGCGGCGGCGGCGGGGGAGGTGAGAAGCGGCGGCGATGGTGTGTAGCCGCGGTGCACGGCAGCGGCGCACGGCGTGGTAGTGGGGATACGGTGGCGGTTCGCGGGGCTACGGCGGTTCGCGGTGGAGTTGTGCGGCCCGGCAGCAGACGAGGGTGAGCGCTACGGCACCGGTGGTGTCTGGCCCGCCGGTGGCTATGATGCCGCAGCGCCCGGTGATGGGGACAACAGCAACGGGTGGCTGCGCCGCCAAGGGATGTCGCGAGCATGGTGGTTCTTGGCAAAGACCCACGACCAGTTGTTGAAGGAGTTGATTTCGCCTTGGATACGCAGTGTGGCGGCAGCGATAAGCTGGAATTCATTCCCGAGTTGGATGAGGAATGGGCCGGCGACAAGTTGGAATTCATCCCTGACTCAAATGAGGAATTCGTGCCCGAAACCGAGTTGCAAGCTGTAGTGGAGGGGATTGGCAGTGGTATCCCTGTCGTGCAACAACTCCAAGACCAAACCAGAAGGCATCGTTCAATGGAGTAAGATTCCCCCAAAACCATTCAAGTTTTTTATTTCGGCATGTTCCTGCTATTTTGTTATGAGATTGTCACACATTTCGGCTTTAGGACAATGCTTTAGGATTGGCGTGAGCTTCTGTTCCAAGATGAGAAGATAAACATCGAGAAGAAGAATGCATGTCCTGAGGAGAACAAGGCATGTACAGATGAGAAGAAGCCAAGCATTGAGGATGCAGAGACAGATGATGAGGGCGTGGATGTGCGTAGGCATTCTGTCGGCACCCGATTTACAAGATCGGATACCACCTGCGTAAACCCGTACTAGTCCCAAGGATCATGGCTAGTACACACAAATATACAGAAACGGAACAGTGCCAACGATATTATTACAAGAGGGAACATAGTCTGGTACAAACAACATACACAACAGCTCGCAGGCCGCAAATCAGAGTACACAGCGATACAAGCCTAATACAACGTCTAAAATTTTATTCATCCCACAGGCACGAAGGCTGTAGGAACGCGTAACCCTAATCTTCATACTCTTCGTCGGAGAACGCCTCCTCGACGTAATCCGGGTCCTCCTCCTCGGACGGCGGGCCATACTCGGATGGACCAGCTGTTGAAGTTTTGAAAAGAGAGAGGAGAAAAGGAGGGTGAGTACAAATTGTACTCGCAAGTCCGGGATTATGCAAGTGCGGTTCAGTACAAGGAAGGCTTAGGATATTTTGCGGAAAGGCATTTATTAGCCTAGTTTTGGCAAAGCAATTTAAAAACAATAAATCTCAACATTTTCTTTGGGCTCTTCTCAAACGGTTCTCGCCACTTGGCCTCAGTGCCATAGCGAGAACAAAATCCTTTCTTCTTTTCTTTTCTCAAAACGGCTAGGTCCATTCCGCGCGACACTTTCCGGTAGGCCGTCACCCAATCCGGAATATCGCCGGTGGCACCTAACTCAAACGAAATCCTTCTCAAATCCTTACTCATCTCAAATCCTTTCTTTAAAAATCCTTTTTCTAAATTGGTTTTAAAAAGAAGAAACTACCATATAATCAGTCCCTTCGCGCGCTCATAACCGCGAAAGCACGGCTATCATGCAGTTTTAACTCGCAAAGTGGGTACGCCTTACCCTCGAGAGGCTACGCACCAGACGATGTTTCGCCACAAGACCATCAACCACGAGGGCCAACGATCGGGCCCGCCCCATTCGGGGCTCGAGGTCGATCAGAATGGCTCATTCATAGGATCATAGGATGAGCGGTCCTTAGACTAGGGAGATTTGATATTTTAGCCCGCTTTCAAAACATGGTGCCTCTGCACCAACCGACAAAATATCTCCCTAGTCGGAAAGATTTTGGGGTAAGAGGAAAATCATTTCCTACTCAGCATCACCCTTGATGCGCTATCTTTAAATCACCCTTTTCCAACCATTTCTTAAAACATTCACCTTTCACACAAATGATTGAATCATTCCGCATAAATGATTTTAAGCATTTATCCTACCACAATCAAAGCATATAAATAAGAGCAATTCATATTTTAGCCTTAGATTTAATCCTACCATATTTCTTACCTTTCTATTCGGTCATGATAACTAAGTCTAGGAAATACGGCATTTATCTTTTAAACTAGCATGCATATTTTCAAGTCTAATAACATTTTCTAAATAACCGAAAATGGCTTCTCAATATGATCAAAGGGGGACTTGCCTTGATCGGTTCCGGAAAAGCGAAGGGACGTCGTCGATCGGGTCTTCGAGAGCTTGACCTCCTAAAACGCATTACGCATGCAAAGCAATACAACACGCATAAATAAAACATTTTATGTCATGCTTGTTTTTATGAAAATGCAAAGAACCCCATGTTTCATGCATTTTCATTTAAAGGAAACATGATGCTAAATGGTAATGCACACATGGAATGATGCTATCTCAAAATTACTTGCATGACCCAAAACAGATGCTGGATGGATGCCATGCATACAAATAATATTTTTAAGGTCCAGCAACCTCCAAAGCATTTTTCCTAAATTTTTATAGAATATTTACAGCACACGAAATGATGATGCACCTAGAGCATATCTATTTAACCAAAAATGGATTCCAAATGCATGACATGCAACTACATACTTTTCCCAGGTTCAGAAACTAATAAAGTAATTTTACTAATTTTACAGAATTTTTAGCATGCACAAGCTATTTTAACAAATACTTTTAGTGCCAAGAAGTGATTTAATCGAAACTAAATAAAACAAAAGAAGAGGGGGTGATCGGTGTTGGGCCGCCCGTCCGAACGCCCATCGGCAAAACGCGCTTTCGGCACAAGGCATGGCGAGAGCGCAAGGGCTGAAGCGAGTGACTAGCGGCCCCACTTGTCGGTGGCACCGCAGAGGCGGAAGGGGAAAAAACAGGATGACGGTGGCGGCGCGAAGCCAACGGCGGCGACGACTCCGGCCACCGTGGTTCAATCGGCCACGCGGGAATCTAGTTACGGAAAGGACGAATGTATTGGAGGTCCAACCATCCAACGAGGTGGTCGGAACGGGCGGCGCGGCGATCCGCAGCGGAGATGATCCACGGATCACACGGCGCCGGCGATAAATGGCATCAACAGGCGATTGATTCGGCCGGAAGCTACTAGGGAGTGGGATGAAGCGATTGGCGAGCTCACCGAGGACGAAGGAAACGGCAAGGCAGTGAGATTGCGGCGGCGACGTCGGCGCGGGCTCCGGTACACGCACGGGCCTCACTGCTCCAAACCAACGGCGCGAGCTCCACGGAAACGACCTGCGCCAAATACGTGGTGAGGTTGGCGCAGAAACCAAGACGGCACAACGGAGGAAACGGCGGCGACGCGGAGAGAAGGAGCAACGCACCGGCTCGGGTGAAAGACGTTGCGGTGGCGCAAAGCAAAGGGCAGCGGAGGTAGCAGTACCCCATTTATAAGCGAGCTCCGCATCGAACGACCTTTGACGCGACGCGCGGTTTGGCGAACGCCGGCGCCGATTCCGACCGGTGCCGTGTAGGTGAACGCATTGAACGCGAGGGTGGTTCGGCCGGCGATAAGACAAGGAAAGGGGTAGGGGACGGAGAGGGGTCCGGTGGAAGAGTGTAGGGGCGAGCGATTTCATGGGAATGCGGGCTGGCGAGGCCCCGGGAGAGAGGAGAGAGAGGAACAGCGGCGGCGACCGGCGGACACGGCGCGACGCGGGAAGAAGAAACAGAGGAGGAGACGGGTCGACAAGGCGGGCCCGCTTGCCGAGGCGCAACGATCGCGGCGCAAGGAGGGCAATGGCGAGCCGGATGGGCGGCGATGGCTACGCCCAACCGAGGGAAGAGAGGAGAGGGAAAGGAGAGGAAGAGGGAGGGCTGGCCGGCACGGTTATGCCCAACCGAGGGAAAGAGGAGCGGGAAGAGAGAGGAAAAGAGGAGTGGGCGGATTGGACCGAGAGGGTTAAAACCGTTTTGAATTTTTCTGATTTCCAAAGCACTTATATTCTCCAAAACCATTTTAACATATTAATACTTTTAGGAAATATTAGTTTTGTTCCCCCAACATTTTAAATATAATTCCAAATAATTTCACAAGGGGCATTGGTTTTAAGAAAATATCATTTTAAACCAATTACCAGATTTTTCCACCAAAGGCATAGACTTAGAAAGTTTAAATTATTTTTCTAATTTAAATGCAATGCATGAAGTGATGATGTCATGATGCAATAATGAGTGATTTAACATTTTCAAATTATGCATTTAAGAAATTAATAACGTGCCAAATTGGTTTTAAAAATTCGGGATGTTACACATTCTCAGGTGGAGGATGATGATGTCATTGAAGATTTGGTCACAACCTTGATTCTGGCTTACCAGGTTTGCAAGCGTAGAAAGATTTAGGACTACTACAGCATTTAGGACTGCATAGCAGTCCCAAAGTTAAGTGAGAACAGCAAAACAACTCTTACATAGACTGCATAACGCTCTCATAAAGTTGACGATCACAAGTAAGCCTAGTAGGGAGCATGTCGAGCCTCTCTAATCAATCCTTGTTCATGTGGGGTATCTTGTAGTTGTTGCCTCCACCTACTTTCATGACTTCGATGAAGCAACTATGTAGAGTTAGAAAAACCCTTCTCAACAAGTCTGGATCATAATCATTGTACTCTTTCTCGACGTTGCTCACTATCTCATCCATGCTCTTAGAATTTTTAAGGTATGCTTTAGACTGAAGAGAGGCAAAAAACCCTAGATCAAGCACATTCATGTCCAGTGAATTTGGGGGCTGGTTCATCAAGCGTATGTCTATGCCAGTTTGGGCAACTGCATAAGCAAAAGCTTCATCATCTACCAGAACATGAGTGCGTGCGTTGTCTTGTTGAATCCATATGGTCTCATGAGCATGTTCTCTAGGCCAACAACGGACAATTGCGGAGAGAACCTTTGAAATCAAGAAAGCTCTACTTTGCTCCCTAGAAACCATCATTGCTTTTGTGATCAAAGTGCCCTTTGCCCTGTTTTGGCTACTCCTTTGTGCCAGCTCCTACAAGAGAAATAAAAAAATAGTTGACATGCACATATATTCCTATGCAATAAAATTCCTATAGAGTTTAAGATCAGATTTAAGAAATAAGGATTTTACCTTCCTAACAAATGGAAAAATTCCTATCTTCCCATCAAAATAGCAATTTCCATCATCATGATATCTAGGCATTGCAACAACCGTTAAAAACATGACTTTGTCTACAGAGTTCTTGTTTTGCACTGTCCTCAAAGGATCATCTTCATCCGCATGCATGTAGAAGGTCTTGTTTTTCTTAGTGGCGTTGAACCATTTCTCATCCATATGCACAATGTTTCGCATGTCCACGAATTTTGGTTGTGTAGGATCAGTTTGTGCATCTATCATTTTCATACAAAACTGTAGGCGCTGTTTTTTATTTGCTTCTTTCAAATAAGGCTTAATGGTGCTTGAGTGGCGACGAAGGCGGCCTTCTTTGAATACTGAATGCAACTTAGTTTTGCTAACATGCAAAGCTGATGCAAGCGATCTAATGGTAGTCCTTTGGTTCAAAGGAACTATTTTAACCTCATCGACATCAACGCCAACTCTTCTGCGTCCACAATTCTTGGGTTTCTTTGATTTAATGTCAACTTCTACACCTGCAGCCCGGCATTTCTTGACCTTTCTCCAAATTCTTTGGACAACCCATCTTTTAACATGGAATAGATCGGCCACAATTGTTGTCGCCTGTCTTTTTAGCTTTCCATTTCTACTTGTTTCAAGTACAGCTTCGTAAATGTGTTGACGCTGTTTATCTGATAAATATTGTCTCTTCCTATTATTTGCATTGATTTGAATACCTGCAATTTTCAAATGAATGCATATAAGTCATGCAACGGTACACTAATAACTTGTGTTTTTCATGTTACCACCTGAGTCATCACTTGATGTATCCAGCTCCTCTTCTTCGAATACAATGTCCACATGGTTAGCATAGACATCAAAGTCTGCATCTGCATGGATGCAAAAGGTGATACATCATTTACAATAGCTCTAGTCACCATGGTCATCACATTTACAATAGCTCCACGGTCACAATGATCAACCTCTCCACATGGACGTATCCTACACTCCTAAATTGGTCATCTTGAGAACTAATGCAAGGTATCCTACACTCCTAAGTTTCTTTTTCCTCTTCACTCATATAAGGAATTTCAGCAAGGTTAGATTTAAAATTCATGGGGAATATTGATGTTACATACCTGCATCTATGCCTAGATCAAATTGTTCAGCTTCTTCCGAGGGGGCATCATATTCTTCACCTTGCACAACATGGTTTTCGTCTTCCTCATTTACAACTGCTGCTTCGTTCAGATCAGGTAATTGACCTTGTTCATCTTCCTCAAATGGCTCTGAGTAAGATCAAATGGTTGTGCTAGGTAAGATCAAATGAGGAATTTCAGTAATATTTGCTTTGAGTAAGATCCAATATGATGAGCATTCATGTTACATACCTGCATTTATAGGTACATCCAAATGTTCTTGGTCTTTCTCCAAGGGGGCTTGGTTCAGAACTTCATATCAAGTAATCCATCTTCATATTCCTCAATTAGCGGTAAGTTAAGATCCAGTGGCATGGCAGTTATTCTGTGCTTCTACACTTAAGTTCATTTGGAATGTTTCTTGTGCAGCAGCTGCTTATTTATAGAGGCATGGACTACCGGTGGAAATTTATTTTTGCCTCCAATCCGTTTAAGCAATGTTTTGGCGCCTCCTTTTTCCCCATTCATGCACCCTGTTACGTGTATTTGTTTGCCAAAATAATCTGTAATAGTATGTGTAAATCCAGTGGCTGGTGGGAGTGTGCTGGGGGAATTTTTTAATCCCAATGTGTACAGTTCGGATGAGTAGTGTAATTTTTTAATCCCAATGTGTGGAGTGCTGTAAATGCTGATGGTGGGAGTGGAGTACTACTCCATACTTCACTCATTTTTTTAATCCCAACTGCTGTCAGCTGGAGCAGTAAAGTAGGGGCATGCTAGTCTTTTCTCATCTCCCTTATTTTGTTTCAAATTCTCTACAAGTACTTATATTTCAGGACGGATGGAGTAATATGTATCTATATGTAATAGTGCGTATGTATATCCGTTGTAGCATGATTTCTAGTTAAAAGTTAGTCTCCATATATCTCATCTCATTTTCTCCTCAACATAAGTAACAAACTGAGTTGGCCTCCTTATAGTAAGATGGTTTGGCACCACTAAAGATGCTTTTACTCGTTGATCGGTCTAATCTATTTCTTGGAATATGGATAATTTGTGTGGTATACTGGTATTTCCAACATCTTTTCAACAAACTAATAGAAAACGTGTGTTTCTCTGACAATAGATCTACGATATCTATCCAAACTTCGAAAGGAAATTATTTCTCCCTCCTCTCTTACTTATCACAGCCACGTCGGCATGTTGTCACCACCTTGAGCTATGGTGTCACCCTCTTTTTGCTTTCTACCTTGAGGCTCAAGCTACTCATGTTGTCACCGGCAAATACCGCGCCACCTAGTGTCGTGACCGCCACTATGATCCGCGTTATAATTTGCTATATTTTTGTGTGCCACCACCACTGCTCCCTGTTGTCCTGCTCTACTCATCGGAGCTAAGACCTAGCAACATCGATCAAGGCTAAGGAGCATGGAGGAAGAGCAAATCAAATAGTAGGGGGGAGGGCTCGCCGAGGATGGGAGTGAAGAGAAGGAAAAAAGCTCAATGTGAACTTGGATCTAAATTTAAAGAGGTTTTAGAGAGAGAAAAACAGTGATAGCATTTCTGTGAGGAATCTCTCTTTCACAATGACATGCCAGACTATGTGCATCGGCATTGTAGTGACATTTTTATAAACCAAGAACTTTTGCAATGACTTGGACATAATTAAACCAACTTTAAAAAGTTATTTTCTCGGGGATTTTTTTAAAGTGTATGACACTTCTATTGGAATAAAATGAGAAATTTAACATGCAATAGTTGATACTAATATATTTTCTAAACCTTGTATTTACGAGGCTACTCACATAATTATACTACAGGTGTAATATAAGAAAAGAAATTTGGAATGCTAGAACAAAAGGAATAGTCCTCTTTGATTCACGGTTTGGTTTGGTTTTATTCGGTTGGCTTAAAATTTATTATTTTTATACATACAATTTATTGTAATATTTTGTATTTTTTTGGATTTTGTGGAGTTATTCGTAAAGAGCTTAAAAATAATTATAATTAATTTATTGTCTTTTCGTATATCCTTTTAGAGATGCTTAACTTTTAAACACTCAACTAAATTGAACCGAATGCACCGCAAATAATAAAACTTGTCAATGCCCTGTATGCTCACCACCGGCTCATTTATTACACGTAAAAAACTTAAAAGCAAACATTGTTTATAGCGGGTTTCATGTCATCTAGAGTATCAATAGCATTAATAAACACTCATGATGGAGTAGTCATTGCAGGCGTGAGCAAGCTAGGAGACGATGGGAAGGAGGCTGAGCTTAAAGAACAAGAGATATTTTGATTTATTTTTTTTTAAAATTTAGATTGAAGGGTCGAGCAAGGAGGAGATGGGAAAGGAGGCCGAGTTTAAAGAACAAGAGATATTTTGTTTATAATGTTTTGTTTCTTTCGATTGAAAGTAGCTTAAAATTTTAACCCGTGAAAATTGTGACACCTTGAGAAAGGCCTTATTAAACTCAAACAATTATAAAAAAATATTTTAAAAAACGAGAAAAACATTTAACCCCCCCCACACACACACACACAAATGACTACAAAATACTACATTGTTTGACTTGTACAAAAATAACAAATTTTCAGCGTTACCTTCTAATTTTAATTTAAGCCAAAAACAATTTATAACATGGTCAGCATGATCATTTTCTCTTCACTTTCTCTTAATTTCATAACTTCATTAACACATGTGACAATTCAAAATACATCTTACATAAAAATGAAGTAACCGATGCCTCACATGATGCCCTCGACATTTTTTAATGGGTTTGTAAACATTCTAATCATTTCCAAACAACATTTACAATTTGTAATCAATTCTATATTACAAAGGGCCTAACAGGCTGCTCCCTCATGCGTCCACGTCGACGGCTTGCGGTGCGCCCACGCGCGCCTGCCCTAGCGTGGCCATGTCGTCGGGCAGTCCGCACCTGTCCGATCGTGTCACCGGGCAAGATCCAACCGTTTATGCTAAATTAATCTTTAAAACAAAGAAATGGTGCGCTGTTGGACAACACACGAGCTTGGGCGACTTGGCTAGCTGGCACAGCTGTCGCTCCGCAGCTCCGTGTTCAAGTATTGCTCCAGCCTTTACGGTGCTATTTATTGCCATAAGATGACGCACCGTAGGTGCGCTACCATCGCTAGTTTTTTACAAGTGTGTAATATTACTCCTCTCAAAGAGGGAGAACTTTTAAAGTGTATCTTGTACTCAAGGAATTACAAGTGTATTTTTCTACGAGCGTAAAAACAATTCTAAACTCCCAAGCAAATTCTAAGTGGTAGAGATAGGACAAGGTACAAAGACATCAACAACGATGGGTGGTAATTACATTTTTGTGTTAAGCGGTAGAGATAGGACTAGGTACAAAGACATCAACAACGGTGGGTAAATGGTTATTTTTGAGTGGTAGAGATAGGACTAGGTGCAAAGACATCAACGTTGATTATGATGGATGAATTGAGGTATACAAAAGCAAAATGTGTTTGGGGAAATGCAGAGAAGCGTAACTCCTGGAGCATCTTCTCGGCAAACTTGATGCAAGTGGCAGTATATAATTGGCTTATTTGCTTTGCAGCCGTTTCACGTTATGCTTAATCCTTAGTTTATCTTAGAGTAATTTTATCTTGGTGTAATTTATCATCTCAGATGAGGTACAGCGTTCGCATATATAGCATCAAACATCCAAACCATAGTAGTTAACCACCGAGGTAGTTAATAGAAATAAAGTTTTGATGAGCGAACAGGCACCAAAGCATTGTTCAAGTCATATAAATCAGGTTCATCGACGCACGGTTCTACCTTTAAAATGTCATGCTCAGCTACCAATCTTTTTTGAAGGATTATGCTCAGCTACCAATCTAACATCAACACATCACAAAGGGGCATAGTTACGATACCAACAGGCCAGTATCCATTCCTTAAGCAGGAAGATCAGACAGAAGGCACATTGGCAGCTTAACTAGTAAACAACGTTCTCACAGGTGGTGCAACCTCCTCAGCCATATGGCAGCAACTTCCTTAGCCAGATACACCAATTCTACCTCCTCACAGGTGGTGCGCCTCCCCGTCCGACAGGGCCACCACCACGGCCAGCAGCAGCCTACATGAATTAGTAGGAGAAAGGTTAGGAACTGTAAGTGATAAATGATGATTAAAGTAGACCCCAATAGCAATTATATCAGAATGAGTGTTTCAGATTCTGAATAAGTCATACATGACAAAAATACACACAGATACTTGCATGCATTCTATAGTTTGTTTTACCTTGTTACTTTGGATTCCAGTGACATCATAACTCCATGTTTTGGGTTCTCTATTCAATACTTCAATGTTTCATATACAAGTTACATTCTAGAGTTCACAAGATAAACCTGTATGCTAATTGCTTCATTTCATTCCTATAAGTTTGACTGGATGCAGAATTTGCTGTTTATGATGTTTCATTTATACAAGTAACAATATGGAGCTCACAAGATGGATATGCATGCTTGTTGCTTCATTCCTAAAGTTTGATCACATAGAGAACTTCCTGTTTATGATATTTCATCAATACAAGTTATGGGTTCACAAGACGAATCTGTATGCTAATTGGATTGCTTCATTCTTATAAGTTTGACAACATGCAGAACTTGCTAAATATGACGGCAATATAACAACATTATTCATGTTGGGATATTTCAATTCCATTACAGCTAGTTAAGTGCAATGATAACTGGATGCAGTGTTGTGCAATAGCGTCAAAATTGATGACTTGTTTAAACACAAACAGGTGTACACTCTGTAACAAATGGTACGCTCAACACATAGTTTTGCGAGACACATAAACCCTTAAAAGATCTAGTGAATTACTTTTTGAAAAATTAATAAACAAGCAATAATATGGGGCGAATACTAAATAAAGTATATTTGTATCTGGAGACGAAGACTAATGAATATCAAGGTTGTGAGATGACCTATATTTGAATGGAACAAAGATGGGTCATATCACAATCTCGCTATTCACTAAAATTCTTTTTTAGACCAGCTTGGTGGCGGGTCTTCATCTCCAAATACAAATATACTTTATTTAGGTGTCATTCTTTTTGCCTTATCTTCCCACCTACAAAGTCAAAGAGAAGAAGATAAGTTAAGATAAGGCGAAAAGGACACCTTAGTATCTGCTTCATGTAATCATGTCATTGCTTATCTGTAGATCTTTTAAAGTGTAATTCAATATCTAATGGATATTATTTAACCAAGTTAGGAAACTCAGAACGAGCAGTACTATTAAGATCAAATGAGCACCCCCCCTCACCCGCGTGTCGCTGGGAGTTGCCAATATACAACTAACTAACAATAATGAACGAGCACGCACGCACGCACACACAGAAAGAGAGAGAGAGAGAAAACCAGGATAAGTTCAATACATTTTTTTTCCATAACACAAAAAAAAACATGTTCAAAATGGTTGAGCTGAACAAAAAAGCTGGCTCAGCTAAAATTTGAAGCTGTACTTCGATAAGTTTTTAATATGATTTCCAAATCTGATCCACTTCATTTATTATATTTAAAAGAGCTTTTAGATGTGGCAACATAATAGATAAAAGCTATACTTCAAAAGGCAAAGTGTTTGGCTTTTAATTGCCTTAGGCTCAATCATTGATCCTAAGCTTAAAGTGAAATGAACATGCTATTAGACCTTAGCAAGAAGAAAATGGCGTACCCATCTCAATGAATAATTGAATCTATAGCCAATCTTAAAAGGTCTAGTTAAAAAATTACTTCTTTTCAGATATGATTCAAGGAGAGGGATAAAGTTAGCTAGGAAAGGTTCGAGTGCTAAGAAAAATCTAGAGCTTGCCTATCTTAAGCCCTTGAAAAGAAGTAAATCTTTTTTTAAGAGAGAAAATCATCTAGTCTCCAATTATCACTAGATATTCACATATGTCACCTAAGACTCCAATTTTTTTAGATGTATTTGAGCATGTTTCAGGTGTACAATCCTCCTGGTTACTCACTTGTTTACAACAAGAATTCCCAATTTCGTAATATGTACCTCCTATTTTGTTTGTCAAAGGATGGTTCCAAGTTCTAACCAGAAGCTTGAATAAATGTCATACTGTTGCTAGTTCTTATCATGCCCAATCTCATCTCAAACTTTGATAAACTATCTTAATATCAAACCCAACAATTTCTTTATTCTAGATATCAAGCTATTCTTTTTAACCAATCCAGGTATTCTATACTTTATATTTTTTACAATACCTCATACTTCTAATATATGAAAACGTTTTCCCATAATTTAGACCTTTAGTGCACCTATCCCTTTTAGTATTAAGGTTATGGATGATGAATTTAATCCACTACACATCTCACCCTCCTAATACCAGAGTGGACGTATCTCCAAACTGCTAACTGAGTAACTGATGTACACTTCATCAGCAAGCATAATTCTGTTGTGTCAAGAATTGAGACCAAGAAACCTACAATCTACAAAACCTTAACCAAAAATCTTGATATCTGAAGTGAAAACCATTGAATTATGTTTTTTCATCTTAGTCTTACTAGCTGTCATGGCTCATTCTCTCATATCCACTATGGTAGTGTGGCACTGTTTGTTCACTTTGCTGTCAGGAAAATAACCCAAGACAATTTTACATAGGAGATTGAAATGAATCCAATTTGGTGGTAAAGTCAGACCATGAAACAGAGATGCTTGCACACAGCATGATTATATATTTATATGTGATTTAATATACTACTTCTATTCAGCTTATCTTATTTGCTTATAATCTGAACTTTGAGAGCTTCCTAAGGTAGTTTGAAAAGCCCGGTCCACTTTGTTTGACTTGCTTTTTACAGCTTTGATATGTATCTCTAAGGCCAAAAAGGGATGGCCTGTAAAAGCCAAAGCATTGATTTTTGATTCGGTGATAAGTAGATAATATGAAAAAGATATGTTGAAGAGAACCCTGTATTCAAGTAGAAACAATGTATTTTATCCCAAAAAAGGAGATGCACTATGAGGATATTATTAGTTATAAAAGTGATGCCTAAGCGCAATGCAATGGTGGGAGGGGGTGGCCACAAGAAATCAAGCATAGGGAGCAGGCCCAACCATGGGGAGGTGGTATGAAGGAGGTCTGCTGGAGCCTGGAGGTGACCATGGAGATGTGGGAGTAAACAGTGGCACAGGCATCATCGGCCAAGGAGAGATATAGGAATAGGATATAGTGCTTTAGGATGTGTATGGCATCACCTCACCATGCGCCTTAAGCAACTCGGTGGTTAGATGTTGGGAAGCCACCTTATCTTATCATCTTAATAACCATGACCATAACATAAAAACATAATTTTCCACACAACCATGGCATGCACACAACAATATTGAATCTTGTTGAGATAGCAAATGAAGAAATCAAGAGAATTTATTTAAATCTCGTTATATTAAAAATTGTCTTCAGAGAATAAACTCTAGCAACATCACATGTAACTAACCAAGAAACTATTGATAATTCTATCTATCCATCACCATTAAAGATCTGCTGTATTTTATTCATCCTTCACAGGTTCAATAACAGCAGGGCAAAATGTGATTCAAACTCACAATAATTATATTACCTCAAAAACTGCTGTGTTGTAGGATTGTAGCCATTGAAAAGATGCAATTATGCACAATAATTTTATTCATTCTACAGCAAATCCTAATTGCATTTTCTTCCACAAATTTTAGCCATACTATGTAATAAACACATGACGAAGCATGTGTCGCAACCATAATGTTATAGAAGTCCTGGTGTCCATAGAAAGGAATCATTACCCGAGCACGCATTGCAACCGCGCGGCCACGGCCAACTCCAATAGCTGATCCTTTGCCCTAAAGACGTCCAAAAGAAGAAAAAAAACAGCACAATCATGTAAAATCTCACCGCTGCCTCTCAATCATGAAGGGAACACTAAACGACTTAAGAAAGCACCAACCCTAATCCTTGCTTCCAAGCGCTTGAACATGGGGGCATTCTTGAGCATATCCGGTATAATCATAAACCTGAAACATCACGGTACGCGCACATGAGATGAGGTCACGGCAACTCAACACCACCACTCCGAGAACCAAACGCCTGCGTGGTTCCTGAATTACCTCACTCTGCTTCCTCTAATGAAGACGTGCTCGAGCTGCGACACCTTCCCATCCTGCAGATCAACGAAAACCCAGTGAACAAATTACCCAAGGAACTGAAATCGATGGGAGATCTGGCTCGGATCTGGAGGTACCTTTGCGGTGAAGGTGATGTTGTCGAGTTGGCAGTTCCAGTTGTCCTCGCACTCGATCATGGAGCCACGGTACACCTCGCCGGTCTTGAGCTCCACCGTCACCACGTGCCCCGCCGCCTCATGCAGCAGCTTCACCGGGATCCCCAGGCTCCGGCTCATCTTCTTCCTCCTCTCCTCTCCTCTCTCTCTCTTCTCCTCGGCGCTAAAACCCCAGCTCTAGGTCTAGCACGGGACGAGAGGCGGCTGAACAAAGCGGCGAGGAAACGAGGTCAGCTTGGTTCTCAAGGACCCCTCCTTCGTTTTGGTTTGCTTCTTACTGGACCGCTTCTTAAAGCCCGGCCCAAATAGCTAAGGCCCCCGGCCCAAAGTGAGACCGCGCCGAATCACTTGGCGACGAAGCAAATTGCTAAGACGAAGGGAACCGACGCGACTTTTATCCACCTGTCCTGCTGTCCATAGGAGCCGATACACCTAGAACCCGAGCCCCGCATTCACTCCGCACGCGTACGCAGATCGGAGGGACCGAGGCTTCGCGCGAGAAGGTTCTAGAGGGTTCCGGACTTCCGGTGTGAGAAGAGGTGGTGTTCCGATGGCGCTACAGTGGATGATCCTGGCTTGCGTGGTGGCGGCGGAGGCGGCGGTGGCCGCGCTGCTCACGCTCCCGGCGCCGCGCGCCGTGCGGACGCAGATCGTCGGGCTCACCTCGATGCTCCTGCAGCCCCTCACCGGCATACTCCCCTTCGCGGCGTTCCAGCTCCTCGGTGTGTGAACCTTCCGCGTGCAAAAGCTCTGCTCGTTTCAGGCTTCTGATGCTAGGTTTGCTCTTTTTCCCCCTCGCTGATGTGCAGATATCTACTGGAAGAAGGAACACAGGCTTATGTGCACCTCGGAGATTTGCACCGCCGACGAGCGTATTCGCTTCGAGAAATCCGTGAGTGAATTGAGAACCTATTCGAGAAACCCGCCCTTGTTCGAATTTGTTTGAATATTTATAGCGTTCTCAGTTGTTTGGTTCAGTGCAGATCCACATGAAGAAATGCTTAGTAAGTTCGAAAAAATGTTAGCTGTGTTTGGTTTGAAAGGGTACTAAACGCCAATTGACTTCCGTCTTGACTTGTAGTTTTTTTCATGATAATGGAAGTATAACTTCCGGCCTCTGCAGCAACCAGGATGCACACAGCCACTGCATGACCAAATCTAAATGTTTATTACAGAAAAAAGGGCTAAAAAACAAAACTATATTACCCCCCAAAAAAAAGTGGCGAGCCCAAAAGAAAAAAAAACTGTATTTCATCTTAGAAAGCGTTGACTTGTAGTTGGCTTAGTGGATGTACTTAGACTGTGCACATGATGTAAATGAGAAGACCAGATTTTAGTCCTTTCATGAATGCTTAGTGTTAATTTGATCCTGAATTCGGTTTGCTGTAGATGTATTATCACTACCACTTCATTGATGTAATTCTTTCTTATTATTCTAAGGATTGTATAGAAATTGAAATCTCCAGTGTTGGCTAAATCAAAGGGTCTGAAATTATGCCGAAACATCTGACTCTGCTCTTTTCATTTTCCGGGAGCATTACTCTTTGAAAATTGACCATACTCCCATGATTCTGTTTTCTCGAGGTTAGAGGAATCCTGTATTAAGCAATTTGCACATCTTCTACCCTAAGTAATATACCAGCTCGTGAAATTGAATATATGTTTGCATCAGCTTCAGTGCATGATAGCTGCTGTTGAAAGGGCAATTGTTTTGGGATACATCAGTGTAGAGTCTGAAATGCTCTATGCCAAGCAGATTTTGGTAACCAAAAATAACTTAAGTGCTGTTCTTAAGTAGGAACAGTACATGAATCCTGAATCCTAGTAGAAATTAGAGCAAATTTTTACCTATCCTAGCTAATCTATATCTCCCATTAAAAGTTGAATGCAAATCTAGATCCTCCATTGTGTCACGTCATAAAATGAATTACACACGTTTTATCGGACTGTTCACATAATGCAACATCTTAAAACTTGGCCATGAATTGTTCCTGAGTCAAGCTTGGGATATGTCTGAGATCACGCTAGATTGGGCATACGTCAATCGTTGGCTATGCTGTGCACGTGTTAGGCTGGGTCACGGCCAAACAAAGTGAGCTTGTTTGGCCTAGTTGAAGGTTGTGATCTTACTACTAGGGTTGAATTCTTTTGTTTCCATAATACTTAGTTTTAAAATCATTAATTTCTGTATGCCAAAAAAAGGGGGAGAGGGGGTATTAATTGTGTCTGTTAAATTTACCTGTACTTGTTTTAAACTTGCATCATCTAACACAATGCACAGGATATGTTGTAGTATCAGTTGAAATCCATTGTCAGTATGGCATGTACATAATGAACTCGATCTCATAGTTGACATTTTTTGGGGGATATTGAATCATGATCAAATTTAAAGAATCAATTGTCTTTCTTTGCTGGATTTTTCTTTTCCTTCCCCTTTGATTGCAGTGAGATTAATAAGCTGATGGGCACCAGCCAGTTATATTCTACCTGTGTACAGAAAGAAACGACATTCTTTAGTTTCTCCATTTTTCTGTGTTCTCAATTATAATTGTTTTCTTATGCAGATCTTCAAAGCTCAGAGGAATGTCATTCTTTGTGTTTCCGCATGCCTCCTTTATTGGTAAAGCAACACAAATGCATAGTCATATGACCAGAATTTCTATAAATATATTTATCTCGTATTTAATGTTTTACTTTGTATAGGTGCATCTATCGCATTTGCAAGTACAACAAGGATATTAAGGCACTGGAGGAGATTGAGAAGCGCCTCAAGGAAGATTAAATTCATTGTAATATCAGGTGAGCAAGAGCTATTCAACGGATTTAGATGTGCTGGTTTAACTTAGATGATGCATTTATGAGGAAATGTGATTGATTATTGTTCAGTTTTAACTTTAAAAACTTTCATCAGGAAAGATTTACTTATGCACCTTTATGTTTGAATGGTTAATCAAACCAAAGTGTAAAGTTTTCTGTTAGGGTCTGTTTGGATATTTGAATTAGAAGAACTGCAGATTTGAAGAGCCGATTGCAGTTCAAGTTGACATCGGATCTGTGATTCCGTTCTTTTATTGACAAATCGGAGTGGCTTGTTGGAATTCAATTGGTTGCCTATTCCAATTCCTGTTTGGATGCACATCATATTGTTACTGAGCATAAACATGAGATAGCATCCAAGAGACTTAGTGGAGATGTACGTTTATGCAAGTTCACGGCCTGTTCCCATGATCACCTTGATTTCCAGATTGATCTAAAAGAGATGAATCAGAAGAACCTTCTTTGGAGTTTTGAGCACCACCCTCTTAAGCATGTATACATGCCTCCACATATCTGGCCAGAACATTATCGATTGAGAGCATGCTGTTCTACTTCTACCAATCTCGCACAAATCTGTCTTGAGAAACTATATTGCTAATAATTTTATAACACTTGTCAAATCGAGCGCTATGTTATCCTTTGTGATATCCATGGTGCACTTTTCCCATATATTTTTTATAGCAAGTGTATACGTTTAGCTTCCAGTCATTCTGGGCATGGTCAAGAACTTCTAGAAGTGCACATCCATTTCTTCTGTTCATGTAAGCTTACTCCCATAACTTTGCTTTGCCTTATGTTCAGACCGTCAGAGATGCAAGAGTACCTCAATTGTTGTACAAAATATGGCAGAGTGAGATACCTTGTGCTCTCTGTTTTGGGGAAAATGGTTGATTGTTTCGTCAGTTATTGCAGAATGAGGTACCTCGTGCAATTCTGTGTTCTGGGGAAAATGGCCGATTATTTTGTCAGCTAAATATTGATTATGGTTTGCTTAAAAAAACTATTGATTATGGCGCTAGACAAAAATGTCACTATCGTAATCTACCATACTTTATATGGGAGCAGAAGTTGCTGCTGAGTTTTGGGATGGCAATAATTTAAACATCAATTTGACTTTTGATTATATGGAGACATCATTTTCTGTATATAATATTTTATGATGAAAAGAAATACTGATGCGTACATTAGTACATACCTGTGATAGTTTGCTTACTTTATCTTTGAAGATTGATGTATCTCATTCATCGTACACCCATTTCATTAATGATTTATTATATTTTCTAAACAAAGATATATTTGAGTTACATCTGTTCCATCTCTTTGAACATTGCAGGTGGATTTTGTGGTATTCCTTACTTCAGCAGATATATCGAGATGGTTATTTAGGGTTTGCACTGTACATTTTTTTTATTCTCATTGGAGTAAAGAGAATGCCACCTTGTTGTTACTATACCTCACATCCTTGGTTTCACTATTGTCTTTCTAAATTTTAAGACTTGTGATGACGGTTGGTTACTAAGCAAGGCATCTAAACACTATTAATCCTTAAAACTATTCGAACATTTGATGGAACGTGTCTGAAATCCAGTCACCTTTCAATCTTCTGGTCGTTCATGTTGAATTGGTCTGGTATTTGTTTAGAATCGCACTTAGGTCTGCCCGTTTTGTTCTCTGAACGATGTCAAAGTTTCTAGCAGTTGAAATGAAGACCTAGTCGTGAACTAAGGTGGACGATGTAATTCGTGTTTGGATTGCTGAGGTTGGAAAGACGAGGTTCCCGTGTATCAGGCAGGCGTTTGGGGCAGGCGTTTCCGCTGTTATTTGATGGCTTTCGACTTGGCGAATGCCCATGTGAATTGCTTGATCTTTGGTGGTCGTTAGTTGCTGCCTTGCCGTCCGCTGATGTAGGATCAGAAACTCAGCATGAACTCCGACTGACATCGCTAAACCTGAGCATGTCTGGTAGGGACTCTAAACGATTCCCTAAATTACTATCATGACACCTCCAAATTTCTATAACGTTCCAAAGAGGTTTATCTCAAATTCTAAATTTAGACTTTCTCCAGAGTCTTTATATTTAGAGACTCTCTAGAGAATCTCGCCAGTAGGTTCTCTATATTTTGTTCTCTATATGCCTTCTCTAAATCACTATTCGTTCCCTATATTTCCATCATTTCCAGCAGAGTCTCTATCCTCAAAAAGATATAGAGATTCTCTAGAGAGTCTCTAAATTTAGAGACTCTGGAGAGGGGCTGAGATAGAGACCCTGCTGGAACGTTATAGAGGTTGGAGTTGTCCGCAACAGTGTTTTAAAGAATCGTTTAGAGTCTCTGCTAGCCATACTCTAAGGCTACGTAGTTCCATTGGCCTATTTGCTCGCTCAGCGGTGTAGTTACTACTGGCCACTTGGGCGCTGGGCAGTCTCTTGAATGAATGCAATGGAGGCATGGAGCTCTGCTTACAGTCTGTAAAGTTAAATATAGAAGAGAGGTTTGTGTGTATGGAGCTTCCGTAGTGTGGTACTACGTCTTTTCATCACTCGGCAGATATAGGATTTATTAAGATCCTAGTCTCCACATTGCGCCTCTCTTTCCATGCCATTTTGACCCTTTCAGAATTGTGTTTGGGAAATTGTCTCGCAGGCATGCAAAAATGTCCTTCCCTCCCGTCTTCTTCCTGACTTCGCTCTGATCTCTTCAAAACCGAGCCAGGCAATGGTAAGCCCGAGTGTTCAACCTGCCAACCACATGACGACGGTGTGCCCGAGCCTGCCGCGCCCAAGCCTAGCGGCGGCAACCAGCAGGGGCGTGCTACGACGAGCAACGGAGCAAGCAGCACGGCGCGCGGTGGCGAGCCGCACGGGCAGAGGTGGCGAGCAGCAAGGGCGATCTGCCGCCTTCTCTCCGCCTCGCCGTCGTGTGCATCTACGTCGTTAATTGTTACCCTCGTTGTCGGTAAGACCCCGTCGGTCGCCGTGCCCGCGCCCACGCCTATCGTCAGTGCCCTCGCCGTGCCGGCATCATGATTGAACGTCCTCGTCTATCAGAGAGGATCAATTAACACCCAAAAAGGACTTGGTGCAAGGATCCTAGTAAAATATATTATTAGAAATTTTTATTGTTGGAATATCCCAAATTAATTCAACTCAATTCTAATAGTTTCAGAATTTCACACTCTACTTCTTTGTGATCCTCATGCATCAAGAAATTTTATAGTTTAAAGTCCAAAATCGTTGACACGCGGAGTTATACATCATTAAGAGCCTTTTTAATTTGTGGTTTGATTTGGTTGAGCTAATTTTTTTTACATACTATTTAGTAAAACATTTGAAATAATTCTTTAAAGCTCTGTGGGGTTTTCTCAAAAATCTTTAAAAAATTAATATTTTTTAGCCCTTTCGTGCCTTTTTTAAAAGTCCCTCAACATTTGGCTCAACCTCACAACGAATCAAAAGGACCAAAAACCACCCTTTGAAACCCTTAAGGCATGTCAATGGGACCTAACTTAGACCATCGTAATACTGTAGCAAACAAAATAGAAGATGCAAAAATATAGATGAATAGTGAAAACTAAAAAGAAGGTGTAAATAGTGGTTGAATAGTGTCTACATCAACCTTAACCTAATTTAGATCGCATTAGAGATGACCTAAAGATGTTAAATGCTCATGTTTTGATGGAAGGGTGTTAAATAATTGGTTTTATGGCTTATGGTGTACGATAAACTTTTTGTAGCTAAAGACTATAATATTGATTTATTCCTTTGCATAAAAACTTAAACACTAATATGCACTAAGAAAACTTAGACACACCACCCCTCAGATTCTCAGAAAATAGTTCGATTTTGACGAGAATTAAATAATAACCCTAGTATACTTGAGAGTTCCTTGAACCTGTATATGAACTCTATCTGCAGAAGAAACCACGGTCCACGGGACAAAATCCACGGTTTCAAAACCGGCATCGAGGTAGGCAGCCGCACTAGCTACATCACGGGAAACACAGGACCAAAAAAAAAAAAATCAGGAGGAAATGGAAGTTACGCATCGTTCGGACCGGGCTGATGTGAACCTCGTCGAGCTGCAATAATGCATGACGATTGACGGATGAGATGAGCTCGCAGCTCGCCTGAGCCCACGCGCCGCGGGGCGTACGATGGCCGGAAAGGATAGGAGGACGGCGACGTCTTCCTCTTTGGAACACGCGTACGTACGTGCGGGCACACGTCGAGGAAACCGTGTCCCCGACCGCTCACCAAAAGACGGGGAGAAACAGGCAGTGGCAGGCACCGTCTCGCCGTCGCCGTCAGGCGCTTTGCTGCTGCTACTGCCGATCCGAGAGAGAGAAAAAGAACTCGTGGTTTTAGGTCCTCTTTTTTTATCGGAGAAAAATTTCGTGACATTCGGTGCCACACATGACACCGTGGCACCCTCTCTCCTCCTCTCTTTTTATCTCCTATCTCTCTCTCCTCTCCCTCTCTCTATATCTCTCTGGGTGCGAATGAGGCACTCGGCGCCACAAAATTTTTCTCCCTCTTTGATTAGTGGTTTTAGTTTGATTTTGATTATAGTTGAAAAAGTTGGCGACCTCCAAAAAAGTATGAAAGGACTAAAAAAAATTTTAAAAAAAAGATTTTTTGAGAAAACCACAAAGCTGTAAAAAATTATTTTAAAATGTTACACTAAATGATATGTATTGTAGCCCTCTTGGAAAATATTCTACCACCGAAACACCTTTGATATCAAATCAGAACCGCGAATCTAAGGACCCTTAGTTGGATACTTAGATTGGCTTCTTGTGTTTTAGCTGTAAGGATGAACGGTGCAAATGCCTTGTATCTGTTGTAGATAACTTTCTTCAATGTATTCATTCCGTTTCAAAATATAAGGTATATAAATTTTTGACATGGTCTTTAATGCAAAACTTTGACCATTATTTGTTCGCACAATATATTATCAATAACTACAAAATTAAATCATATGAAAGTACTTGACACTTAAAGAATTCGCCCACTTATTAATCATGCTATATTCTCCTAAGAATACACACATCTGGTTATCTCACAGTCCACACTCCACAAACACGCTCCGGTCACACAACGTGTGCAGAACGATGGAATAGTTAAAACAAACCGATCGATCGAGCGCGTGTGTATGCGACGTACAGCATGTAAAGGACCGTGTCGATCGGTCTTAAGTTAAAACAAACCGGGCAAGGGCGTTCGGTCCGAACCTACCTCCATCGGAGACCGGGCTTTGACCGATGATTGCGCTCCAGAATTTCAAACAAGACATATATAAAATTGATCATACAAACGTTTGAAAATGTTAGGTAAATTAACCTAAGTTTGGTTTCCACTCAGCGCGATGGACCGACCGAGCATGGGAACGCGAGGAAACGGCTTGAGCTGGATTCCCAGTCACCCACTGGGGGTTTGCCTGATCACCTAAACCGTCCTCGGATCATGCAAGCCTGTAGCACTGAGGATTTGCAAATATTCGCTTTGTTTGATTTTGTGTTCTTTGTCATCCTTTGAATTCTAGAATGGGCGTATGGTTTTTTCGTCTTTACTAATCATGCTTTCTAGAATGACAGGATGCTGACACGAAGAATAATTTTCCGAGAACAGTTTTTCCCCCTGAAATAACATTGCCAATAAGGAATTTTGTGTCCCTTACAATGAACTCTATCGTATACGAGGAAAAGATAATTGTCAGCAAATTTTAGTCGAGAAATCACTGGTGACCGGTGTAGAAAAATTGGTTTCAATCAATTCTTACTTTGCTTCGATGAGATCTCTCTTAATATTGTCGCTTGGATTTGCGCCTAGAGCTTACCATTTCTCATGATTTAGAGGGATGGTGTTGGAAATATTAGGAATTTTCTCAATATTTCAATCCAAAAACCTTATCATATGAATTTTACAACTACTGGTTTCGCTGTCGCACTTAAGCCAACAGTATTTGACGGCGCAAATTACAAGCGTTGGCGCGCAAAGATGATTTTATGGTTGACTGCCATGAACGTGTATCACGTTGCATAAAAGCAAGCCACAAAGGAAGGAGGGCTCTCTCCTGAGCAGGAGAGTGTCTTCGCGGCTGCGGATAACTTGTTTAGAGGCGCCGTGATTAGCGTTTTGGGAGAAAATCTTGTTGATGTGTATATGATTTTGCCTAGTGGTAAAAAAATGTGGGATGCACTTGAGGCAAAATTTGGAGTTTCTGACGCGGGTAGCGAGCTCTATGTCATGGAGCAGTTTCATGACTACAAGATGGTCGATGACCATTCTGTAGTAGAACAAGCTCATGAGGTGCAAGCTCTCGCAAAAGAACTTGAGAATTTTAAATGTGCATTGCCCGACAAGTTTGTGGCGGGATGCATTATTGCAAAGTCGCCACCTTCTTGGAGGATTTTGCCACTACTCTAAAACACAAGAGACAAGAGTTCAGCGTTGCTGGCCTCATTGGGTCTCTAGATGTTGAGGAGAAGGCGAGGGCAAAAGATACACGTGGGAAAGGAAGTTCTAGTGCCAATGTGGTACAAAAGAAAATCTTTCAATTCAACAAGAATAAAAACAAGTCTGAAAAGCCTGACAACAAGAACAAAGCCAATCAAACTACTAGCTTCAAGAAGAAGAAGAATAAAGGGAAGGGAAGCGCTTTATGCAGTAATGGTGCGATCACCGGGCTAAGGATTGCCACGATCGTAAAGACAAGCAGAAAAAGTCCGCCAACATTGTTATTGGCAATACTGAGGAAGGAACATCTGGGTATGTATCAGTACCTACTGTTCTTTCAGTATGTCGTTCATCTGATTGGTGGATTGACACAGGGGCCAATATACATGTTTGTGCTGATAGATCCCTATTTTCTTCTTACCAGGTCGCAGGGGTTGCCTCCGTATTGATGGGGAATGGGTCGCAGGCAGTTGTATGTGGAGTCGGCACTGTTGACTTGAAGTTTACTTCAGACAAGGTCGTGCGACTGAGGAACGTACAACATGTGCCCGCGATAAATAAGAACCTTGTCAGCGGATCTCTATTATGTAGAGATGGTTTTAAGCTAGTTTTTGAATCCAATAAATGTGTTATTTTCAAGTTTGGAAATTTTATTGGAAAAGGCTATGAGAGCGGAGGCTTGTTCCGCTTATCTTTGATGGACATGAATAATGAGATTAATCATATTTGTGATCATGAGACTAATGTTTGGCATTCACGACTTTGTCATGTTAATCTTGGTTGTATGATGCGGATGACCGGTATGGATTTAATCCCAAAATTTACCCAAGTCAAAGGTTCTAAGTGTCAAGTGTGTGTGCAATCTAAGCAACCTCGCAAGCCTCACAAAGCAGCAGAGGCGAGAAACTTGTCACCATTAGAACTAGTTCATACCGATTTGTGCGAGATGAACGGAGAGTTGACGAAGGGTGGTAAGAGGTATTTCATGACTCTGATTGATGATTCTACTAGATTTTGCTACGTGTATTTATTAAAATCTAAAGATGAGGCTTTTCACTATTTTAAGATCTATAAAGTTGAAGCTGAAAACCAACTTGATAGGAAAATCAAACGGGTTAGGTCAGATCGTGGTGGAGAATATTTTTCTAGTGATTTTAATAAATTCTGCGAGGAATTTGGAATAATCCATGAGAGGACGCCTCCCTATTCTCCCCGGTCAAACGGGGTTGCCGAAAGAAAGAATCGTACTCTAACTGATATGGTTAAGGCCATGTTAGAAACATCGGGACTTTCCAATGAATGGTGGGGTGAGGCTATATTGACTGCTTGTCATGTCCTAAATAGGGTTCCTCCAAAGAATAAAGAAATCACACCATTCGAGGAATGGGAGAGAAAAAGATTAAATCTCACTTATTTACGTACTTGGGGCTGTTTGGCTAAGGCTAATGTGCCTGTCCCAAAGAAACGTAAACTTGGACCAAAAACCGTTGATTGTGTCTTTATTGGTTATGCTTTTCACAGTGTTGGATATAGGTTCTTAATAGTGAAATCTGGAGTACCTGATATGTATGAATGTACAATCTTAGAGTCCAATGATGCCACATTCTTTGAGGACATATTCCCTTTGAAAGAGACACTTAGCTCATCTGGCCAAGAATCTATTTTCTCTCCTAAACCTTCCACTCCTATACAAATTGAACCCACTTTTGAGAAAAATCCAATAGATGAAGACAATGAAGTAACTCGAAAGAGTAAGAGACAAAAGACCGCAAAGTCTTTTGGTGATGACTTCATTGTATATCTAATGGATGATACTCCAAGAACCATTGAGGAGGCTTATTCATCTCAGGACGCTGACTATTGGAAGGAAGCGGTCCAGAGTGAGATGGATTCCATCCTGAGCAATGGAACTTGGGAAGTTATTGATCGTCCATATGGGTGTAAACCTGTAGGATGTAAGTGGATGTTCAAGAAGAAGTTGAGGCCTGATGGTACAATTGAAAAGTATAAGGCAAGACTTGTGGCCAAGGGTTATACCCAGAAAGAAGGCGAGGACTTCTTTGATACTTACTCACCTGTTGCCAGATTGATCACTATTAGAGTACTACTATCCATGGCTGCCTCCTACGGTCTGATCGTTCATCAGATGGACGTAAAGACGGCTTTCCTTAATGAAGAGTTGGAAGAGGAAATCTATATGGATCAGCCAGATGGATTTGTAGTAAAGGGTCATGAAGGAAAAGTGTGTAGGTTGTTGAAGTCTTTGTATAGCCTTAAGCAAGCACCTAAGCAGTGGCACGAGAAGTTCGACAGAACTTTAACATCTCCGGCTTTGTTGTGAATGAAGTCGACAAATGTGTGTATTACCGCTATGGTGGGGGTGAAGGAGTGATTACGTGTGCGTATGTTGATGACATATCGATCTTCGGACGAACCTTAATGTGATTAAGGAAGTCAAGGACTTTCGTCATGAATTTTGAAATAAAAGATTTGGGAGTAGCGGATGTCATCTTAAACATTAAGTTGTTAAGAGAAGATGATGGTGGGATAACTCTTAAGCAGTCCCATTATGTGGAAAAGGTGTTGAGTCGCTTTGGCTTTAGCGATTGTAAACCTGCTCCAACGCCATATGATCCAAGTGTGCTATTACGAAAGAACCAACGTATAGCAAAGGATCAATTGAGATATTCCCAAATCATTGGTTCACTGATGTATTTAGCTAGTGCAACAAGACCTGATATCTCGTTTGCTGTGAGCAAACTTAGCCGGTTTGTTTCAAATCTGGGAGATGATCATTGGGATGCTCTTGAGAGAGTGATGCGCTATCTAAAGGGGACATCAAGTTATGGTATTCACTACACCGGGTACCCAGGGGTACTAGAGGGTTATAGTGATTCAAACTGAATATCCGATGCTAATGAGATAAAAGTCACAAGTGGATTTGTATTCACATTGGGTGGTGGAGCTGTTTCCTGGAAGTCTTGCAAGCAGACCATCTTAACGAGGTCTACAATGGAAGCATAACTCACAGCATTGGACACTGCCACTATGGAAGCCGATTGGCTGCGTGAACTTGTGATGGACTTACCGGTGGTTGAAAACCGGTGCCTGCTATCCTTTTGAACTGTGACAATCAGACGGTGATTGTCAAGGTGAACAGTTCAAAGGATAACATGAAGTCATCAAGACACGTTAAGAGGCGATTGAAGTCTGTCAGGAAGATGAGAAACTCCGGAGTTATAGCATTGGACTATGTCCAGATGGCTAAAAACCTGGCATATCCCTTTACAAAGGGACTATCACAGAATGTGATAGATGAAGCATCAAGGGAGATGGGCTTGAGACCCACATGAAAGTCATGTCTTAGTGGTAACTCATCCTATTTGATCGGAGATCCCGTGAATCATGTTGAGACAAGCTAGTGACTGGCTGAGAGGAGAGTACTTTTGTACTTAACCCACTCCGTTTGAGATGCACTACTCTCCTATTCTGTATGGCAGGTTGGTTATACCTTAATGTGTTCCGAGTGGCTTTTAATAAAGCAGAAATGTTGTCCTACAGAACATCTTATGAGGAATACACCTATATGAGCTCGACTGCTAGTCACAGTCTATGAGATTGAGTGATCTCTAGAGGCTCATGAAAGGCAAAGGAGTATGATTTATACGCTCCAAACCGAGGGGATGCATTTAGCAGCCTAGTATCAGTAAAGGACTTTGGTGAAACTCGTTCGCACAAAACTATCAATTCAAGGCTTAGTCCATTGTTCAGTTGTGGATGAGTGTAACCTTTGTTCTAGGTGGAAGTTCAACTTAACAGTCTCCATCGAACACACTGGTATATCAAACTACAGTGGAACTGAGAGTATTTCAAATGTGCCTATGAAATTTGGTGGGGATTGTTAGAATAATTATGGGGTTGGCCCATTTAATTATTTTAATAGAAATTCCAAGAGGCCCATTTAATACTAAACCGTTCGGAAAATTGGGAGGAGAATATCTCAACTTAAATAGTTGGATTGTGGTTCTCCCAATTAAGAAAAGAGAGAAAAGAGAAAGGCGTGGGCTTGAGCGTGACGTGTCGAGCATGGGCGAGCTCTCCCCGGGCACGGGCGACCTCACCCTAAGCATGGGCGAGCTCTCCCCGAGCCGGGCGACCTCTCCTCGGGCGAGCTCTCCTCGAGCACGGGCGACCTCTCCCGTGAACAAGCGACTTAATGGTGGTGTAATGGCGTCCGATTACGTAGCGGACGACTTAATGGCCAGATGTAATGACGTCCGTTACTAGTGCTTGATGGCGTCCAGGTTCGACGAACCTTCTCTTCCTAGCGCCTATAAAAGCATGAGCTCCTCGCTCTGTGAAAAATAGGTTCTCGCCCTCAAGAGTTCTCTCTCTCCCGCACATTCCATACTTCCATCTGTAGCGCTGCCGTTTTGCGTTCCCATCTCTGTTTCCTTGCGCGCACAAGGAGCGGAGGGAGCAGGCCTCCGGAACCTCGTCCTTCTCGAGATCCTGCTCGGGATAGAAGGCCGATAAGGTTTTTGGGGAGCGTTCTCACGCGACTGCTCGAGTTCTTCGTCCCCGGATCGTTGCAAGGAGGCACCTGTACATCTACACTGCACCGACGTTCGACTGCACCGACCTCTCCACTGCATCAAAGGCATCTCTGCACCAACTTGTGATCGACTACATCAACCGTCATGGCGGTGAGAATGTGCAAATCATTCCTCCGCTTAGCCTTTACTGCGCTTTGTAGTGGTGCGGCTCGGCTCAAGGGTATATTTGTTTATACCGTGTCTTTGCCTTTTTGTTTTCCTGTTCATTAGCCCTTGCGTATGAGATAGATATTTTTATATCTAGTACCTTTGGTCTTGAACTGGAAACTGGCAATTGTCTAATTATGATTTACATAATTTTGTGGATTAAAATATTGAGAAAATTTCTAATATTTTCAACAGATGGTGGGGCCTCGATGCTTGGGGATGGGAGCCTGGGAGGTCATAGTGGCTTGGTAGGTTGAGTGATGGGCCGATGAGGTTGTGGCGGTGGCTTGGCCATATGATTAGTGTGGATGGAGTCAATTGTATGATCGCAGAGGAGATTATGGGTCACTACGAGATTTTGATGGATTCATTGGTGAGACTAGGGCATCCCATAAAAGTGAAAGAATAACTAGATAGTAGAGAGGAGGAGCACCGTGGTGGATTGACTAGGGCGGGTGAGCACTCTAATGCAATGTGCATGCAAGGGCATATGCACTGTGAGAGTGTGAGGTGCAAATCACACATGTAGAGTGATTGCTAGGGCGGGATTAAGAGGGGACTAGGTTTGGGTATATGGGAGATGGGGTAGATTGAGTCCTCATTCAAAGATCCAACTGTAAAGAAAAACCTTTCAATTTTTTAAAATTTTAAGACAAGTGTGCAAAAAAAAGCCAAAAAAATAATATGTAGGTAAAAAAGTCTCTAATACACAAATCAAACCCCCCCCCCCCTTTATTATTAGAAGATTGTCACGTATCATTTACAGTAGCTGCATGGTTGGAATTAAATATTTCGATTGTTGAAAGAACAACGATACCGTAGGCTTCGATTTCTTCCTTAAAAAACTCTGTTGCTTTCGGGCGATCCATATGGGCAGGAAGATTAAAAAGAATGTACATGTACAGCTCTTCAGTGCACAGCTCTATTCGTGGTCGGGTCTCTCTGGCCGGGGTTAGCACCGGTGATTTGACCTGGCCATTAATACTAGTATGAGTTTGTAGACCGGTTCAGATCTAACCTCAGTCATTCCGAACGGATGTCACATGTGCTGACGAGTACAGTGATTTTTGAACGCTCGACAAGAGCTCACTGGAAGTTACCACTGTGATATGCAACATGGTCGCTCTCTAGGCTCTCCACAGTTCAGGCTCCGGAGAGATCGGTGAACAAAAAAATCTACAATGAAAACAGTAAAATAAAATAAGCATGGATATAGAATGTCTATAAAAAAAATCTTTTAAAATGTAGTGTAAGGTACGAAAGAAATTAAAAAGATCGATAAAGTGTGTAATGAATTATGCTATATGGGGTGCATATAAAATTTCTGAGGAAGATGCTCATGAAATAAATCACTCTCGCGCCACGTGGATTCAAGGCTGACGATGCCAGCAGCTAGCTCTGAATCTTTCAGAGCGAAATAATAGTATTCAGGATCCGAAAAATCTCCGCCATCACGTTCGATTCAGCGATACTTATCTGACGGGCCGTGACGAAATTACCGTCCCGTGCGCGCGGTGCAGCTAGGAATTGTGTTGTTTTAATGGCAGGGCTTTTTGAATCGATCCAGCTGCGTTCAGTTTTCGAGCAGGAATGGCCTTCTTTTTCTCCGGATATAATTACGCTGATCGACTTATTCTTAAGAACAATTACACTGATCGACTTGTACCAGTCAATAATTTGAAATGTTTGCCACGGATTCTGGAAAATTTTGTTATGATTGAGAGCGATGGCATGGACATATTGTTCTGATTGAGAGCAGATGTTTATTCAGAGATTAAGATGTGGATCGAGGGTTTAGCCTGCTAAACACCAGAAAGTAAATAAGAATTTAAGTTACGACTCGTGCGGCTGCAAGAATATATACGACGCGATCTTATTTTGTGCAGATGTGTTGCACTTCATTACTTTTCCGTCCGCTTCTCTTACGCTCTGATCTTTTGAAATTAACGGCTTAAAGACATGTGCTTTGAATTTTTAGAGTTCATTTTTTGGCTGTCTTAAAGGTGGTAACTAATACTTTAAAAATCAAGTCAAACGAAATGTATCCGAATCTCAATACTATTTCAAAAAAAACTTGAAATTCAGTCATTTCAGTTGTTCGGCCGTTCAGATCAACCCAAAAGAACAAAACCCTAATCTCTATCTGACTCTCTCTCTCTCTCTCTCACTCTCTTCGTGCTTCAGCGCGGCTCTCTGTTGTGCTTGCGTGTTGTTGCTAGACTATTGTGTGCTGCGCGCCAAGCGCCCTACTGAAATGCTGCTGCTATATCGCTCCTCTCTCTCTCTATCTCTCATTTGTTGCATGCTGCTTTAGTGCTGTTGATGCTGCTTTTGCATCCATGGTTGCATTGCTTTCTATCTCTCTCCCCTCCACTTGATCCACTCTTACCCAATGAGCTAGGTGGCCAGATCAGACAAGAACGACAAGGAACTCACCATATCTGAGAAGGTGGTGATGAGGAGGCACATTATCTTGTTTACCCTTGGAATATTGCAGTTGTACGTATAAAACATTCGAGTTTGCTTGTTGCAACATAGGTTTTATTCTTATGAATAATATAGCCACCGTGGACATGGTGTTTTAATTATTATTTTTTGCATGTTCCATCACTTTTTGGCATGTTCCAATCCAATGTTCTTTATGGCATGTTTTAATAGTTCTTTTAGCATATTTCAGCATGATTAATTATGTTTCAATAGGTTTTAATAGGTTTTTCATGTTAAAATGTTTTTTTTGGCATGTTCTAGCAATTTTATTGAAATGTTTCAATAGTTACCTTGTTTTTTGGATGACTTCACATTGCATATTTCGTCAGCAGAACATCATGTTTTAGCATGCACGGTTATAACATACTCAAATTTTTGTATAATTTTTTTCATGAAAAGTCATTTTCAAGTCCCTAAAAATTCCTCCAATTTTTAAAATACTTTTTAAAGCAAATTCCTATTTTATGCATTAAGGAAATACCTTTGTCTATTTTTCTAGACATTCATACCATAAAAATATCAACTTGTATTTCACTTTTGGGGTTGACGGTGCTGCAGCGGCAACCATCGCTGGATCTGGCTGAAATTGGATGGAGGGGAGAGAAAGGCTTGTAGCTCGCTGCCTTGGCCGTCGCACGCGAGCTAACCTCGGCGCTTCCTCAGCGAGCAGTGACGCCCTGCCAACACCTCGGCACCATTCCAAGGGGGCTATTGACAGATGAAGCCAAGTGGAAAGAAAAAATAGGAAAAAGAAGGGGGCCGCCGCCGTCGTCATCGCACCGGTGATCACGGTGACGAGGAGGTGCGCTTGTGAGGGGCTTCTGCTGGCAGCGGGTAGTTTGCCCGGAACCAGGTCCTCTGACTTACTACAGAGGGCAGTGGGTCGCTGACATGTGAGCCCTGTGCATGTGGGGTCCATATGTCAGTGACACAATAGCAGAGGGCAGTAAGTCAGAGAATCCCATTCCGGTTTGCCCCTGAGTCGTCCTTGGAGCAGCTCTGCAAACCATGCAGAGATTTATTGCATTCCTAAAAAGTAAATGAACGATGTTTTACAACTTTTGGTAAAGATGCTCTATCCTGATTAATCTAGTTATGAATCAAGTTTAATCTTGTTATAACTAAACGTTTGGACTCTGAACGATACATACATGACAACTTCTTCTCTGCTCCTTACAAAATCCTTACATATCTGGCACCTAACAAATCTTCAAAGTTAAGGGGAAAAAAAAAATACTGGGCATAGCTGGCACCTAACTAAAGAACAGCGTTAAGGCATTGCGGAGCCGACCGTTTCCTTCCCGCGGTATTTACACCGGTTCATTCAAACGTCCGTTCAACGTCAACCTTCCGATTCAAAGCCTTCCCTCCCTATTTGAACCCTTCCCACCGGCCACCACTCCAGTCTCCGTATTGAACTCTTCACCCCCGCCCAAGCCCAGCCACACCAACACCTTCACGCCTGCAGCTTCTCTCCTAGCTCCGGGAGGAATCCTTGCTCGATCGACCGATGGCGCTGCTGGTGCGGAGGTCCAGGAGGGCGGCGACGAAGGCGGCGCCGCCGCCGCCGCTGGGCGTGGAGCTGGCCATCCCGGCTCACTTCCGGTGCCCGATCTCGCTGGACCTGATGCGCGACCCGGTGACGGCGCCGACGGGGATCACCTACGACCGGGATAGCATCGAGGCGTGGCTGGAGACGGGCAGCTCCGTGTGCCCCGTCACCCACGGCGAGCTCCGGCAGGAGGACCTCGTCCCCAACCACTCCATCCGCCGCGTCATCCAGGACTGGTGCGTCGCCAACCGCGCGCGCGGCGTCGAGCGGATCCCCACCCCCAAGATCCCCGTCACGCCCGTCCAGGCCTCCGAGCTCCTCTTCGAGGTCGGCGAGGCCGCGCGCGCCGCCGCCGCCGCCCGCTGCGCCTCCGCCGCCGTCAAGATCAGGGCCCTCGCCACGGACAGCGAGCGCAACCGGCGGTGCTTCGTGTCCGTGGGCACCGGCCGCGTGCTTGCCTCCGCGTTCGAGTCCCTCAACGCCGCCGCCGCCGCCGTCCACGAGGACGTCCTGGCGGCATTGGCCTGCATGATGCCGTTGGACGAGGAGGCCGCCAGGACCTTGGCATCGCCGAGCTCGCTGGAGTCCCTGGTCGCCATTGCCAAGCACGGGAGCTTGGCGGGAAGGCTGAACGCTGTGCTGGCGATCAAGGAGATCGTGTCGTGCCACTCGTGCGTCGACGATGGAGTTTCCATGGATTTGAGCGGGAAGGTCGACGAGGTCGTTGACGCGCTGTCTAAGATCATCAAGGCTCCCATCTGCCCGCAGGCCACCAAGGCGGCCATGGTCGCCACCTACCACCTGGCGCGCTCCGAAGAGCACGCCACGGCGCGCTTCGCCGCCGCCGGACTCGTCCCGGTGCTAGTCGAGGCCCTCGTCGACGGCGAGAAGGGCGCGGCCGAGAAGTCCCTGGCGGCGCTCGACGCGGTGCTCTCGTCGGAGGAAGGCCGCGCGAGCGCGCGGGGCCACGCACTCACCGTGCCCGTCCTCGTCAAGAAGATGTTCCGCGTGTCGGACCTGGCCACCGAGCTCGCCGTGTCGGCGATGTCGCGGCTCTGCAAGGGCTCCCGCGATGGCGGCGACGACGAGGAGGACGCGGCGACGCGGTGCCTCACCGAGGCGCTGCGCGTCGGCGCGTTCCAGAAGCTGCTGCTTCTCTTGCAGGTTGGCTGCAGGGATGCGACCAAGGAGAAGGCCACCGAGCTGCTCAAGATGCTCAACAAGCACAAAGGAGCTGGGCCTGCTGGGGAATGCGTCGACGCTGTGGATTTCAGAGGGCTCAATAGGCTGACTTGAAAAAAAAATTGGTGTAAAGTAAGAAACATTGTAAGATAGAGGAATGTAAAATGCTAGCTAGCTAGATTAGTTAATTACAGTTAATTCGGTGCAAATATTTTTGGATGTGCTTGAATGCCCGACTAAAAATGGCTTAGGTTGAAAAGCAACGATGATCAATTGATCATGGAAAACCTAAGAACGGTGTATTTTTCTTCTGATTCTGTAAATGCATCACATGGAAATTCTTGTCTAAGCACACTTTCACCGTTTCACGTTTTCTTAGGCAATTTTGAAGCAGTCAAAAATGCTTACTTGTGATTTTGATTCATGGTCAGTAATGCACTTCGTGGAATAGTAGTATAGTACAGTTAAGGTTTTTTTATTAAAAAAAGAGAGAACTTCCCCATTCCCATTCGAAAGTAGGAACGGAAATACATTGCTTAATTGTCTTGTATGTTAGCAGCAAACAACCAAGCCAGTGAGCCACCTTAAACGAAGAGCACCCTGCAGATCTTGGTCCTCGTGGAAGCAACAACAAACAACATACCGGTTTAACATGAACTGCCACCAAAATGAGCACCACCTATTGGGCTATCAATCACAAAATAAAAGAAAATGGAAGCGCCATACAATGTTGAGAATTTTTTCACAATATAACACACACGAGTTCTGGTCAACCATGCATGCATTCGATCGTGGATTCGTGGTGTTCCTGTTGAGCGACTTGAACGTGGAATATTCTGCGTCAAGACCACCCTGGATGCAGCCATGCAGGTACGTACTACAATCAGTTCATCGCCTTTGAAAGCTTCTGTACGTTCAAGTTTGGACAGAATTGCGGCGGATATCCTGCGTGGCCATGTTGACCTCTCCCTCGGCACATATCTGACCTGTATTCATACCACGGTGCCGGTCGATCGACGTATTTTACACGCTTCACCACACATGCACCTGCATGACTCACTAGAGGAGACGATGTTTTTTTTTTTATGGCCGAAACCGTCAAAACAGGTTAAAAAAAAAAGTTGATATGGGTCTTTCTCGATAGTCGGCCATCGTGGCCGTCGTGATGGCGTGGTCGAGACGAGAGAAATCATCTCTCTCGACGGTTCGGTCGGTTCGACCGGCGTCAGCCGTCAGAATTAGTGTTTTTTAATAGCTAGTTGACCGAGAAAATATGTTCGGCATAGTAGGGCACAAAATCTTTTTAAAGTTAGCTTCTGTTTAACGAAGGTTACTTCGAAGCCGTGGAGAGAGCACGAGGTGGCACTAACGCGTATGGCCCAGCTCGGCTAAGTAGACCGACTCTCTCATAACGGCCAGCTTTTGCCGTCAAGAGAGTGATGACTACGTCCTCTCACACGCAGGCCAGCCCAACTAACCCATAGGACAGCTAGGATCTAACTCGACAGCTTGTTGTTCGGCCGTCGAGACAACGCTACGCTGTCACAGCGTTGGCTCCATTGTCCGCAATCTCGACCATTGTTTTGATGGTTGACGTGAAGGCATCGAAAATTATAATGTCACACCGTGATTACCACCAAACCGTCAAGGTTGGGATATCTAGTTTGATGGCTGTGGCATGGCCGTCGAGAGGCCACCTAATGGTTGAAAGCCTGATATTTTTGTGTAGTGACTACATGCATGCCATCAATGCTGCAACTACTGTCCCTATATGTCCATAACGTTCGAAAACCATGTTATTTATCGAGAACCTATCCTTTTATCTTTAAGTTTTGCGTTCTTATTTGAAGTTTTATTAGCTCGTAACCATCTATGACTTAAAATACGGTCATTTCGGATTAACTGTTTTGTTTTTAAAACAATGCGAGAGCGGAAGTTCAGCAGGGAGGTCTACATATGTGTGTGTGCATGTGGCCGCTTCTAAGATGAGCTGGACATTTTAAGGTGAGCCATTAATATTTTTTACGAGATCGATCGCTCGTCGTTGTTTTCATGCACGATCACTGCACGCCTACACTGCAGATGCATGCGTCCACTACAGGAATCCATTTTAATTTCGTCGGCCAAAAACCGACGAAATTAGGGGCTAAACCGACGAAATTGACATAATTTCGTCGGTTTGCCGACGAAATTAAGACGAAATTAAGCAAACGAAATATGCTAGACGAAATTAACCGTCTTTTCATCGGTTGCCGAAGAAATTACTATATTTTCGTCGGTTTCAGAGACCGACGAAATTACAACCTTATTTTCATCGGTTTTTCTGAACCGACGAAATTACAACCTTATTTTCGTCGGTTTTTCTGGACCGACGAAATTAATTTCGGCCGACGAAAACACTTTGCTTTCCTGTAGTGGTCGAGCGCGGACAACGGAAGCGCTTGTCGCCGTCGCAGTGTATACAGTAAACACGGCGTGCGTGCGTGCGTGCACGCTTTTCCCAGTGACGGGGGAGAGGGAGGAGGAGGATCGCGGCGAGCGACAGGGTGGATGCGGAGGCTGTGCGCGGCGTGAAGCACGAGCCACATGAGCGCCCAAACCGTGCCGCCCCGTACAGCCGTACGTCGCCATCGCCATCGGCGGTTCCCATTCTCCATCCGTGATCCGCCCAGGCGCGCAACGCTATATTGGAGGCCTCTTCTCGAGATCGTCGACGCGTCGGTGCTGTTGGGCCGGCAGCCAGGAAGCATTGATTTTTTTAATATTTTGTATTTATTTTTTTCAAAAATAAAAATTAATTTCCTGCTTATTAAAGTTAACAAATTAGTCTCCTTCCACCGTTTGATCTGGCGGGTCCTAAATCATGCCAATCCAACAGACGGGTTTTATATAACCTGCCAAATGAAACGGCGGGATCTAGGCTGGACGGCTAGATGCAATAACCCGCCGGTTGGTTGGGCGGATCCGGCGGGATTTTCCATCCGCATGTTGTAGGACCATACTACTGCTGTCTAGTCTCCACTGTGAATGTAATCCTATCAAAAACTATTCAGCACTGCAGCTTTCAGACAAACAAGTCAGGCTTTCTTTTTTCTTGTGAAAAGTTGTCTCGTATTGAGTAAATCCTAGCCATAGCCAATAATTAAGTTGTAATAGACAGAGGTGGATCATGTTAGGGTAGGACTCGTATCTTGGTCACCACTATAAATAGGGAGGTACCCCTGGTGCAACCAGTCATGACAACCTTGCTGCAGCACATGACGTGCATGGGGCGCTTGTACCTACAACTCGGGTGGTCCAATGTGCTTGTGCTGATTGGGAAGAAGTGCTTATAGTCAAAGCATTGTAGACATAGGTAGTGATGCCGAACTGTATTATCAAATATCGTGCCTCATGTGTCGTCCAGATCTTACGTGGCGGCTAAAAAATCCTAACAAAGTGGAAAAGAAAATTGGAGAAAGTGGAAATAAAATCAGGAACATTAACAAATATCTTGGTGAACAAGATTTGATCTGAATGCCTGTTGTTAGAGAGTCAAGAGTTCCCCAATACATGTATAACCTGATGCGTTTACTAATCACAGTTTTTATATAACCTGATGCGGGTTCTCAATACATGTATCAGGTTATAGAACATTCTGACCGCGAGAAAAGGCAAGGTTGTTTCAACTTTCAAAGAACTGCTCCTCTGTCTAGCACTACCGTAGTTACTAGCACCGCAAGTTTGCCTAAACTTGGCGGAACAATCAAGCAACACTGCGTTTTTTTATTGCTTCACTCAAGGCATATTTTTATCATTTATTTATGGGATTTTTATGGTCATGACGAGGGAAAGACTAGTGACACCAAAAATAATTTCACGAGAGGCAGTCAGGCCAGCCGTACTTGCCGTCTTGGAAACATATACCCGGGCTAAAAGGAAGAAGCGCCGCCAGCCCATAGACCATCGGCCCACAGGGAGAAAGCAAAAGACAAAACCCAAAAGAGAGAAGAAAAAAAAAGCCTCTTCCTCAAGAATCAAGCCATCGGCTCATCTCCTCTCCTTATCCCTTCCCTTTCTTCTCTTGTAAAACCCCATCCCTAGTCCTTCCTTCCTTGCCCACTCCGTCCGAGCTCCTCCTCCTCCGCTTCTAGGGTTTAACCTCTCGGCTTGCCGGCCTTCGCGTCTCCCGGTAAGCATGTCCTCCGCTCCCCATCCGAGCCATCGGGCGGCCGCACACACTCGCCGCCGCCGCCGTGCGACCTGGCCAAATTGGGTTGATGTTTCTGATTTGTTTGGGGTGCGTCGTGTGTTTGGGGGAAGGACGGAAGGAAGGAAGGAAGGAAGAGAAGGATGGAGATGGCTGCGCCGATACCCCGCGAGTGGAACGGGCTGCAGCAGTTCCCGGCGGCCACCCAGACCAAGCTGCACGAGCTCCTTGGCAAGCTCAAGGAGGAGGTATTGCACGTCCCCACCGCGCTCCCTACCTGAACCTATCGATTAAGTAGCCATGATTATGCTCTTCTTGGTGACTTGGCGTTAATGTTGTCACGAGTTGATGATGATGGCATGTTTTGCTTGTTATCTCTGTGCTGTGAAGAATGTGAGCACATTGACAATTCTGGTGATGGGGAAGGGCGGCGTGGGGAAGTCATCCACTGTGAACTCGATTGTCGGGGAGAGAGTTGCCACCGTCAGCGCCTTCCAGGTTTTGCTTTTGCTGGTTTGATTTCTTTTGGTGCTTCTTGTTGGGATTGCTTATATGCGATGTTCGCTTGTTGTCCTGTGCAGTCTGAGGGCATGAGGCCGACGATGTGCTCCCGCACTAGGGCTGGATTCACCTTGAACATTATTGATACTCCAGGGCTCATTGAAGGTGGATACATAAATGAAATGGCCGTTCAGATTATAAAGAGGTATGTGCATGTTATCATTGTGTTTTGTAAGTGATGCAATGGTCCCTTTAGATTGCCCTATGGTCTCATTACGTGTTGCCATTTTTTTTACATAGGGTTGTGAAGGGTGGATTTTTTAGTAGTATCTGGTTGCTCAGAATTGTTAGCTTTTTTTAGTGAAATTGGCAAGATATTTAGGTGATGCAATAATCATATCCAAAACAACGTTTCAATATAATTTACTGCACTGCTGATTCTGGGATATTTCGTAGGGCCCAATTTTCTTGATATTTGTAGAGTTCAATGCCCTTGAGTTTATGAAGGACCCATCTATCTAATTAACCCTTCTAGAATCTAGGTCCAAGATTTTGGTAAAACAACTCTTGTAAACATAAACTACATTTGTCTTGATACTAACTTGTTGCTCTATGTCTGTAAATAACGGTGAATTGATGGGTCTACGTCAACATTTTATTTCTTCCAATACCCAGCATGATTTCTAGAATGTAAAAAAAGCAAACATAGTAAAAGGAACCTCGTATGTTCCTGATGTGCTATTCTTTCTGAAATCTTGGTGCATGAAATGTGCCCATCCTTACCGCTCTCCTTAATCATGACAGCTTTATGTTCAATAATTTATGTGCTTTCATTCTTTAATGTATCATATAGCAACCCATGCTTTGTAAGGTAATCCCATAATTTTCTTTGGGAGCGCTTTTATATTATATACACATGTTAATTTTTATTCATGCATTGCACATTTGCAACTTCATCAATGTTCTAAACAGCAGAATATTAGATAGCAATCAGTAACCGGCGCTCCAATTTTAAGTGCGTATGTGGAATAGTGGTCTTCATAGTGTGGTGATATGCCATATGTGTGTTATCCCCTTGGTATGCACGGCAGTTGAGTTCCCTTGAATGCTGTAATGGGTGCATATGCACCAACGATTGGATGATTTTGATCTCCATTTTTGGATTTTGCTTCAGCTTTGGTTTTTGCATGCTAACCAAGTTAACCAGTTAATTCATGTGTGCTTACTTTTCTTTTTATTGTGCTCGTTATTTTATTTGCCTCACCTCCATTTTCTTTTTGAGATTATGCTTAATTGACTGGGGTTGGTTTTCCTTTCTCCAGAACTAATTTTTTGTGAAACATTATAAAAGGAGCAAAAGTTGTGTTGAGGGTATAGTTCATTAAATTGGTGTTTCTGAAATGTTAATGGTTCTTTTGTAACAGTGCCCAGGTAATTTTACATCGCTACTGATGTCATGCAGTATAAATCATAATGTTTAATTCTTATGTTTGCATATATTGCAGGTTTCTTCTGAACAAAACTATTGATGTTCTCCTGTATGTGGATCGCTTGGACGCATACAGAATGGATACGCTGGATGAACAAGTTATAAAAACAATCACCAATTCATTTGGAAAGGCCATCTGGCGAAGAACACTGGTTGTATTGACCCATGCTCAGCTCTCGCCACCTGATGGGCTTCATTATAATGATTTCTTTACAAGAAGATCAGAGTCGCTTTTGCAATACATCCGTTCTGGTGCAGGAATCAACAAACGAGAACATGGGGTAATGCTCGCTTATTATGTGATAATTTCTGGCACATTTTATTGATTATACCAGAACATTGGCAAATATGCGATATTTGCGTGGAACTTCATCTGCCTAAGCTAGACACATGTGGCCATTTTTTAACCTGGCATTACTTCTTTTATATATGTCCTTTTGTATCTGTTGATTTTCGTTGGTGCTCTGGAATGAATACTATAATGCATACTAGCTGCTGCATGAAGACCAGATATGTGTCTTCCCTCCTCTTTCGGTATCTTTATCTTTCCTGGATAACTGAATGTATCTCTTGAGTTCCTATGAGCTTGCAGTGCTAATACATTTCTCTGTAAAACAAGTTTTAGCATATTTTGAATCTAATCATCTTTCTATCCTGTTAACTTGGCCACCATTTGACATGCTATCTAGTTTTCACATTATGAAACTGGACCTGACCTACGCTAGGATAACATATAGTATCTTAACAAATGCTGCACTGATATAGAGGAGTGTAGAGGTGTTTTACAACTGAGTTTGCCGGTGTGCCTATGTTGTGCCATGATTTCAACTCTCTTTCTGCAAAATACGATACAATCCAATATCTATGCTGTGCATAAACTTCTGTTGAAATGTAGCAGAACTATATCCACAATGAGATGTGCACACATTCATATACCATGCAATAAAAGCAATGATATGGAACTGAACTCAGCATTTCATGTTTTAGTTTTTACTTGGTGCATAATCTGCATCTTGTGGTCCTGCTACCATCCCTAATATGGTACTGAATTTTATCAGGCAAATGCTTTTCAAGAGTTTTCATTAATCTCAGTTATCCAGTGTTACCCAAGTTCTTTGATCTTGGGAATCGTTCCACTCACATATGCCAATATTATGCTTCTCTCTCCCACCTGCTGATTTATCTTGTGACATTGCTGCTTTGTTTCAATGGTTTCACTAAAAACCTTATAGTTATATCTGTGCATAGAGGTATTGTCCTAAAAGAAACACGATGTTTTGCTTATTTAGGATTTCCCCCTGCCAGTATCATTGGTGGAGAACAGTGGAAGGTGCAAGACTAACGAGCATGGGGAGAAGGTTTGCTTATTTCATGCTGCATTTAACCTGGACTCAGTTCTGTTTCATTTCTTGATGAACAATAGTGGATGACATACAACTGTTTTCACAGGTTCTTCCTGATGGAACTCCATGGGTACCGAACTTGATGAAAGAAATTACTGTTGTTATCTCAAATGGGAGCAAGCCCATTCATGTTGATCAGAAGTTAATCGATGGTCCAAATGCCAACAATCGCTGGAAGATGTTCATACCACTCATCCTTATTGTTGAGGTTAGCTCCCTTCACATGCTGACCTCATTAAATTGGCAAATCCTTTGTTTATATTTTATGCTTTATACTGCATACTTTATTCTAGAGGGTCTAAACTGAATACTTATGTCATTCATGCCTTTTCCAGTACTTTTTGGTGGTAAAAGGAATCCGAAGGGCAATTCATGCTGACATTGCGAATGGGAAGGTGGATGACTGGGAGCAGCGTTATGTAGACTTGGTTGGAGGCAGAAACCCAGTAGACCAGAAAGCTTCAGCAACCCAAAACCGCACGGCTTGAGGTGGAAAGTGAGAACGCATGTCTTAATTTCCGTTGTTGCCCTTTCAGTTCTCTGTGTTGGCCTTTTTACACCCCAAATTTCAGTGCTCTGTTTTGGGAGCTTTATAGAGTTCGCTGGGACGACGTGAACAAAAAATGGTCGTGTTTTCAAGTTATTGAGAACGTGCTTCGTTATGCTCGCAATTTTGTATCGTTGTTGATCACACCAATTATTAAGAATGTATGTGGTCAAGTACTCAAGTATGACTTGGGGACCTGATGCCCCTTCAGCTAGTGCATATGACGTCCACGTATAGCCTTGGTGAGAGCATTTTCAACGGGGGAGCCAGATTGATAATTATAACTTTCAAGACCTAAGAGGGTCCAGCGCTAGTTATAATAGTGTCCATGTCAGTAAAGAGCCAACTAGGGACTGTTCTTTTCAGTTTAAGTTAAATTAAATTAAATTATTTACCTTTGTACAAGCCAAACAATGTAGTATTTTGCAGTTTTTTTTGTGAAGTTTTAAATAGTTTTTTCTTAATCACTAAAATATTTTTTGTTATTTTTTGAACTCTTCAAAACCTTTTTTTAGGGATCATAACTTTTAAAAATTAAAACTTTCAACAACTTTAAACTGAAATAAACAAGACCTAAGATTTAATCCATCCAATATGACATACAGTGTCCAATTTGTATGAAATAATTTTTGTAATTCATCTAAAATTCTAAACAACCCATTTTTGAAACTTTTATTTTTTTGATTTTTTGAATTTTTAAAGTTCAAAAATTCAAAGAAAACATAACAATTAAAAAATGGAAAAGTTTCAAAATGGGTTCTTTAGGATTTTAGATGAATTATAAAATTTGTTTTGTACAAATTGGATACCGTATGACATATTTATAGAAATTATAATATGTTTTTAGTTAAAAATGCAGGTGCGTTTATACTATCGAGTATAGCGGATCCCGATTGCTTCACAAGTGCGCCTGTGGGGCATTGATTTCAGAATTCATGTGGACCCCTAAGAGTCATTTTTAAATCACTTTCATCCATAACCTCTCCCACACTTTCTTCCTCAACCCCCTCCCCACCCCCCAACCCAACCCACCATCTCGGGCTCGACCATACTCTAGAAGAATTTCCGTTGCCATTGAGTAGTCTCGCCATTGCACACCCTCCCCTCCTTGTTGTGGCCCCGCCCCATCTCGCTTCGGGTGACGGAACGATACCTCATCGCCGCTGCCTTTTCTCTCTTTGCCTCCCACGGCCCCTCGCCTCGCTTGTCATTGGTCGCCTCCTCCGTCGCTTGCTGTCGTTTGCCATGCCAGTGGCCCTTCCGCCTCCCCATGCCCATCCTTGTCTCGTGGCAGCGATGTGGCAAGAACTCGAGACAGGCACGGCTCCCAACTCCAGTGGCTACCCACAGGGCTCACATCTTCTACGGCGCGTGACTACTCCGTGGGTGTGCACGGTGGTGACTCCATGGGCTAATAGAAAAGAAGGGTTGCAAGTGTTCAGATATTTTATATAATAAAGAGAAAATACGAATTTTTTGGCATTTTCATTCGATCATTATAGATATTTTTTGAATTTTTTTCTTTTTTTTATTTCTTAATAATAATTAATATTTTACTAAAAAAACATAGAATCATAGCAAATGAAATTGCTAATTCTGATTAGAAAAAAAAAAGAATGAATATCGAGCGTTATAGTATGATTTTGAATACTCTAAAAAAGAAAGGTAGGGGGGGGAGAGAAAAAGTTTGGGATATATTGATTCGGATTGAATTGCAAATACATCAACGATAGAATCAATTCTGCTTTATCTATCTATTATATATTCTATTCTATCTATCTATCTTCTATCTATACATACATTGCGCTAGCCGCGCGAAACGCCGTGCTGACGCGTGTCTTCGACGACGGCCGTTCGATCGTGGGTGATGGGTAAATCCGGCCGTTCATCTATTCTTTATATATAAAATGATTTCGTTTGCAAGATAAAAAACAAGACGGGATGCCTGCTCACTTGGTCACTGATGCCGACTTTCGTGTCGCAGCGGGCGGTTCGAATCCCAGCCTCCACGCAGCTGCTTTTTCTTGCACGCTGCTGTTTTTTTTGCCCTATACCCGTTGCCTTTGTAATTAAAATCTTGCTAATTCTGGCCATGAATAAGTTGCACGGTTTGTCAAAAAAAATATGTTATATGTAAAAAGTTTGTGTGATTAACTGTGTATATTTACTTTGCCTTTCTTCGTGCTACTTTCCTTGTTGGGTTTTAAAGAAATATTCCTTCAGTTAGTGCACTACATAGTAAGTTTTATATACTATAAATTCTTCAATCCCCGATGACTTGAGTCGGTCATTCTCCGTTCTCATACTGCCATGACGAACTAATTTTCCAATTGTTAGTAACTTACCAATTAATACTTTCAGATGTTCAGGCATCTTTATTATTGTTTTTTTTTTCTGACTTTCATGTCTAAAGCAGTTCGACGTAGTACGTGTCTATGTGATGGGTTTGTTTTCTTACTTTTGAGATTGTTTCTACACATATCCTATATACAAGTAACTTTTCGTTATTATATCTACAAGTAACCTTGGTATCCTAAATTCCAGATGTCCAAGCGTCTTCATTATTGTTTTTTGGCCGGCATTTATGTCTAAAGCAGTCGTACATAGTACTCCCTCCATCCAGAATTGATCATCATCTAAGCACTTGTCACCAAGACTAAGAAGCACTTAACTCCCCCATATTCCATTTACGCTCCGTATTAATTCCCCTAGTAATCCGTCTGCATGCGAATTAATCAACATGCAAAACATTTACTCGCCTGCTTTGATTGGTGGATGCAGTAAAAAAGAGAGATTGGAGCACGTCCATGCATGCAGAGCATTTACTCCTACAGCTTATACGCTTATCAATTCTAGATTTTCACTTTTTGCTTATATGATGATCAATTCTGGACGGAGGGAGTATGTGCCTGTCGGTGTAATAAATACCGGGGTATGAAGAGTACTGGAGAGGCCAAGAGGGCACCACGCGTCAGGCGGACGATCGAGCCCAGTGGCGTGGCGAGCCCTCAGAGGCGGGGAGGGCCCCAGCGTCGGCGGGCGATCAGGCCCATGGCGTGGCGAGCCCCTCAGAAGCAGGAGGGCCCAGGCGTCGAGCGGGCGACCAACCTCAGCGCTGGCGAGCCCCGAGCCGAGCGGGGCCCCGCGCCAAAGCGGGACCGCAGGCGTGGAGTGTTCGAAAGGAGTCTTCTGGGCGAAGGCTCCCCCTGCCGCGAAGGACGAGCGCATTTAATGCGACATCACGCGCGGATAGACAGCTGAAGAAATGATTACGCTTCTGATGACCCTTGCAGTCGGAGCATCCACTGTGCGCAGAAGAATTGACCGCAGAGAAGGTTTGCTTGAGGAGGCCGCCGCGTCGGGAGGAGCAGTTGGCCCCCCCGCAGACCTCACCGGTGGATTGTGCGGGTGGGTTGCCACTTCTGGCACGCGAGGCGGCGCCCGGGCTGGGCGTGACACGTTTGTCTCTTCTGTCGTGTCTTGTCGGCGTCTTGAGGTATCAGACGCCTACCCCTCGGCTCTCTCCGCCGGTTCAAAGCTTGTATAAAAGGAGAGAGAGAGAGGGAGGAGGCACGTGAGGTGCAAGCGTAGCACTAGCATTCGTGCATTGAAACACTCAGTAAACACATTCCATTCAACCACAACCAAGAAAGAGCTAAGGCTCGGCAGGAGTAGGACTATTACCCGCAGAGGGTCCGAACTCAGGTAATCCCGTGTGTTGCTCTTTCTTTGCGTCCGATGCTCAATCGAATCGAGCTTGACCGATAGGCTAGCGGGATAGAAATCGACCAGGTGTGATCCGCGATGGTTGAGCGGAGAACACGCCGTCGATGCGCGCGCCAGTAGGGGAGCGCTAGCATCGGTTCAAACTCTTGACCCTTCTTCAAGCGGCGATGGCGGAACAAAGATCGCGATGGGTAGGAAGCGGCGCTAGAGCCGCTGCCACGAGTCGGCATGGCGATGGCGATGGATCACCGGCGGTAGCCGCCGCCTAAGGTCGGAACCACGGTGAAGCGGCCGCCGGCCAAGCTAAGCGGCGCTGGCTTGGAGAGTGCACTCGGCCACAGAACCTCCATGCGGCGGGCCTTTGCCGAGAACCCATCGGTTCCGGTGACTCGGACTCCCGGCGGCGCCGTGGTTGGCAACTTGGCCCGCTACGTCGATGCCGCTGCGGCGGTGATGCAAGGCGGGCGTGGGAACCGGTGTTTCGCTTCCTCCGTTCTTTGTTGCCCTCGCACTTCTCTCGCAGATCTCTGGTGAGGCGGGGCCAAGACGACAAAAGCGGCGACCCTGCGGGCTCGGCCGGCGGCGGCGCAGTGGCCGTGATCTTCGGTCCCACCGGAGGACCGCCACTTGTCGCATGGAGAAGACTGCGTGACAAGCTCCGCAGGGCGCGACCGAAGCGTGACGGATATTGTCATTGCCGCCTGACGCGGGACCAAGAAGAGGGCTCCGCAGAGCTGCCCGACGATGAGGGTGGCGCTTCTTGGGCCGCCTAAGCGATAGAAGCGGCGGGCGAGACCACGTCCAGAGCGAGAGGCTCCGGCGTCGAGTGCCGCGCCTTTTCTAAGGAAGCTGCGCGCGTCGATGGCGAACGGTTTCGTCCGGCCCCATCGAAAAAGTATGACGGCTCCACCAACCCCGACGAGTTTTGCAGATCTACAGCGGTGATGCGGCCGGCAGGAGGGTCGGGAAGGTTACGGCCAACTACGCCCCGCGGTCCTCACCGGCGTGAGCCCACTCGTGGCTCATGAACTGCCCTCGGAGTTCGTGGGGTCATGGAAGGAGCTCTCGGAGCTCTTCATCACCAACTTCGTGGCACCTTCGAGCAGCCCGAGTAGAAGGCGACCTCCCAAGCGTGAAGCGAAGAAAGGAGAGTCATTGCCGCGACTATATTCGGCGCTTCGGTCAGTCCGCAACACCATCCCCGACATCTCCATCGACGCCGTGGTCACGGCATTCGTGAGAAGCGCCGAGACCCCAAGGTCAAGGAGAAGATGGCCACCGCAAGATCAAAACGACGGAGGAGCTCTTCACCTTGGCGCGACAAGTCGCCTTCAAAGTGAGAGCTTCGCATCGCCCGGCTGTATGGCGGGGGACATTGCGGTGGCGAGGCGGGACCTCGAGAACCCGGCGTCAAGGACAAGAAGAAGCGCAAAGGCGGCCGAGACCGGACAAGTCATGCCGCCGAAGCGACGACGACGACGACGACGACGATGGCGCCACCGGCAGCGCAATGGGCGCGCGGGGCGAAAAGAGGAGGAGGTCGCGGCGCGCGGATACGGTCCCGTAGAAGGCGGCCGGCGGCGGCCATGGCGATCGCCGTGGCGCGACGACCCATGATCGCGACGACGGCGATACCGTCGCCCCCGTGAGTGAGACGGAAGGCCTTACTGTCCCATTCACCGTAACAACTCCCACGACTTGGCAGATTGCCATGTCGTTAGCAAGATGGTGGACAAGCGAGTCCACGGCGGCAGCAGCAGCAGCAGCGTCCGGCGATGGCAAAGGCAAGGAGGCGGCTTCGCTTGGTTTTCGGCGGGCGAGCGCCGGTTGCCTTCATCCACGGCGGTTCGCCACCTATCCGCCCCACGCTAACTTTAAGCGTGCGATGAGAAGTGTGCGCCGCCGTGCGGCTTTAGGTCAGCAAGGCGGTGGCGTGGTCGGAGCAACCGATCGCGTTCGCCAAAGCCGATCACCCACCGATGCCGTCGGCCTGGACATCTCCCGATCGTGGTTGCGCCACGGTCCGGAATGTAAAGCTAGGGCGGTCTTTGGTAGACGGAGGAGTTCCTCAACCTCCTGTCGCCCGGTCGCCAAGGCACTCCAGATCAGCGGCGGAGCTTCGTCCAACACTCCGTTCTTGACATCGCACGGAGGATGAGTCCGTCGGCCGGCGCGTCGATCTCCGGTGGCGTTTGAAGGTTCCGACAACTTCCGCACCGAGATGCTCGAGTTCGAGGTGGCGAACTTCGACCTCTACTAGCGCCATACTAGGTCGGCCGGGCCGACCAAGTTCATGGCGGTTTGCCACTATCGTACATGGTGGTGAAGATCCCCGGCGGTGGCCCCATCGTCTTGAAGGTGGACCGCCGGGCGCTCGCTGCGACAAGGACGCTCGCTTTGGCGAAGCGTCGGTGCCAGAAGGCCGAGGCTTCGACTCTGGGAGCTCCTCCGGCGAACCGTGCCTCACGGTTCGTCCGCGGAGGTTAAGGCGGTCTCCTGGCGAAGTCGACCAGCCAAGACCGTTCGGATGGGCGCCTCTCGGTGCCAAATAGGAAGGAGTGCTCGTCTCTCTTCCTCCGATCTAACGTGAGACGTGTTTGCGTGGCAACCGTCCGACATGCATTTGGGGTCCCAGGAGGTGATTGAGCACAAATTGGCGGCGTTCCCAGTAGCGACCGGTCATGCGAAGGTCGGAAGCGATCGGTGGAAGCGCCGAAGTTATCCGCCAGAGGTGGATAAGCTCTTAAGGCGGGTCGTCGCGAGTGTCGCCCATCCGGTGGCTCGCGAACCCGTCCTCGTCAAGAAATCAGCAGGCGGTGGAGGATGTGCGTGGACTTCACCGACCTCAACAAGGCGTGCCGAAGGATCCGTACCGCCTCGCATCGATCTCATCGTCGACTCAAGCTGCGGGGTGCGAGCAATTGTCTTTACGGATGCGTACTCGGGTACCACCAGATTAGCATGGCAAGAAGATGAAGACAAGATCGCTTCGTGGCGCCCATGGGCGCTCTCGCTACACAAGGATGGCGTTGGATTGAAAAATGCAGCCCAACCTATCGAGAGGCCATGCATATCGCTCACCGCCCCAAATAGGACGAAACACGGAGGTGTATGTCGATGACACAGTGGTGAAATCCAAAAAGCGGAGGAGTTGATCGACGACACGGAAGAAACCTTCACCAACCCGAGGAAATCTCGCATCAAGCTTAATCGAGAGAAATGCGTGTTCGCCGCTTCGTCAGACAAACCGAGTGGGATTCCTCGTCTCCCGGAGGGATTGAGGCGAACCCCGACAAGATCGCGGCGATCGAGAACATGAAGCCCCGACGCGACTTGGCGGATCAAGATGCTTGGTGGGTCGCTTGACCTCCTGGGCGCTTTATAGCTCGCCTGGGGATAAAAGTCTCCACTACTCAAGCTCATAAAGAAGACCAACCAATTCGAGTGGACGGCGGAGGCGCGAGAAGGCGTTCGACGGTGAAGAAGTATCTCACTTCCCGTCTTTGGTCGCCCAGACCAGGCGAGCAGCCGATCTCTACGTCGCGGCAAACCCCAGCGATCGGTGCGGTGCCCCGAGATTGACCGGCGAGAGAAGGTTTGCTTGAGGAGGCCGCCGCGTCGGAGGAGCAGTGGCCCCACCCGCACCTCACCGGTGTGGATTGTCGGGTGGGTTGCCATTCATGGCATCTGAGGAGGCGGTGCTGCTGGCGTGAAGCGTGCACGTTTGCGTCTCTTCTGTCGTGTCTTGTCGATTATCTTGAGGGTATCAGATCGCCTACCCCCGGCTCTCTCCGCCAGTTCAAAGCTTGTATAAAAGGAGAAGAGAGAGGGGAGGAGGCACGTGAGGTGCAAACGTAGCACTAGCATTCGTGCATTCGAAACACTCTGTAAACACATTCCATTCAACCACAACCAAGAAAGAGCTAAGGCTCAGTAGGAGTAGGACTATTACCCGCAAGGGGGTCCGAACCTGGGTAATCCCCGTGTGTTGCTCTTTGCTGCGTCCAGTGCTCAATCGAACTGAGCTTGGCCGATAGGCTAGCAGGATAGAAATCTGACCAGGGGTGTGATCCGCAGTGGTTGAGCGGAGAACACGCCGTCAGTGCCTATGTGATGTGTTTGTTTCTTTACTTTTGAGATTGTTTCTACTCATATCCTATATACAAGTAACTTAGGCCCCGTTCTTTTGAACTGATCTTAATGGCTGAACAGCTGAACGACTGAAATGACTGAATTTCAAGCGCTTCTCAAGGTAGTGTTGAGATTCGGATCCATTTTGTTTGACTTGCTTTTTAAAGCGTTAGGACCCATCTTCAAAATAGCGAAAAAACGAACTTTAAAAACTCAAAACATATGGTTTTTTAAAACGTAGATAAGTCGTTAAGCTGTTAAGCCGTTAAGCTGTTAAGCTGAAAAGAACTGGGCCTTAGTCTTATTATTTTTACATGTAATTTCGGTATCCTAAATTCTTGATCAGGACATTTTTTGTGCTTGTGACCTGTTTCTACAAAATCATTCTTTTTTTTCCTTATGTGCTATACCCTTAAGGAATCTGATTATATACTAACGCTGCATTTCATGTAATGGAATGATATTGCACTCATTTACTAATTCTAAATATTTCAATATGCATTTTTCCCTCATATGCTATATCCAAGAATCGGATTATATATTAATGCTGCTTTTTATGTAATGGAACAATGATGTACTTATTTACTAAGTCTAAATATTAAAATATGAACATAAAATTTGTAAGTTTTAGAACCATGCCTGCACAAAGAACATTCAAAATAAATAGTCATCAACAAAAAAAAATGCATTATGTTTAAACTTTGATGATTGATATAAACGAAGAGGCACCTAACGAAGTTGACGAACAAACTTCATTTTTATTCCGGTATATTGTATCGAAAGAGCACTTCAAGAAAATATGAATATTTGTTTCCATTTTTTGTTGTGACCAAAAGACACAGAAAGATGTACCTCCGAAAAGTAGGGTTTTTTTTTGTAGCATCTGCGCATGATACTATTACAATACAAAAAACATAGAACAAACACAAAAATACTATTCCATTTTTAGTTCATTCTTGAAGTAACCATTATACTAAAAACCAATAAAAAAAAATTGTTTTCTTTCCTTTTCAGAAATTTTTAGGATATCTCTTTTTGAGAGCTTCTACCTTGACAGCTCAATCTAAAGATAGTACTGGATCCATCACTCCTTTTCTTCTTCTTTTTTTTACAGCATTAACCATGGCGCGCCGGGGCGCGCTTGCCCCCCTAGTTTTGACATATAGAATTAGCAATGTCACTACGGGCATGTACAGCGGCATTTATTTTGCCGTCTATATCATGCCACATCAGCTGTGATTAATTACAAAAATCCTACGTGGACACAATTAGTGAGGAGAGAGAATGAAGTCGCCGTCTCGCGAGGCGCCGGCTCCGGCTCGTGCTCCCAGAGCAAGCGACGGCGAAACCACCGCGCTGTACAGCAGGTGGCCACTCCAGCGCTTCTTCAGTTTGCATGCAGCACAGTGCACAGACATGCAAACTTATTTGCCGATCTACTATTTGCTATATCTTCTTATTAGCATTTCCGATTACCGAACCGATTTCAAAAATGGATTCCTGACATTTTTTCGAACAAAACTAGATCACACTTGCCACATAAATTTCAAAAGTTTAAATTTTTTATTTTTAAAATTTTGATTATATATTGTTTATTTTAATTTTTAAATTTAAATTTTATTTTTGTTTAAAATTTATAGCCCTTTGATAACAATAAATTTTAAACTCTATTTAACTATTAAACTATATGTATAACCGAAAAAAACCTATCAGATGTATCGCCTATATCTATATCAGAAATACGACAAATAATGGCGATCTTTATAGGCAGCAATTGTCGCACCATTGTACATGCCCTACCCCCTCTCTACTATGTATTGGCTCCTGGAACGCACTCACATGCCGGAATCCTTATCAAACTCAATATAGTTCCAATTAACCCGTGGAATCTGGAAAAGAATGACTAAATCACAAACTGATTGATTAGCTATGTTACTTGCGTGGCTTAGTAATAAAATTTTTTTTATGTTGATAGGATACAATAATTGTAATAATAAATTATACTACATATATAATTACATGCACCCCTATATTCTCTTTTAGGTATCATAGCAACGCACCTGACCCAACTAGCCAAACACAATATAAGAAGTACTACAGGTCCACGGAATAAAGAATACAAAATGTCTGGAATGCAACCATCTGGTGCATAGTATGTACATGTACATCAGAGCAAGTACCTGAGAGCGCAGATCACTAGTCTTCCTTTTTCTATGTGAATCTAAAATCCCTGATACAACAAAATGGACCATCCAAGGCCTACTGTGGTGGCTTCTGTATTTTGTATGAGCTACAAAAATCTTGGAATCGCTTAGAATTGTTTAGCCATGTTAAAAATTGTTTCTTCAAGCAGTTAAAACTTTTTTCCTCAGCAAGCATGTCTATGCCTGGGGAATCAAAATACATCTTCACGGGGCTGAAATCAAACTCAAGTCCAAAATCAGGAATTCCAACTTTTCCACAAACAAATGTCGTGAAGTTTTCATCCTGATATGGTTTTGCATGCAGACATGAAGTATCATCAAGCCTTTGCTCTTCTTTTTTCATCTTTATAGCAGTTTCATCGAGAAGGATCCTATTTTCAATCTGAGGCTCATAAACAAAATATGACTTATCATCGTTCAACTTTTGTGACCATCCATTACAGTTGCCTGTGTCTGCAATGGATATTTCAGGAATAAAGGCTTCAAGAACTTCACTACATCGCTTGCTTACTAAGTCAGTTTCTGTGGTTTCTCCTTGCAAATGGCTTTCCATACCCATGCTCCTTTCTATTGAAAGTAGAACATGCATGGGGAGTACTGGACCAATAAGACTGTTTCCAGATGTTGCTTTGCTAGTCACCTTCTCACCTATGCTTGATGGTTTTGTCAACAGGAAAGATCGAAATTTATCATGCGGCGAACAGGTAGGAACTTCAAAATGTTCAATGAAGCTTTTTTCTGTATTGAATACTTGCATATCCTTGTATCTTGTAAAGGTGACATTCAGGACATCTGAAGGCAGGCCATTTAATATGCTCTGCCACGCAATTTCAAAAATGTTCATGGGAACAGTAGCATTGCATAAAAAATCTGAAACAGGTAGAGAACAGGATCTAGAATTGTCCTCTGCAAATGCCAACAAATCTTCACTAATAATAATTTGCATCTTGTGTTTGTCAACATTACAGTTATGATTTGCCAATGCATTGCACAGCTTGCCCTCCAGATGCTTAGATAGAAAATGAAACTTAAAGAAACTATATCTGGCTGAGAAATTTTCACCCCAAGTGTCAAGAGAAACGGATGAACTACTAACCCTGGTTTGATGTTGTGATTCATCACTTGGGATATCATCATTCAAATCTCTGGATGCTCGATAACTTTGCATCTCTAACCTACCATATTCTGTCAGACGCATCAAAACAAAGTCAGCAAAAGATGGCTCCAACACTGAGAGGTCATTTGGAAGCACATAGTAGCCAACAACAGAGTTCCTCCTTTGTTGGGAAGCAGAGCTACAATATCCTGGAATAGGCATTGAGAATACTTTTCCAATGATTTTATTGCTACAGCTGCAGTCCTGACCAGTCAAAGAAAACTGAGATGGAAGATCCCAAGCATATAGGTGGGAATTTTCTGGACAGCCTCGCTCCTTAGGCCCATAGCAAAACAAACTAAACCTCGTGTTCCAGAGCGAACCAACCAAAATAGCAAATCCCGAATTTGATGCCCATTCATGTTCCTTGGAAGGCCTCAATTGAGATAGCTGAAACATAGCAACATGATTTGGCCTCTCAAGTCCGTGTCGCCAAGCTAATACAGGTGTCAATGGCTGTCTCACATCAAGGAGGATCAAGTTGTCCTCTGTCACTACCGATATATGGAAATCATCAAACCCTGCCTTGCAGAATGCAAGATACTGATTGGTGCTAACAAAAGGGTCAGTTTCAAATAATCCTGGCATACCAACTCTTGCTAAAACCTTGTATTGCCCACCGTCAGTAAATCTCAAATCAACCAAAAGGATGGCTTTCGAGCTTGCAATGATCACCGTCCATGGCTGTGCGCCATACTCACAGCTTAGCCAGTTTCCCCAACCATCCATGCTGCCAAAATCAATCCTCATTTTGCCTCCGCGACGTGTATCCAGATCAAACCAGCACAGCTCCCCATTCTCTAGAAGCACAGAACATTCCAGCGGCAAATGCCTGCTCCAGCAGGCGTGCACAACAGTGGCGTCGAACCCCTGCCTGGCCGCAGGTACTAGCACCGGGCAGCCTGGACACCGTGACTCAACCCTGAACCAGCTCACCGAGTACAACGTCGCAGCGAGCAGGAATCCCTCGACAAGGCTGTCACTCGGCTGTGACGACCAGGATGGCTGTACTGGGGTGGCAGCAAGCTGCAGGATGCGGTGCCCAGGTTGCCTGAACCCATCAATCTGAACGAAGGGCGAGAGGGGCGTGGAGACGGCAACAGGGAAGCCCAGAGGAACGAAGGCGACCAGCTCCGCATTCTCGCCGTACGGGAAGAACACGATAAGGGAGCACGGCGAGCGGGCGCGGAGGACGGCGAGCAGATTGGAAGGCGGCGGGAACGGCGGCGGCGGTGCGGCGAGAAGGTGCCCCGAGAGGGAACCGAGGCCGGAGTAGGAGGTGGAACGGATGAAGTAGCGGAGGTGACGGCGGAGGCCGCGGGTGGAGGTTTGCAGGAGCGGAGGGAAGGGGGTAGGGAGGGACAGAAGCTGGGTGGGCGGCGGGAGAGGGGAGAAGAGGAGGGGGCCCGTGGAGGCCTCGGGCGGGCCGAGGGACGGCGGCGCGAAGACGGAGGAGACGGGGAAGAGGAAGCGCCAGTCGTCGGAGAGGTTCATGGAGGCGCGCGAGTCTCGCCTCCTCTTGCCGGCTCTGTGGGGGGTCTCGGTGGAAGGCGGCGGCGCCGGTGCGTAGGACGGCGCGGCGCGGCCTCCCCTCCCCACTCAGGACTTCACGAGAGGTTTTGCTTTGGGCCGTTTTGTTGCCATCGGGACGGGCTGGACCTTCGACGGGACTCCCCTAGCTAGCGTGTAGGATTTTTATTTAGAAAAAAAAAGACGGCGTGTATATGTTCGAATGAGTTTGATTGCATCAATGCATCTGCTGAGCTAAGATGGAAACAGATACCATTTTGTTTCGTTAAAGGCGTACTACGACACGTTCGTTGAGACTTACTAACTTATATACGCTGTTTAAGTATCGTAACAAAAAAAAGGTATAAGTGATAGAAATATTGATAAATAGTATAAACACATGAATAAAATATTATTTAAAAAACTACGATCATATTCAAAATAGCTAAGCTAAATGAGTAAACTTGCTGATCTGAATTTTGAAACTATACTTTGAAAGGTTTTAATATACTTTTCAAAATTGATCCACATTATTGTATTACTTTCCAGAGCATTTAATGATAGCTACATAATAGAAAAAAAGCTACTTCAAAATGTAAAAATGTTTAGCTCTTTTAGTTGTCTTAGTCTTAATCGTTAAGTCTAAACTTAAATATGAAGTAAACCTGATGTATAATTCTACCTGGTTGTGCTTGGGACAATGCCGTGATTGGGCAAGCCAACCCAACTTGATTCATATAGTGCCAAATCGTATAGCTTTGGTTTGATTTGTAGTGGCGAACCGGGCTATTTTAGTATTTTATTGCATGAATATATTTATTCAATCTATCATTTTATATTTTATTATTTTGAATATTTTTAAGCAAATATATTACCCCGATTTGCATAGTGACCGGGCCGGCCGGCCAGCATGCCGGATCTGGCCACGTGTAAACAATTTACCTGGAGTGAGCACGATGCCTTTTTACCTGGAGCGAGCGCAGCCCTTCGTGGGCCGAACGATGTGATGGGCCGAATGCACAGCTCGCGGGAAAAGTCTGGGCTTCCCTCACTCAGCGATCCGGAGGCCTCCCTAGCGCGGGGAACAATATTGTTTCGCGCGCTGTACACCAAAAAAAAAAATCTCGATATCGTTTGGGAGTGGCGAAGACGGCGATGGCTGGTCAGCCGGCTGTTCAAGAATCCGTGGGTGGATGAGATGTGAAGATCAACAACACGAGATGGATGGTAACGAAAATGAAGATCAACAATAATGGCATATTTCTTTATAGCTGCTACACAAAATAATCTTGGTTGAGAACGATGGCACCGGTCATGGTACCAGACATGGTACCTACTTTTTGTTAATACTCTGTCATAGCTTCATCCGGATCATCACCTATATAGTCTTTTTGTCCACCAAATTAGTTCTAATGAACCTTTTTGTTCACCTAATTTGTTCTAATTAATCTCACATATGAAAGTTTTTATGTATGAATTGCATATGTAATACATCTATTTATCTTATTCAAAGATTGTAAACAATCGATGCCATATTTTTCCAACACAAGCCACAAGTCTACTTGGATGCTTCAAATTGGCATGGACTTTACTAGTGTAGGCCAGACCGGCTTTAGCTGCAGGAAGAAATATGAGAATAAAAGTTCAATGGACAAGATAATCACATCATGTAGATATGTTGATGGTGATTAGTTGTGAGGTGTTGGATGGAGTCTTTTGGGTCATGCCGCTAAGAAGTGCTAGATGCAGTCTTTTGGGTTTTGGTATACTTGACTACCAGATCAGTTTAAAGTGGTGTCGTAGTTACTAGCACTAAGATTGAACCAAAATTGTGTTCAAATTACTATATTTTTAAACTTCATGTTTGTGCAAAAAGATCTACAATACTATTAAGAACCCATTTTGCTTATATTTGTGCTCTTGTGCATCCTAAATGATTATTCTGTGGATCAAATTTCAGTATTCAGTATTGAGGCCCTGTATCCGTCTGAAAACAACTCTCCATTCATGGCTCTACTGGATCATTGGATGTAGATCCAACAGCTGAAATCGTTGCATTAAAGTCCACTTTGCCCCCTTCAACTATTGCAAAAGTTTGGTTTTGCCCCCTCAACTCTAAAACCGGGCATCCAACCTCCCTCAACTATTAATTCCGGTTAAAATACCCCCTCCACCAAAAACCACTATGGTCTTAGATGACATGGCATCCAATTTTCTCAAAAAAATAAATTCAAACAAATCAAATAAATTGTAGAAAATCATAGAAATATCAAAAATAGAATAAAAATATCTAACAATTTGGAAAACTTTATAGAATCCAAATACTATAATTTTATGTGCATAATTATATGAAAAAATATTTGTCTTATGATATCTTTTATTGATTAAATAGTTTGAGCTTTTATGGAAAATAAAGTCCGCTTATAGGAAAAGGAGAAATATAGAGAAATATAGGGACGTTAGCTTTACCTTTTAATTTACATTTTTAAATTAAAATTCAAAGTTAGTTTGACCATTTAATTGTAATTTTAAAATTATATTCAACATTCAAAATGTATACCTACCTTTTTTTTATTAATTTCTACAAACAAAATTTTCCTAAATTCTTATTTTTTAATCAATAAAAATATTCTTCAACAAAAATGTAAATAATTACATATACAAACATTATAATTTTATTGAATATTTGGTTTCTACGTATTTTTCTAATTTATTTGGTATTTTATATGATTTTCTTGAGCTTCCTATAATTTTCTACAATTTATGAAATTTTGTGAAATTATTTATAGAAAAAATGTTGACTAGGATGACATGTCATCCAAAACCATGGTGGTTTTGGTTGAAGGGGGTAATTTGACCAGTTTTGATAGTTGAGGGAGGTTGATGCCCTGTTTTAGATTTGAGGGGGCAAAACCAAACTTTTACAATAGTTGAAGGGGGTAAAGTGGACCTTTTCCTCTTATTTTTACCAGAATCTGTCCCGGCCCATGTAGCGCTCGCGCGCGGCTGGATAAAAATTCTATGTGGTGGTTCCGCAGCGCGAGGGCGTGCGGTACCACTTTGGATGGACGACGCGTGGCCTCCCGAATCGCAGCGCGTGGGCTCTCTCCTATTTTTTTGAATGAACTTTTGTGCGATCCCCATCGAGCTCTCTCCTAGGGTTTTGCCTTTCTCCATAGTGCCGCCTCTCACCCCGCGCTTTCTCCCCGGCGCCGCCTCTCACCCTGTGCCAGTGGATTCGCGAACCTTGCTTGCCCTCAATAGCAAGACCGCCCTCATCCAGTAGGGCCTCATGCGCGCCCCCCCAACAATGGCACCGCCATCCTCGCCTCGCCACGCCCCACCGACGCCATGGGGCGCGCCATTGTCTTGGCCGACGAGCCGCAGGACGCCTCGCCTTCTCCTTCCGTCGCTTTGCTCACGAGTCGTCGCCTCCACCCAAGACATGGAGCCACCCTCTTCTCTCAGCCACGGCATGGGCAGCCCTCCTATCCTACAACGACATGGAGTCGCCGCCCACCACTCAAGCACCGCCACCCTCATCTTTTTTGCCCCTAACCCAACCAAAAAGCGGAACACGAGCTATGGCAATGAGCGGCGAGATGGTGCACGGTTGAAGAACCTCGAGATGAGCCAACTGAGGGATGTGTAGTGTGGATTGTACTGGTTAAACCTACAAAATTGGAACCCGACAACTCATGGTATTCATGTTGCAACAATTTCAGGTGGATGGGAGCCCTGAAGTGATTGTTGTGGCCCCTTATGTTGGCATGATCTTTAATTCAGAGGAAGAAGCATATGAGATGTACAATTGTTATGCTAGAAAGCATGGATTTAGTATTAGAAAGGGGCACACAGCATGGAGACCCGATAAGACCATGTATCAGAAGCATATTGTCTGCAGCAAAGAGGGTCGACGAGGTAAACACTATTCGCATGACACTTTGAAAGAAAATGCTAGCACTAGGACGTCTTGTCAAGCTCGTGTGCAGTTTAGTATTTGTCGAAAGGGCATTTGGAAGGTGTAAAAGGTTGTGCTTCAACATAATCATAATCTTACTAGTCCCAATAAGGTACATCTTTGAGGTCACAAGGACGTATGGTAGAGGCTGATAAACAACTAATTAATCAGATAAGACAAGATGGATTAAAGCCCGCTGAAGTGTATGAGTTTTTCAAACAATTTTATGGAGGTGGAGGTGAGAAAGTACCCTTCACGCGAATGGATTGCAATAATCAGATAGGTCGTGAGCGCAAAAAATATTTGCCTGCCAATGATGCGCAAACATTGTTGAAATATTTGAAGAATAAGCAGTTTGAAGATCCTAATTTTTTCTATGCCATACAATTATATGAGGAGGATGGTCAACTAGCTAACTTTTTTTGTGCAGATGGACAATCTATTATTGATTATGCATGCTTTGGGGATGCTTTGTCATTTGACACCACATTTCAAACAAATAAGTTTGAAATGTCTTTTGCTCCAATTCTTGGTTTCAATCATCATAAGCAAGCAATTCTTTTTGGGGCAGCACTTATTTTTAATGAAACGATTGAATCCTTTGTTTGGCTTTTTCAAACGTTTCTAGTGGCAATGTCTCACAAGCATCCTAGCACAATTTTTACCGATCAAGATGCAGCCATGGCAGCGGCAATAAGAATTCTATTTCCAAATACAAGCCACCGTCTTTGTTTATGGCATATTTATCAAAATGCTGCAAAACATTTAAGTCATGTTTTAAATGAGCATCCTCGGTTTTTGTCTGATTTAAAGGCATGTGTGTATGAGGAAAGTTCAATGGCACGCTTTGATATGCAATGGCATGAACTTTTGGTAAGCTATAAACTTGAGGATAACTTATGGTTGAAAAATCTCTATAGTTTGCGAGAAAAGTGGGCTTTGGTCTTTCGTGACTCTTTCACTGCCGATATGACCTCAACTTAAAGGAGTGAAGGCATGAATAATATGTTTAAGAAAAGGTTTCGTAGAAGACTTTCTCTTTCAGAACTTATAGAACAATGCGAGAAATGTGCGGCCAGTCTCCGTGAGAATGAGTTGGAGGCAGATTATAAGTCAAGGCACTCTAGTCCGGTTACTTGTATTCGACATTTGCCAATGTTGAACACAGCTGTTGCATCATATACAAGGAGACTTTATGCAGATTTTGTGGGACAATTCAAGGAACAATTTGCTTTGTCATTCAATCTTATACAATGTGATGGGACTGCCATGATTTATAAGGTTTCACCTTTGGATTCTCAAGATGAAGCTTTGGTTGTCTTTAACTCTGCTTGTAAAAGCATTTCATGTTCCTGTAGGATGTATGAATCCATTGGTATGTTCTGTCTTCTAGCATGATTGAAAGTGCATCTAGGCCCCTTTGTAAGTTTTGGTGATAGATGACAAGCGTCTTAAATATCTAATCAAGTTCATTCAGTGTTGGACAGTTTTGAATTAGAATATGGATAAGGAGGACTTGGGGAGATCATAAAGATTAAAGGAGAAGACGGCATGTTATTTGATAAAAATTGTAAATCTTTTCTTTTGAATTGAGTTTAAGGACACGCCGTACTATTAAGAGGGATTTGATGGAAAATCACTTCTAAAGGTTCTAAGTGCTCTTGGTCGAAGATTTTTGACATACTCTTTCTACCAAATAATTCTGAGGGTGTTTGCTTTGAAATCATATCGGACTATCCGATATAGTCCGGAACCTTCCGATTAGCCCCTCTCTGTCTTCAATCCAGAAAAAAAATATCGGAACATTCCGATAATTGTCCGGAACATTCCGATATGAATCGGAACCTTCCGATACACCTTCCGATTAACCCTTCTCTGTCGCAAGTCACAAAAATATCGGAACATTCCGATGTTGGTCCGGAACATTTCGATATCTACCGGAACTATCCGATGCTTGTTCCGATTAACCCCTCTCTGTCTCCAGTTACAAAAAAATCGAAACATTCCGATGTCAGTCCGGAACATTCCGATACCCACCGGATAAATCCGATCCTTGTTCCGATCGACCCCTCTCTGTCTCATTTGCAAAAATATCGGAACATTCCGATATTGGTCCGGAATATTCCGATATGGACCGGAACTTTCCGTTGCTTGTTCCGATTGACCCCTCTCTGTCTCGCTGCGAAAATATCAGAACATTCCGATGTTTATATCGGAACATCCGGTGTCTGTGAACAGTAACGGCTAGTTTTGACTGCGTGGGTATTTATTCCCCTCCTCCACCCACCGCCCTGGGTTGCCTCTCACACTTACTCTCAGCTGAACACTTATTGCAACCCTATCTCTCCACCTTCCAACTTCATTCCACCATCAATTTCATTGATTGCATCTTTGAGTGGGTGAAGAAGCTAGATCTAGAGACTTCGTGTTAATCAAAGCTTCGATCTTGAGCACTTGATTCTTTCTCCAAGTTGGGTTTCCATCGGATTTGTTGCTCTTGGAGTTTGAGGGCTCCTAGACGGCTAGGAGTCGCCCTAGAGCCATCGGTCCTTTGTGTGGTAGCCGGGGAGAGTTTGTGAAGGCCAGCTTCGCCTCCGAAAGGGAAGAATCCATTGAGTGAAACCGGGAGTGCTTGGTGCAACCCGGGAGGTTAAGGGTCAAGAGGGACCCCGGCTCAAGTGTGACCGAGCCGCCTCAACGGAGACGTAGGATCCCCTCAAGGATCCGAACTTCAGGAACAACTACTTCGAGTCTCTTTGTGTTTGTGGATCTCCGTTTATCTATTCATTTTAGCTTGCTCTCTAACCGTATTTGGTACAGGATTTACTGTTATATCTCCTTAGTGCATTTCCTGTTCTTCCTGCAAGATTGGACGTTCAGATTCTAGGCCAGATAGTCTGATTCATATCGGACTATCCGATACAAGCATCGGAACATCCGATATTGTTAGTTCGGCTGCTTTGCTTTAGCTGTAAATTTTTGAAAGCCTATTCACCCCCCTCTAGGCTGCATCTCGATCATTCAATGATAACACTATTTCTTTAATCAACCTTTGCTTATATGATTGTAACATTTCCTATTCATGTCCTACAGGTCTATTATGCAAGCATGCACTTCGAGTACTCAATATCAATGGGGTCTTTGACTTGCCATCTCAATACATCCTTAATAGGTGGGTGAAGTATGCAAAAATGGAATTTTTTTCAAAGAGACAAGGAAATGAGGAGGAAACCGAGAGAACACTTGCCGCTCGTATCTCTCGGAAGGCCTCATCTATTGCATTAAAATGTTCAGTTTCTAAACAACTTCTTCGTGATTTGGAGAATGCTCTAGATAAGGTAGATTTGGATACAGATAATTACCTTAGCCAATTGCCTCCGGTCTCTACTGTGGTTTCTCAGAGCTCCGATGAATGCTCCCAAGACATTCTAAATGGTAATGTATAATTTAGAGTGCCTCCGGTCATTATAGGGGAAAAAAAAAGAGAAGACAAATAAATGTACTTGACAAAAAGAAAGGGAAGAGTGTAAAAATCTGTAAGAAGAAGAAAAAAGGTAATTCCAAATAAATGTTTTTTAAGTCGGTCAACAATGTTTCATATTTATGTTTATGTTCATGTGTAGGTAATGCGATAGAGACGGCAACCAATGGAGTCGTCGCTGTAGAGTCAGTCGAGGCTTCATCAACTATGATTCCCCCTTTCATCCAAGGTGGATATACAAGCTTGTTACTTGGAGTCGAAGATGCCACTATGAACTCAGCCTCCAGAAGACTACATTTTGATGAGCCGCCAAATGATGTGTCCAGGAATTAAATATGTTGCTTGTCTTTTGTTCAATGTGCTGCCACTATGTATTTTGTTAAATTGTGCTGCCACTATGTATTTTGGAGAATGTGAGCACTCTATGTATTTTGTTCAATGTATGCTGCCACTGTATGCTGCCAGTGAGCTTGTGTGACTGGCAGTTTAAGGTTCATTTTAATGTCTATTGTGTACACCATCTCATGGAATGGAGAAATGGTTGTTGTGTCAGTTCATTTTAAATGTTGTATGGCTGAATGGAGAAAAGGCTGCAATCTGAAACATGTTGTAATAATAGCTGTTGTATCTTCAATTTTTATCAATGTTATATCTCCAGTTTTTATCAATGTAGCACCTGTACGCAAAATTCAAATGGCATGCTTCCTGGAGCACTTGTGTCAATTCTGAAAACGTATAGCACCTGGAGCACTTGTGCCAATTCTTAAGGCTCAGCACTTAAAAAAGTTCAGCACTTATACAAGTCCTCTTTTTATTTGTGCCTGACACAAGCTGAACAGATACAACATACAAATTGTTCATTGTACAAGCTGCATTTCACCCCCACACACATAGTCTGGTTACACTCCAGTAAGAGACCAAAATTCACTGAACAAAGTTTTTCTTCAACCATGCTAACAGCGTCATACAATCTGAACAAAATTCATTTTCCTTTGAACAATTTGAATAATTACAATATGAATTACAATCTGAAAAATTACAATATGAACAATTTTCATCCAAATGCCGGAAAAAAACACATATAAATCCAACTATTTCATACAATCTGAACACACATATACACCATAGGAGTTGGCTCGGTCCTGCAGCAAGGGTCGATGGTGGAACGCGGTGGCGACGACTCCTCGACGCTGGAGGACAGGGGCGGCGGCTCCTCGGCCACACAGAGCGACGCCCATGATTCGGGAGGAGGCGCTGGCGGAGTAGGGCCGCCGATGGCGGCCGGCGGTCGAGGCGCGACGGAGAAGGCGACGCCGATGGTGAGGCGGCGGTTCCATGGCGGAGGTGGAGGCGGCGCCGGGAGGACGACGGCGTGGCGGCCGAAACCCTAAGCGTGGGGAATCGATGGAGAAGGAGACCGCCTCTGAGGCTGCGATGGGGAAAATCGGGTGTCTGGCACTCAATTGGACGCCTCAGCTGCATTCGACATTAATTTCATCGCCTTCACACATCGACACGGACACAATTTCTCTCGGTGACATTTTGGTCATTTTCAACAATTTCCCATTTTCCCTATTTTCTTTTCTTTTCCCACATTTTCCCATTTTCTTTTCTTTTCCTTCCTCCTTCTTCTTCTTCTTCTCCGGCCACCATGGTCGCGGAGAGCGCTTGCCGCCAGCGCCTCCGAGCTCGCCAGCGCCTTTTGGCCAGCCATGGCTTCATGGCATGCCCTGCCACTGCGCCGCCATGCCGGCCGAGTCGTCGCCATCCTGGAGCACCGGAGAAGAAGAAGAAGAAGAAGGGAGGAGGAAGGAAAAAGAAAAGAAAATGGGGGAAAATGTGGGAAAAAGAAGAGAAAATAGGGAAAAGAGAGGAAATGGCTGAAAAATGACCAAAATGTCATCTGAGAGAAAATCGTCGTCGATGTCGATCGTGAAAGATGCATAAAATTAATGTCGAATGCAGTGGGGCGTCCGAATTGGGTGTCGTACACCCGATTTTTCCGTGATGGATGGGGTATCGAGTCGGGGAAAAGGGAAGCGCGCGCTGAGATTGGTGCGAGCCCCACGCGTCGTCCATCCGCCGCGGCACCGCACGCACCCTGAGCTGCGGAGCCACCGCATAGAATTTTTATCCCGTCTGCTCGCTCGGCCCATCGCTCACGTGGCCTGCGCGCTCGCTTCGCTCGCCTGTGCGTTCGCTCGGGAGCCAGGTAAAAAGGCACCGTGCCATTTGACACCCGATGGCAGAGGATCCGGATCGCTTCCCGTGCCGGCCTCCCCTCTCCTCGCTGCCTGCCTCTCTAGTCCCCACGCGATCTGTCGCTCCGCGCTGCTTGCTCCCTCGCGGCCTCGCCTGCGACCACGGCAAGTCGGTGTCGAGCCGCCGCTCCCCTCCGGCGACCTCCGCGCCGCCTCCCCTGCGGATCCAAGATCAGTGCGAAGGAGCCGCCTCACTCTGGTTCTCTCCCTCCCTCCGTCTCTCGTTCTCTTGTTTATTCCCCTATTTTGTGAGCATGGATTTGATCCAAATTCGACCGGATAGTTCATTTCCTTTGAAAATTCTCTATGGCAAACGCTTCAGAAGCATCGCTACTATTTTTAGGATCTCGTTTTTGTTAAAACCCTAAATCGTTCGGTAATGCTTACACGTCGACGGGAGCCCTTTGCCGGTGTGGTGGATCCGCCGCTGTATCTGATAACTCGGTCTGAATACCTGATCAGTTGGAGTGCGTTAGTTGCTAACGTGTGACTTGATTTATCTCAATTGGTCTGCTGCTCAAGGTCTCTCAACTAGTCTCCTCAAGAAGACAGGGTGGCGGTTCTTCCTGAGATACTCCGTAAACTGAATAGCCATTGCCACTGTTCGAACAGATACCACCTTCGAATACCACTAGTCCAAAGTAGTGTTTAAATTAGCCGCTTAATTTTACTAACATGTCACTATGAAATTTAATGGTCAAAATGTATGATGAAACCAATAGTAATGTCTGAAATGGCACTTATCTGCAGATATGTGGAGTAATTTTAAAGTTGACAGACCCTTTCTGCTGGGATTCAAACCCACGCCATGAGCTACACGCTCCCACGCTCCCACCCTTAGTGAACTCATCTCAGTTGGCATACCAACATAATTGTTTGATAAACAAGTAAGCGACTGAAATTGTGATATTCTGGCCCATTGTGATTAGAGGCCCGTTTGGCCCATGTGGATTGGTAGTGGTGGAATAGTACCACCTTGCCAGTTGACAGAAAGTTTACTCTGTATATAAGGCCAGTTAGGTCCAATCATTGCACCACGGGTTAACCCTTTTAGGCGAAGCGAGGACGAAAGCCTAAGTCGGTGCTATGCATGCGTGGGCCAGCCCGTAGGCAGGCTGGGCTCTAAGCGAATTTGGGCCAGGGTGTTACAAATGGTATTAGAGTGTTACAGAAATATTTATGTTCCTTAATGCAGAAGGTTAGAATGGATTGTCATGAAACACTTATTTCTTGCTATTTCGTAAGAGAAGTTTAAACTGCATGCATTTCTTAGCTATATATCTTTCGTTTCAGGCAAGTGCATCCTCAACCAATGTATCATGCACGTGCTCACGGCAACCTTATTTTGCTATAACTGAGGAAGTAATTATCTACTAATATAGTGTGTTATGATGCTGGAGCGTATAGAGCTAAATAAGGATGCAAGTGCTCCGACTCTTCCCTGTTCTGATTTCGCTATGTGTTTGCAGCTGCCAAGTTTTTTTAACCTGTAGGAGTCAAGTCAGCAGAAAAGGCATGATCTTTGTGTTGACAGCTACTATTTCTATTAGCTCACGCCTGGCACCATAATGCTTTATGCAGCTTGCTTTGTTTGCTGGATGATGATGGCACCATAAATTGTTACCTAAATACCTAGTATAATCGCCATTAGTAACTGCACCTATCTTTCCCTGTCATGGCCTCATGGGTGGACAACTTGAAAGTAAGTAGGAATCATATCAAATCAATCACTGAAAAAGTGCAATAATATACGTTCTCAAAGATCTCCATCATGATGGTCGTAATGAAATTATGTACCTCGAGTCCTTGTGGTTCACAAAGTTAAAATACATCAAACTGGGCCCATATGTTTATACTGCGTGAAACAACTAATCAGAGATGACATTCACTAAACAGTGATTTGCACACCCATTATCTGATTGGATGCTCGTGATAGCCATTTAACCATACAATGGATACATATGTTTCATGTGCTTCTCTCTCTGCAGTCTGCTTTCTGTGTAGAACATTATAATTAGTGTTTTGGTCCTTCTGTTTTCGAGCAAAAGTTATCGGTACATTGTACATTCTACAATCTTTCTTTCTGCTTTTTGTTGTGCAGTGCTATTAAATAAGAAATTCCCTGCGGCATTCAGGAACCAGGACTGCTTAAAGGATCCACTTCTCCCTTGATCAAAGGGATATAAAAGAACAAAGGTAACTTGTGATCGGAAGCATTTACCTTTTTTTATATGTGCGATGTTTCACTCGATAGATTTCTGCCTTTCTTTTTGGTTTTTGGGAGATTTGATTATTTTGAATCATCCAAAACTTTGGTAATTACAAACAATCATTTCTCCTTGGAAATATAGTTGTTTCACCATGACCTGACCTGTTTGCTTGCCATAACCTGGTTTTTTTACTAGTGATGTAATATCCATTTCAAATTTATTTGTGAATGTTTAGTGCTTATGTTTCACACCATAGTTCTCACCTTTGTGTTTTGATTATGGCCTAATTTGAGAGAGGAAAGGGAGAGTGTGCCGGTAGAGAGGGGATCTTGCTGGCAGAGAGGTGCCGCGTATGGCACTGTCAAGGTTCAAGAACTTGCTACCCGCTCGACAAGGTAGGGAGTACCGAGTACTTGGATTGCTTGGGAGTACTCAAAATTACTCGATAGATATACATGTATATAGTAGATTAGTAGCCATATCTCAATGGCTCGACCTAGCGAAAAATAAATATGAGCACAAACATAAATTAGTCATTTGCCACCCTTTTGCTCTTTAGTGTTTAATATTTATCAAACAACACATATTAATTGTAAAAAAAGAGAGTGGAGCAGAGGTGAGCAAGGCAGCAAGCAACACTAGTCAATGCCTGATTGGCATTATTGGGTGAGCAGCAACACTACACAATGAGAGAGGATTTAAGGGAGGCGAGCAAGCAAAGCAAAGACTAAAGAGAGGGGAGAAGGGGCCAGAGGAGCGGAGAAGAGAACAGAGCAAGCAGAGCCAGAGCGGAGACGGAGTGAAGCAAGAGTACTTGTGTTGACGCCTTGACGGACAGTCAGAGGCAAGTGAAGGTTGTGGTCTTCGGCAGAGGCAACCAGCGACTATTGTCCAGATCGGGATGGAGATGGAGGTAAGCAAGCGGCAGCCCTTGGTCCAACTCCAGATCGGGATGGAGGCAAGCTACGGCGGTGGTGGCAATGCCAGCAGCGGCAGAGTCCCCAACCCTAGCTCTCTCCACGGGGCACAGGCTCACGATATTTCCCAACCCCCATACATTATGGGCTCACGGTCATGAACCACTCCCTTTTTTTTCACTATCGTCGAGTAATCGCCGCCACCAACTCGACGAGTAATCGTGGGTCGGCTGTGCAAAGTAATGCAGCGAGTTTGCCCAAATCGCCTCGCTTCGCCAACGGCTAGCGATTCCTCACCGAGTAACCATCGAGTGACGCCGATGTTTAGAACCCTGGGCACTGTTGGTCCTAGACCAATCTTTAATTCTTTTCTTGATTGATAATAGATACACGGCATCCCTTTTTTAGGGATAATGTACTTGGGCCCTAAGAAAGTAGTGTTTAATCTAAAGTAACTAATATTATCCAATAAAAACCAATCTCGAATGGATGTCAACTAATCATATTTCCTATTCCCTAATTATTTGAGATATTATTTCTTGTTGTGTGTTACTGTTTCTTTGTGCATTCATGTCTGACTGCCACCTTGTGGCCCGCATGCACATAACAATAGTCCTAGCAATCTTAGTGAAAACATAATGGATGATACACAATCTTGATAGAGTAAACAATGTTGTGTTTTTGAACAGCTGCATATGTATCCTGAGCAGTTGGGAGGGTGAATTTATTGTGGTTGCAGACTTGCGGTTTTGCTATTGTTTGCATTGACTCTTCTTGAGTTCAATAGTTCAAAACAAGAGTTAACCTCTTTTGGGCTCTTCAATCTCAAAGGCTGAGCATGAAGTGAAAGGACTTGTGAAAGCATATTTTAATATTGAGTCATATTGTACAGAATCAGGTGCTTGTTTAAATCATAAACTAATTTATAGCAGGTTCATCAGTTTTACCTATTATAGCCACCTCCTGCACTATTTTTTTTCATAGCTGATTTAAAAGCACTGTAGCTCTTTCCCCCCCTGAAACTAGGCTGGTAGTTTTACAAGTTTTCTTGTAAAGGTACACTAATCTGTTCCTGCTAGTTATTGCGGGTTTGCCAGCAATGTCCAGTTGTGACCTTGGTTGGTATGGTAAGGGTGTACGATTTGTCTCTCTCAATGGTGCTTTCACTTTTTCCTTAGATCAGATCTAATATTCTAGATATTTTCAGCTTTCTCCTCTTGTTAGTGTCATTATCCATTATTCCTTGTTCAAAGATAGGAGATGATGTTTAGTCTAATTGCTATGTCCTTGGGATTTGGATGGCTGGCAGATTCTCAAGGGCTGAAGTTTTGTTGCTTATGGCCATCAAGCCAAGTTGGTACCACATGCTCTAAAGTGAAAGTCCTGTCCTTCTTTTGGGAACATAGGAGGTGAAAGAAACAAAGTACTAGAGAAGAGGAGTAAACAATGGGCAAAGGAGATGTGGCAACTAGGTCCAAATCTCAGAAATCATCGACAACACAGGTTCATATGAGTAATCTGAAACTGCTATGATAATTAGTGGCACCCTCTTACTTTGTTTTACTTGTTTCAGAATGAACATGGTACACCTACTAATCCACCTACAGCATATCCTGATTGGTCTCAGTTTCAGGTTCATGAAATGAGATTACCCTGAGTTCTTTTAATTGATTTATTGTGTTTATTAGTATAACAATTAGCACAAATATGTAGGCATACTACAATGCTGCTGGCACAGCTCCGATGACCCCGCCAGCCTTTTTTCATTCACCTATGGCTGCAAGTCCTCAGGGGCACCCATACATGTGGGGTCCACAGGTAAAATCTCTTGCTTTTTGCTTTATCCGTAATATTTATTACTTTTTTGTTATTTTGAAAAAGGCTCTAACAAATGATTGGTCTGGTACTATGACTTCTGCTTTTCCTGAATCCATGATCTTAGTTCACCAATCAAACTTCTTATGCTACTCTTTGTTCTTTCACTGCACCGGCTCAAGAATTATGCCTAATAAGTAATGTTATCATGAGTGTTAATGAGCAAATGTTAGACAGATCTTTTAGCAATTTTTCATAGAGTTTGCTGTTTTGCATTAAAAAAATGCTACTAGCATGCAACTTTTGAAGCTTTGGAGAAATTACTGTTGTAAAATGTGCTATGAACATCTGGTGACAGATGATGGCTCCTTATGGGACACCACCACCATATGCAGCGATGTATGCCCAAGGCACGCCATATCAGCAGGCACCTATGCCACCGGTAATTCACTCTCTTTTGTTTGTGTGGATATAATTTTATCATGCTTTCATATTCCACATATGTCTTATATCAGCAGAATAACATTTGAAATGCTTTTACATTAGGGTTCACACCCATACAGTCCTTATCCTGTGCAATCACCAAATGGGACAGTTCAAACTCCTGTAAGTTAATGGCCATCCTGTCACATGCTGTATTGCTTTGTAGAATGCAAGGAAAATTTCACATAATACTCTTAATTCTTTTTTAGAAAACTTTGCCTTTCTGTTGTGCCCTTATACAGTTATATATCAGCTGTGGTGACCTTGTTGTCAAATCTGTTGCTTATACTATTATTTTTTAATTATTGTATCACATAGGAATTCATTTGTTTGATTTGTTCCCTCTGTTTCATCATTTTTCTCCTTAAAGTAAATGTATAATTGTGATTCAATCATGTTGTTAGACATCTGGTACTGGCGGTACAGAGGCAGATAAGTCAAGCAAAAATAAACGGAAGACTCCCCTGAAAAGATCCAAAGGAAGCTTAAGTAGTCTGGATGTAGTTACAACCAAAAACAAAAAGGCACCTGCAAAACCTTTAGTGTCATCCTCCAATGAAGATTCTTCACAAAGGTAACTCCTTTTTCTCATGCAATGCTAATGGATAAATGATTAATCCTCAGAAATCTGATACGCAGTGAGAGTGGAAGCGGAAGTTACTCTGAAGGGAGCAGTGCAGATTCCAAAAGTGTATGTCATTACATCATGTTACTATTTGATATGTGACTTCATTATGTGTGTTAGTAACTTGGTACTAATTCCAAAACATTCTTTGTTCTCTCACCATTCTCCCTGTTATGAAAGATCTTGTTTGGCAAGAGTAAGCTCTGAACTGTTTCAATTCTAAACTATTACTGGGTATCACCTGCACTAGGCTGATCAGTACGTAGAGAGTTAGAGATGCTGTTGGTAGGGTTGCACATTGATTCTGTATACAAGACAAACTGGAAAGCCACTGAACCAGCTAGATTGCTCTTCTGGCTAGGGTCCAGGCTTTCTGCATAATCCATTCATGCTCTTTTCTTTTTGCGTAAGATACATTCTAATTTGTAATCTTATGTTTTGCTTTGTGATCTTTGGCATTTATAACTTTTTAAGTCCTTGTTTGTTAGATGTATCCACGTTCTCCACGCTCCTTTGAAACATATGATTAGTCTACTTGTCAATCCAGAGACAAACTAGATGGATGCACCCTACCTTCTCCATTTTTCTTGCTTTGTACTCCCTCCGTCCCTGAAAGAATGTCATTCTAGCATTCAAATGGAGAGATTAATATCCAAACCAAATGACTTATGTGCCCCTAGTTTTTTGGGAAAAGAAACATTATTAATGCACATGCAAGACTAACAATTGGTCATTGAGAGTGGTGGGTGCTTGGGTGAAAGTGCAGTAATAAAAGAAGTGGGACCTATAGCACAGGATGACATTCTTTGTGGGACAAATTTTGAATGCTAGAATGACATTCTTTTGGGGACAGAGGGAGTATGCTGGATATGACCATGAGCTAATCGAAGATGACATAAACATTTTTTTTTTCACTACAGGGTTCAAGGACAAAGGATGGTTCCGAGCATGGCCAGGGTAATGGTAGGACTGAACTCCATCTAGTGTAGTATTTAAAAGTACATGTATTATAGTGAATCTTTGATAGTCTCAGTGCCTCACTAAGGGAAAAAGAAACAAGGAGTTACAATTAATTTTTGTTGTAAAAATAGTTTTTTTTCTCATCCGTTAGAAAATGACTAAAATCCACTTGCTTCTTTTGGCTAGATGCTAGCAATAAAGTCGTTGCCGTTCAGGGATCTGCAGTTGAGCCCACACAGGCGTCTTCTGGGCCAGTTGTGCTTAACCCTATGATGCCATATTGGCCTGTTCCCCCTCCCATGGCTGGCCCAGCAACCAGTCTAAACATGGGAATGGATTACTGGGGTGCTCCCACTTCCGTATCCATGCACGGTAAAGTTATTGCAGCACCATCATCAGCGCCTTCGTCCAATTCACGTGATATTATTCCCAGTGATCCTGCCATACAGGTATATTATTGTTATTGCTGTGTAGGGTTTGGTTCCTAATCTTATTTTATTCCAGAACTTTACCTTGCGTTTTTTCTTAGGATTTCTCTTTTGTTAATGCAGGATGAGCGAGAACTGAAAAGACAAAAACGGAAGCAATCAAACAGGGAATCAGCTCGCCGTTCAAGATTACGCAAGCAGGTCTGTAATTTTTGCACCATTTTGCCTTAACCATTGCAAGCTATTTGTTGGCTTAGTTTATTCTGGGTAGTCTGCACATCTATAACAGCCTTTCTATGAGAGACCAAGTGTTCTTGCTCTTGGAGAAATAACTTATTGGGGATGGTTCTCTACTCTCTAGTTGAAGAAACAGTAAGATACGGGGGTTCAATTAACCCTATTCTCTAGTACGGTAGATCGGGTGTCCAGTTGCTGTAACGCGTCTGGGAAATCTGATTTTTTTAACTTATGAACTATACCTAAATATAACCTAAACAAATGTGAATTAAGATGTGATTGAACCTATGTGGATTGGCACTGCAGATGAGAATAATAAGTAGCTGTGGATTCCCATCTTTTGTATGCATGTGTGTCTGCAAAATATGCTAGGAGTCTAGGATAGTGATGGTGCTCTCTTTTATGGATGAGATGACCACAATTTTAACAGAACAAAGATGCATGCAAAGAGTAACTAAAACACGGGCATTTTAAATGCCTTTTTTTATCATTCTGATAGAGGAGGATGGAAAAAGATTGTGGGTATCGAGCTAGGATCTTAGAGAGAATATAGAGATGACAATTTCTGAATAACAAATAACAAAACTGGCACCAACATTTGTCATCGGGCTAAAGAGAAATGTACTTTAGACACATCTCCAGAACACATCACATGTTTGTTTCTGAAGTCCTGCATGTAGAAGAAACTTGAGAAAGCATGAGGAGCAGCTTCCCCAGCACAAGTTTAGGTTGACTATGGATTTATTTGGTCACTCTGTACCTGTAATACTTGACAGTGGACGCTGCCACTTCATGATTGGTTTCGTAAGTTGGTACTCTTGACTTCTCGTAAACATATAGATGCCACTTCGTGATTGGTTTCACTATTGCTTTTTTATTAATTAACTTTGTTCACTATTGCTGCTACACTACAACTATACCAAGATATCAATGTTTTTCCTACTGCGGGTATGGGAAATACTAGCATACTTATAGTTGGATACCAATTTACCAACATTTATCCTTTTACTGTGGGTATGCAGATCGTGGTCACTGGTTACACTTATTTATGCCATGGGTTGATGTACAGGACCAAAATCAATTTATGATAATATTTTTTATTTCTGGAAACTTTAAAGTAGTACTGGATAATTATTGTTTACCTTTTGATGTATTATATATGTTCTTAACAACTAATAGTATACTTCAGGCTGAATGGGAGGAAGTGGCAAATCGAGCTGATTTGCTAAAGCAGGAAAATAGTTCACTTAAAGAGGAATTGAAACAGCTTCAGAAGAAGTGTGATAACATAACTTCAGAAAATACATCTTTACATGTAAGCTTAGTCTTTTCGTTTCTGTCCTGTATTTTCCAAAAGTTGTTGAGCATGTCATGCACGTAGTTACTGTATTTTTAGTTTGCTGCTAATAGACGAAAAGAAAGCTATATTGAATTGCCCAAACCTCACATACTGCGGAGCGTCAGCTATCTGATCCCGTGCTACGAATGCACATTGTCGTAAAATTTGAGGTAGTTTTGTGCTCGCTACTTTGATAAATAGATGTGAGACATTTGTAATGATTGCAGGAAAAGCTTAAAGAGCTTGAAGGTGAGAAATCAAATGGAAATTGGTACAAAGAGTGAAGGCTGTGGCTTCACTTTCTGACTGCTGATGTAAGTAACTCCTTGGCAGCCTCCACCCTCCATTACCATCACAGAATACAGAATCTAATATTCTAGTATTTACGCTGTGTTGTTTCTTCAAATTTTCAGATAAATTGGGGGGACACGTAAGTCCAACAACTAGAAGGCACCCATGTGTGCTATTAGTTTTTGTTGGCCCGAGGGGTAGAATTGTATCATAGGATTTGACGTGATGGCTACAGATTCTTCTTCCAGTTTCGCAGCTGCTGTGCTCTATTTTTTTCCCCTGCACATGTGTAACATGCTACAAAGCGCTATGTAAAAAATCCCAAAGTGATGTTTGGAATCTCTGGGGATTAGCTTACGAGGGTTGTTGTAGAGCTGCTCATTGAGCTTCTTGACCTGAACTAGGGCGTGTTACAATATAATTTATGGTTATCCATTCAGAGGTATTAATGAGTATTGAGTAGTGTTTGGGAATTCTGCTGCAATCTCCTGTTTGCATAGTCTTTGAAACGCAACTTTGACAAACTAGTTACTCTATATTGTAATTTATCTATAAAATCTACACAAATTATGATATTATAAAAGAACTTGTTGGTACACATTTATATGTTTTTAGAGTGCTCAATCCAAAACGGTTTGTCTTCTTGCACAAATGTTGATAGAATTAGAGACTGTTCCCTGCATAGTAAGTGGCAACTACCAAGCTTTGGAAATTTATGTGAACTATAAACTCACAATAGGTTACAAACTTTAAATAATTGCGGCACTGTCAACCTTGAAGCAGCGTTTTTCTTATGTTGAGACCAACCGCTTTTCTCTTCAGCTAAATTTTCCGCTGCAAAATCATTTCCGCGATCTCCTCCCGCTGCTGTGCTATGCTAATTGCTTCTTCCTCCCTAATCTTCTACCCACTCTGCCTCTCCCAACTAAGGCCTCATTTGTCTTGGTTTAAATTAAATTGAATAAAAATTATTAATTTTGTAAAATTTGGCCAAATGATGTAATAATTTGTAGTCGATTTTATGGGGTTTTAATTAGTTATTCTTACAGTTTGTAAAATATTTTTTTATAATTTTTGAACTCTTAAGACGTCTTTCGAGGGATCACAACTTTTTTATATTAAAGTTTTCATCAACTTTCAGCTCAAACAAATAAGCATCCCCATCTCACCCCTCAAATGCACCTCTATTTCAAAATTTTTCAAATGCAGCAGGAGGGAATTTGATGCATGTGAGAGGAATTTACCTTATGGCGATTCGTAATGGCATTCAGTAGCAATAGAGGGAAATTTAAAGGCCCTACTGGGGATGCTCTAAGAGCTCTGAAATGGTCAAATTGGGCCATGAGCTCGTGATCTTGCAACAGTAGAAGACGGTGCAGGAGTTTACTCGTGGCATGGGTGGCGAGGTTGGAGACAATGTAGCACTGATTTTTTAATAATAGAGTGTCCGTTGGAGCGAAAATTTAGAGTGTAATGTAAAATGTGAATTTTAAAAGATAATAGCATATAGAGAAATAGTGTTATGCTCTTGGGACATGATTAATGGAAACCTAACTCAGGACGTCCTACTACTATAGCAAATAAAATAAAAAAAATGAAAATGTAGATAATAGTGGATGAATAATATTGGGTCCACCTAACTTTGGTCCGAGTTGGTGATGCTCTTAGCAATTTCTTTACCGTTGGCTCAGCAATAGCCCAATAGCTCTATGTAATCTCGGCTGATTTCTTTGTGACTTTTCCCAATAATTTCACCGTTTACGAATGATTGCAAGCCGATTTTCCCCGATTCACATACATGAAGCCATAATTTTTCCGAAAATCGGCGCAAGTCGATAGAAGTTCCAAATCTATTAGCCTGTGCTTTGAACCTCCGGTTCACTTGCTCAATTCAAATGTACACCTTCCAATTACAATACATTCTCGGGCATGCGTCTTCCCTTGTACTTAATAATGATGAATATAGCTCTCAAATCCAACCACTTTGGCTGATCCTTTTTTCCCCTTCCTTTCGTGTTGTCTTTTTTGGTCTCCAAAACTCCACAGTCCAACCATTGATCTTTTCACCAGTAGAGTCTAGGATCAAAGGGCCATGATTCTGTTCAAAGGCCTGGCTGGCTTTTAATCCCTTTTCTCATCTGCCTCACCAATCTTGTACCCTTTTTTTTCCAATCACATGCACGGCTTCCTTTCTCTCTTTCTTGTCTTGCCGTTTAGCTCCTAGAGCATTTGGATGCGTGACCGTGGATAAATTGAACGTTCATCGCAGACATGAAAACATGGAGAAGAATTCAGCGGACCCGAGAGAAAGAAGTGGTCCGGTTTATTCATCCCCTATCTGTGATGAGAATATGTTCATCTTTTAACCACAGAAATATGTGAAGAAAGAAATTTCCAATATATTTCCTCGTCATGTTTTCAATTGATCTTGGTTTTCGTTATGAACTGCTCCCAGTGTCGTTCCGTCGCAGAAGCAAAATGGGGGTGTGGTTTCAGATGAACGGCTTCACAACCCATGCTGTCGCTACTGTACTACACAGTGTCACGCACACCTTTACCGCTGAACACTGCACGTTCTTCCATTGTAGGTTGAGCTGTTCAGAGATGAGTTTCAGATCTCACGTTGCAGCTGAGCTCTGCGCTCTGCACGCAGTATAGAACCCTCATAGCTTTTTCCTTTCTTTTGCTCAGTGTCATCAGAGCCACAGGACGATATTTTCTTTTTTCCTGCCCTGTCCCCCTTCCAACCATCCAAAGGGAATGGCAGGCACTGCACTGTGCATATCTACACACACATATGCACAACCATTGTATGGGATCCATCAGAGGACAGCAGGTGCAGCAGCAAGGACAATGCCAGTGGAGTTAACTTGCAGGCAGTGAGGCAGGCATGTTGTGCAGAGCAGGCGAGGAAAAAAGAATTGCAAAAATGCTACACCGAGACTGCTTTCTGACAAGGAAAACAAATCATGCACTGGTCATGACCATACCATTGGCCACTACAAAAAAATGCCACCGAAGGATGTGTGTGAGAGAGGGAGGGAGGGAGAGGAGTGAAATTGCAGGCATGTTACGCAAGAACAGCTGCAAACGCACTGCAGTGTGCAAAGGAAAAGGCACAATTCTGACTCACCCCTGACAAAAATATCATGCCATTTCTGGTCCCCTAAAACTCCCAACTCTCTCTCTCACGCATACATACACATCCTTTTCATCTCCTTTCTTTTCTCTCTTCTCTAATACATTGGTAATTCTGTACTGGATGGGTAGATAGAACACTACTTAATCCTAGGTATAAACAAGTGCTAGCTAGCCAGGAATGAGCCGCACAATTATTTATAAATTGTGGGCACTTTTTGTTGCCCAGAGATGGCCTTTTCTTGGATGATGGTGGTGGTGGTAGTGATGGTACAAAGAAAAGAAAAGGGAAAGCTGAAGAGTATGCCAATACCCTTGTGTATCTTTATTGCAGATACATTTTTTTTTCTTGTACCACTTCTGAGCACCGTCCTACATCCTTTACCAGTAATTTACCAAACCTCTGCTTTCCATAATTAAACATCACACAGTGGGGATGCCACTTTAACTGAAATACTACCTCACACCACTCCGCCCTTCCCCCCTCATCCTCCCTTTGTTTCTCTCCGCCCCTTTGATGAACACAAGGGACAATCTGCAAGGAACCATGGTTTGAGCTTGCTGGTTTCTTGAAAAGATTCTTCAGATGGGGGCTTGGTGAAGTGAGTGAGGTGCAGAATTTCTGCCCCTGGGTGTTCAGGTGGTTCTTTTCTCCCTGTGCCATGGTTTACTTGATAAATCGGGATTCTGTTCTTTCTCAGCTGCTGTTCATGAATCTTGGATTTTTCAGTTCAGTGTTGTGTTCTTAGTTCCGCGAGTAATCCTTTGTGCATGCACACTTGGGCAGAAGGAAACCGCAGAATTTGAGTGATGTTGAATTTTAGACCTTTTGGTCTGCGCCTAGTTAAGATATTTTAAGGATTTTGCTTGGATGATCCATTGAGACCTGGGGTTGTCTCTTACGTTTCAGGGAAATTCTTGAATGGAACTAGTTCAATATTTGGTCTGTATGCTGCTATTCTCAATCATGTTTGTTTGTTGGCAATAAGTCTAAGCTCTGTCAGACTATTGTTTAGATGATCATTTCTGGTAGCAGCTGATGCATTTGGTGATGTCCTGTTTGGATTAGTTCTGTTTTGTTGTTTCATATATCGCCAAAATTAGCAAACTCTATGGTCTTGTACTTCGATATATTCTGCCTAAATAAGATAACTACCGTTGTGTTCTACAACAGCGTGTTCTTAGTTCATCTTGAATTAATTGTTATCAAGGTTTATGCAGCAAGCCATCCTAAAGAGTTGAGAAAATTTTAATTATGCAGCATTTTATTGATTATATCATATTATTGAGAGAAATAGGTGAAAGTGTTCTTTGGTGGGCGTATCAGAAATACCTCAGTTAATTTGGCCTGGCCATTCTGCATTTGTACGTTCTTGTGTTTTGATGTGGGTGATTTAGATTGATGGGAACGCCAGAGTTTCCATCTACTACTGATTACTGAATGTGCTATTCTTGACCTTTTCCATCAGATAAGGTTCCGTTTTAGAGATTCTCGGAACCAGAAAAGAAGACATGCTTTCTCTTTGTCCTCAAACTTGGAATTAAAACTAGCATATCTTGGCCTAACAATGAATCAGATGCTTCTCTTAATATCTGACTAGGAAAATTGAGATGCCACTTTGCACTTCTCTGCACTCCACATTCTTTTCATCCCAATTGTCTTGCCTTCTCTCCAGCTCAATGATTTAGCAAACCTAAAATATATTGTTTTCTGCCTATTGTTAGCTTGAGAAATTTGTGTCATGCTCAACGTACAGCCTTTAGTATAATTGGATAAACAAGGGCCATCTTCAGAGTCATGCAAACCATAGGCAATTTAAGACAAAAAGAAGTGTCAATTCAGACTCAGTCTTATCCACAAAGTTATCTATCTAATTGGAGACACACTCATCACTAAATATTCAGTTCGTCATGATCACCATACTGATAAGAACAATACAGTACATGCTACTCTATCCTTCTACACCCATGACTTATCTTCACACTGGTGACTGATCCAATCAATAGTGCAGGTGACACCGGAAACACTTGAGATATTTTCAGTTCGGACATGAACATATCTCACCAAGTTTCTTTCTCTTGCTAAAGCGTCTCTCTATCATCAGTTTGTGGATGAAAGCATCTGTACTTACCTAGCATATGCCTACTAACACTTGGTTCGTTCTTTGAATGCAGAGAGAGAGAGAGAGAGAGAGAGAGAGAGAGAGTTCTTGCGACCGTCGTTCAGACTTCAGAGATGAAGAGCGACGTGTTGTGCCAAGAACCGTGTGAGGAGCTGTCCGACATCAGCAGCCAGGCGGCGTCCAACTCCTCCTCCGGCCCGGTCAGCCTCGACCTGTTGCTCACCGTCGCCGCCACCACGGAGTCGAGCACCAGCGACAGCAACGGGGGCGGCGGAGGCGGCGCCGCGCAGGCCACGGCCGCCCGCGAGCCGACGCGCGTGTTCACGTGCAACTACTGCCAGAGGAAGTTCTTCAGCTCTCAGGCACTGGGCGGCCACCAGAACGCGCACCGGCGGGAGCGCACGCTGGCGCGGCGCGCGCTGCGGGTCGATGCGTTCCCCTACGGCGTCGGCTACGCCGACGTAGCCTCGCTGCCGCTGTACGGCTCTGGCCTGTACCCCATCGCCATCCAGGCGCACGCGTCGGCGCACCGCCCGGGCGGCGTGGCGCCGCCGCCTCCGCCGGCGGCGGCGGCGGCGGAGCGGCCGCACGACGCCGCGGCGAGGCCCGCGCGGGGCCTGCTGGGTCCAATGCCGTTCTTCTTGGCCGACGAGGAGGCCGGCTTCTGGTGGCCGGGCAGCTTCAGGCCGGCCGGCGTCGTCCCGGCCTCGCCGGCGGCGGGCAGCGTCGTCGTCGTGCAAGCCGCCGTCGAGGAGCCTGACCTCACGCTTAGACTCTAGCTAGAGCTAGCTGATCCATCCCTTGGTCGATTAGGCTGGTGACTTGGTGTATGTAATCTCTCGGGCTCGCCTCTTTCTTTCGAGATTGCTAGTTTGCTTCCGTACATTTGACATCCATCAGATTCAGTGATCCTAATGGGTGGTCGATTCCTACTGTTCCATCATGCACGCGTGACGCGTGGAAGTGGAAGTGTTTTTGTGTACAGTTTTGTAAAAAGCCCGAGAGGCAGCTCGGTAGAACAGCTTTCATGCTAAACACTTTACGAACGCCTCGATTGAATTGCTTAGTTGCTGGTAAGCATTTCCGAAACACCTGACTGGATTGTTTAATTGGTGGTAACTTTAATTACTTTCTAAATAATGGAAATATTTTTTATTCCCCGTCTCTACCCACCCGAAGATGCACAGAGCAAAGTAAGCTTAATTGCTTAAAACGCAATAAAAAATTCGAAGTTGCTCGACCACTGAAGATCATGATGCCCAAACAGGAGTCTCGACTATTAGTTGTATAGCTGTGCCCGTGGGCTGGCGCCCGAACAAGCAAATCTACGCGGGATTTCCAGTTTCCCACTAGCGTTAACCGATAAGGTTCCTTGTCCGATTCTAGAGGAGTTTCCCCCTAGCGTTAACCGATAAAGTTCCCTTGTCCAATTTTGAAAGAAATTTACTATGTGCAACTACACATTTTCACCCATTACGACACATAGGTCCATACATGAAGTGATACATAATAAATACAACAATTTTGGACTCGTTTAGGAAAGCAATCTTGGTCGAGAGCCCCACCATTTCCCATATTGGAAAACCCCATGGGGAACAGAGAAAGTTTCCCTAGCCAACTTGATGGTGGTTTGGAAACACATCGAGGTGAGATTTTACCATCCATCCCCGTCCTTTCCATGGGGAAATCAGCCAGAGCTCAAAACATAGTGGCATAGGCTGTCATTGTCACCTTTGTGTCACAGCTCCCTGATGGTCAACGGTGGTGGTGTGGCGTAGTTCCCCCAACGGCCGACGTGGTGAAGCTCCCTCGATGACGCGGCTCGCGACGATGAGCTTTCGGGCCGCTGCCGCGGTGCGGGTGCGGCCCCTGATGCCATGGTGGCAACACAGTTCCCCCTACGACATGGCATTAAGATTTGGGGCAAGGGCAGTGGCGGCGCGAGACCCTGATGGCACGGCGGCAGGGAGCCTTGGCGATGAGCGGGCTCCAAGACAACGACGACGCGAGAGTCCAGAGTCATGGTGGTGAGCTCCTCCTGGCAATGAGCTCCTCCTCAGAAAGGGGATCGGTGACGAGCTCCTCTGAACGGCGACAAATCGAGGAGAGGGGATCTTGGAAGCATCGATGGCGATGCTCTTTGGAGGAGGCGGTGCCGCTGTTGCGCTTCTCAAAGAAGGTGACGACTCCTCTGAAGCGGTGACGGTGATTCTCCAATTCGACAACAATGGAGCTCCAGATGAGAGAGGGAGACATGGGACTGGACTCAAGGAGTGAGGGGAGAGTGGATGGGATTTAATGACTTATCTACGTTTCGAAAACACATATGTTTTGAGTTTTTTAGTCCGTTTTTCGCTGTTTTGAAGGTGGGTCCTAACACTTTAAAAAGCAAGTTAAACGAAATGTATCTGAATCTCGAGACTACGCCGAGAAGTTTCTCAAGATTCGGTCATTTCATTGATTTAGATCGGTCGAAAAACGTGGCCTTAATAATCGGGATTTGAAATGACACAAAAATCTATTAGAATTCTTTTCCGGGTTTTCCCTGGGTATTCATCCCCATTTCTTCCAAACGAGCCTTTTTAGTGGTATACAGCATATTTTGCCTTTTCATTTGCCCCGCATTCCTTGTGGGCACTGGGAAGCTAGCACTTGCAGCTAGGACGCCAGCATCGTGCCCCGAAAATATCGTAAACGAGAAGAAAATGACAAGCAGCCCACGTCGAAATATTCTCATGGCGACACCAGTAATAGCACGGAGCAGAACGCAAAGGGCATGACCCAACACATCCATTTCGCACAGTAGAAAATATTTGCAACGATACAATACATGTTTTTGCACGCCATTAACTAACCGAAATGCCGCCCAGTCAATATCTGTCAGCGCGAGGTTAGGCCGCCTCCACTTATAACGGTTAACTGGTAAACACAAATTACAGAAGGAATTCGGTAACAACACAGAATCGATCCTAATGGGGAACAATGACATCTTCAGTCATTCAGCAGCAGCAGATAGGTTTTTTTACCGGAGCCTATACCCACATCTTCTTGGTTGCTTCCATCCGCTCGAGCAGGCCCTGGATTTCAGTCTGCATCCGCAGCTTCATCTTGTGGTAGTCGTAGTGCGAATTCTCGAGCATCTTGAGCTCCTCCATCTTCTTCCTCTTCTTCTCCTCAGTCTCCTGGAAGCATAGCCTCGCCAGCTTGGAGGCGTACTCCTCCTCCAGCTTCTGGGTTTTGGAGCGGACAATCTGGCGGTAGCTATCAACTTCTTTCCTGGCATCATCAGCCAGTTTCTGGAAGAGCTTTGCCTCAGCTTCCTTGCACTTCACGATGGTCTCGAGACTAGAGGAGTCATCATCCTTTGAGGCGGTGCTGAAATGGGGTTCAATAGAGAGTGGCTTTGGGCTGGCCTTGAGCGCATCTATCTGCGTATCAAGAATGGAAGTGCTGGCCTTGAAATTGAATGAGGGTTTTGGTGGAGTGATGGTTGGAGTTTGAAGGGGAAGCATATCTGTAGATTGGCTCGCCTGAGCAGCCAATATACCTTTGGATTTGCTACCAGTAACAGAGTAATCTGTAACACCATCTGTGGAAACATAAAGTTAGCTACAGCTATTGTACCTGATAAATTATGTGAAACCATATCAAAAATATTTTCTATTGTAAATACAGAATGACATCAGCATTTTTCATGCATCATACAATTTCATTGCTTGCACAGTTACATTTGGAGACAGCTAGGAGTTTTATAGAGTTTCAGCAGTATATAAATTTTGCTTCTTAAATCATGCCTGTTCTTTTGTTGACCAAGGGGAAAAGTTGAAATAGAACCCTTGGCTCATTGCTACAAAAAAGAATTCCATTCAAACAAATGTAAAGCCCCTCAAGGAAAAGACTTTTCAGATGTGCAATGGTTGTATTATTGTCTTAAATGATGTTTCTTTAAGGATGGCAAGAATTTTAGCTGCAATACAAAAAATGCAGGTTTTTTTTATATGTTTGGAATTTCATCACTTGTAGCGCCATACAAAACAACAAATAATAAAACAAAAAAAGAGAAACAGTGACTAATTAAATATGGCTGACAGAAAAGGCATATAGCAGGAAATAGCACTTCTGTGGAAAAGAGTATTTGCTCATCAGATGGACAAGGTACTGCCAAGCGAATAAGCAATCAATCGTTATACATGTGATTATCAGAATTTCATGGGTGATCATATGTTAATGACAATATTATACCTATATGTTATCAATAATATAATCATGCTATATGTAAAATTTATTTAAAAAGTATCTACAAAGATTATGATTTATCATCACCATATAAGACATGAGTAACCATAATCTGCTAAGGTCTATTCGTGAAATTTGGGTGTAGCAAATGCTTTAAATATTTGCTGAATTTTAAGCTAACCTTTCACATCTCCAACTATGCATATAAAAAATACAAACAAGGAATATAAAGTTATGAAACGTAGTTTTTGCACCAGCGAGATGCCAAATGTTATGGTCATTACTGAACCATAGCATGCCGATTAACAGGTTTTGATGTCCCATTAAACACTAAGCAGTTGATTAGTCAGAGAAGTCAGCCAAACAAATGTTACCTCCATATGCTCTAACCATGACGATGTGGCTGTATCGCTAATTTAGCAGGTGAATAAACGACTGTTAAGAGTGTTTCTCACTACGGTCGGAAATATACAGAAATACAGTACTCCTAAGCAATTTGTAATAATGAACAGATAGAATAACACGACATAATTGTTTGCATTCAATTAGAAGCTCCTAATTAGGAATATAGGCATCAGTATCATGAGTAAATGGAAGTGAATGAAACTGCTTGATTACCATTCTAGCATAAATGATGAAGCATGTAATGATACACTTAAATAAAGATTTGTAAAATGATGTGATAATGTAAAGGAGTAAAGAGATCTCACATTTGAAAAATTGTAGCATGCTCTTTGTTGCATCCAAAGGAGAGATAATTTTCTTTGCAAGCATGCTGAGGACCTCTTCAGCCTTGGCATGAAGACCCTTCCCTTCAAAATCGTCACTCGCAGCAAAGATCTTCCTAACAAAATTGAGCTCTTTCATCAGTGTCTCAGCATTCCAGCTCTCTGCGAATAAATTGAAAACCTCCTTAACAAATCCAAGCATCTCAGAAGCATGGCTGCAACCAAGGCACTGGAACTGCATCTCTGTTGTCCCCACCGGTCCTTTTAGTGTTGGACCTGGCCTGATCAAGTTCCTCTCCAGCGCACATGAAGCATGGCACCAGTGTGAGCAGACGTCACACCCAACCCAGCTACAGGTATTTGCAGCACAATCAAACTTGTGGCACACCGGGCACATACAAGAACTGCAGAACCCTTTCTTTGTGGAGCAAATCTTGCACTCGCAGTCATCCACAGGAAGCATGCTCTTGCAGTTCATGTTGCGGCACCGCGTCATGAGGAACATCTCCACAAGCTCACTGCTGGGTACCCGGCCCTTGCCAGTGACAAACGCCGCCACACCAGTCTTGATGGCCACTAGGATCTCCAGCTGAGTCCTGTTTGCCCGTCCCAGTGTCTCAGCGGTCAAGTCAGACCGGCGCTCCAGCCTCCGCTGCAGGCTGGCCAGCTCGTCCCTCTTCTCTGGAGCATCAATCATGCCCCGCACCATCTCCCGCAGCACCTCCAACGATTCGCTGGGGAAATCCTGCAGTACCTGCGCCATGGTCGCCACAGAGTCCGACACGATCTCCCGCAGGATCCTATCAGGCCGCGACGCACGGCCACCATCGAAGCTGCCACCCGCGCTGGCCGCCGCAGCAGCCGCCGCCGCCGCCATCTTCGCAGGGAGTTCCGTGGGGAAGAAGGACGACGTTCCCTCCTTCAGTGGAGGCGTGGCAAAGGCGACGCTGCCATCTCCCATGGGGCGGAAGTTGAATCGGCTGTGGACGGAGCCGTTGGTGCCCTCCCCAGCGGCGTAGATGTCGGTGGAATTGTGCGTGAGGGAGCAGCTGGGGTTGTGCGAGAACATGGAGTAGGAGTAGGACATGTCGTCCGAGTTGATGCTCCGGGTGCGCGCCGTCGTCGCGCTGTAGGTCCGCCTAGGTGGCGGCGCCGCGGCGGCGGTGGTGGCAGCGGCAGCGGAGGTCGCGCCCCGGCCCGTGGACCCTCCGCGGAGATCGCCATCGGTCGGGCCGGCGGACGGGAGGAGGGACGCGAGCTGCGACGGCGGCACGGGCGCGTCGGAGGGGAGGGAGAGCGAGAGCTGGAGGGAGTCGAGTCGCGGCTTCTTCCCGCCGACGACGGAGGAGTCGTCGCCGGGGGGCTCCCCGCGCTTGGGGGCGGAGAGGTGGAGGAAGTCGCGCTCGACGCAGAGCTTGGCGTCTTCGGCGGGGGCCGCAGGGTTCGGAGGCGAGGAAGGACCGGCTGCCACGGCGGCGGCGGCGGCGGAGGTGAGGGGGCCCGGCTTGTCGCAGAGGTAGCTGCTGAGGGTGAGCTCGCGGTTGGGGAAGGGCGGGTCGGGGTTGGAGCCGGGCGCCGCGGGGCTGGGGTCCTTGGATCCATCGGAGTCGCCGAACATGGCTGCAGGGTTCGGGGCGGGATCCGCCGGATTTCGGGGGGATTTCCTGCAGGATTGCCGGGCGGGGGAGGTCGGAGCGGCCGGCGGCCGGCGGGCTGCGGGCTGCGGGCGCTCCGTCTAGTTGACTTCGCACGCCGCACGCCGCAGGGACGCCGCACGCGGAAACGGGGGCGGGGGTGGGGACAACGACGAAATGGGGGATGCGGTGCGAATTTCCCTTCGGTTTCTTTTGTTTCGGTTGGTCTTTTCGGAGGTGGTGGGAGTGTGGGACCGTGGTCCGTGGGGGTGGGGGTGGGGGTGGGGGTGGGAAATGCGAACGTCACAGCACGGCACGGCGGGGTGTGTTTTGCTGGACTGTCAATCGGTGACTTTTGCTCCGAGTCATCGACGGTCGCGCCCGTGCCATCAGAGTGTTTCGCACGATGAATGTGTTTCCTTCTGTGATTTATAAGCATTTTATGTGCATCAGTGTTTCACGATGTTTTTTCTAACCGTTTCATATGCTTCACGTGGTGTTTTATGAGAAGCAGGTATATCATTGCAACAGAGTACCGTCCGCTAGCCGGCCTTTTTTCCTAGGGTTAAAAGCAAACATGCCACTCGAGACTCTCCTTTAGACAAAAATGTCACCGCAGAGATCGAAATATCTGAGACACCATTATAAAGTTCAGATTTGTGCATACATGCCATTTTCGGAGCTAGGAAGAAATTTTGGATCAAATACGGGGAGAAATAGGTCTAAAATACGTACTGACATGTGGGGCCCACATGTCAGCCTCTCCATTCCATCTTCTTCCTCCTCCCAACTCTTTCTCTCTCTCTCGTCTCTCTACCCGAGCTCTCTCTCCCCCTCTCTCTCCCCCTCTCTCTCTCCCTCTCCGTGGCCGGAGTCTGTCCGCCACGCCTAAATCCGAAAGCAGGCTGCCGCCCATCGCCACGGCCACTATCATCAGAATGCTGCTGCCTCTGCTTCTTGTCTGCGCGCATGCCACAAGCACTGGCCTGCCTGCCTCAGCGCCTTTTGTTGCCGCTTCGCTTCGCCTGCAGCGCTTTTGTTGCCGCTGAGCCGCCATCGCCAGATCCTCCTAAGCTCACCCAGCGAACACCACCACCGAAGCCGAAGCCGCCGACGGAGCGCCGTCTCAGCGTCGGTCCGCTGCGCACTGAGCCTGGCCGTCTTGCGCTTAAAGCCATGAAGTTGTTCCATCTCGCCGCCACGCCGGTGGAGCCTCACCGCAGAGGCCGCTTCTCTCCATGGCCTCTCTCCTCTCCTCTATCTCTGTCGCCCATGACCGCTTGCTGCTGCCGCTTCTGCCGCCGCCGCCCTTCGCCGTCGTCGCCGCCGCCCTCGCCGTCGCCACGCCGCCGCTTAGGAAGCTCGGGAGAGAGACGGGGGCAGAGAGGAGTGAGAGAGTGAGAGAGCTGGGAGGAGGAAGAAGATGGAGTGAAGTGGCTGACATGTGGGCCCCACACGTCAGTACGTATTTTGCTTCGTATTTGTTCCAGTATTTCTCTAGAAATTTTCGTAAATAGTCCAAAATGGCATGTATGCACGAATTCAAACTTTATAATGGCGTCTCAGATATTTCGATCTCTGCGGTGGCATTTTTGCCCAAAGGAGAGTCTCCAGTGGTATGTATGCTTTTATCCCTTTTTCCTAATATACCATAAGAGTTTTAGTTAGATGTTGTTCTTAAGTCGTAACATATCTCATTACCTTTGTTTCTTAACAAGGTAAGTCTTTAAAAAACTAAAATTTTCAACTTATTGATCCTGATTTTAAAAAAAGAAACTAATCAAAGTTCTAAAAATTAGGAATAGTGGAACAACTTCCCATATTTGTTTCTACAATTTCTCAAAATTCACCTATCTCAGCATTTTAGCAGACAGATACACTACGTCTTGAGAACAACCTATTAGTTTTTTTTGACGAGTCCATATCCTGTGCACATGGAGAATCGGTGTACATGTGCACATATAGAATCTCGGTAGTCCAACTCGATCCGACGGCCAATGAAAATTTACAAATCGCCCTCCCACCTCCTTCCCTTGCTCCTGCGGCTTCCCCCCAAGACGACTCGACGCCGCCATCGCTGCTGATGGCGCGCGCTGCGGCTTCCCCTCTCCTCGCCAAGACGACTCCTCGGCCCTCTCTCGCCGCCATTCGCGGGCACAGATAGGACTCAGGGCGGCACAGATATCGGGGCAGCGGCGGGCGCTTCAAGGGCGGGGGCGGCGGCGGTTATGTTTATGTGATTTGCATTGCAGCAATGGGCCAGCGGCGGGCGGCGGCGGCTTCTGCTCATGCGGCGGCGGCGGGTTGTGGTAATGTCTGTGGGCCAGCGGCGGCGCTGTCAGCGGCGGCAAGGGCGGCGGCGAGGAGTCGTGCGGTGGGGGGAGGGGGGAAGCCACAGGAGCAGCGGGGAAGGAGGTGGGAGGGGCGATTTGCAAAATTTTCATTGGCCGTCGGATAAGAGTTGGACGGCTGAGATTCTATATGTGCACATGTATATCGATTCTCCATGTGCACAGGATATGGACTCTTTTTTGACTGGCAAGGTTGAAGCCTAACTAAGTGAGATTGTAAAATATAGAGGAACCTCATGAACTAATGTAAAAAAACTAACGGAAATATTGACCTTGAAACCAAGAGGAGCAAAATGCCAAATGAACTAATGCAAGGACATAAGAGGACAACAACAACGTGTTTATGCATGCTAAATCTTCATCTGTACTTGTACACAAATGAAGCAAAAAAAAAAAAAAGAGTAAGGGGGACATGGTCGAGCTTGACTGTAACCACTCTTTGCTCCTGGCGGCCAGGCGGTCAGCTCCTGAGGTGGATTGGCTGTAAATGAATCTTTAGCTAAGGTGTTATGGTATTGGACCATCATCCTCGCTACACGGCCATGTGTGAGTGTGACCTATAACGTGATATGCCATGGGTCGTGTATTGAGTGGAATTTTTCTCAGCTTTCACGTTGTTGACCCTTGTAGCCTAAATCATAACATTCTAGATTAACCTTTTGGGGGTAGCATGGTCGAAGCCCGAGATACATAGGTGGATTAGGTGTCGGTAGATTTTATGTTAAGGTGTTACAAATGGTTGTAAGGATCCTAGGCCGGGAGGGGGGGGGGGGTGAATCGGCTCTTTTCAAATTTTATTTCACTCAATTCGCTTGCTTAATTAGTCAAATTAGGAACCCAAACTATCGATGGATTTAGAGTCTAGTTGCGGAAGCGATCACAATGAGACACAAGCGACTACTAGGAGGCTCGATGGCACTCACATGCAAACGATCAAGTTAATGTGCGAAAGTAAATGAATGAGACTAGAAGGCGCAAACCGAGTTGTTTTCCGAAGTTCGGTGCTCAACACATGAACACCTACGTCTCGTTGAGGAAACTTCTCACAGAGAAGTCGAACCCTTTCGTTCCTAGCCCTCAATCCACTCGTGGTAGCTCTTCACCAACACATGGTAGGCGAGCTCCAAACCTTCACACGGAAGCGAGTTCTCTCACACGCGAGAGCTCTCACACCCTACCGGCACCGACACACGGCACCGACCACCGACACACGGTGGATTTCACCTCAACACATGAGGTACCCCCAACACATGGAGGATTTGGCTCCGATACACGGACACCTTGGCACCACCGACACACGGAGGTGGCCGCCGACACACGGCGGACTTGTGACTCCAACGGATGGAGAGGATGCACCTCTACACAAGGCGGTGACCACCAACGGATGGTGGGTTTGCAGCACGGTTGATGTAGTTGTTCGGTTGACGAAGCTCGTGGCGTGACGACGATCTCTCCGGCGGCGAAGTCCCAAGAGCACAAGATCGGAGATCGTCTCTCACCACTACCCCTTCTCTCCCACCATGGAAACTAGGGCAAGAACAACATAGGAGAAGGGGCAAACCTTGGGGATGGATGAGAGGAGGTAGAGAGCACCTTCTTCTTTCTCTTCCTCTCTTTTTCTCCCTCTCAATCTCTCAAGCATATGGAACCCTAGGTGGAGATGAGAACCATGGGAGGTGCTCTCTTGGTGGCTAGGGCAATGGGTGGCTGCTAGATTAGGCTCTCTCCCGTTTCTCCCGTGCTCCAAGCCCCTATTTATAGGCACAAGACGAAACCCTAGCAATGGACGGCTCAGATTCATTTTCTTGAGATCCAGATCAATCCATCGGACCTCGTCCGGAGCTCATCGGACGCCGTCCGATTAGATTTTGTCCCAAATTCGTACTCTGTCGGACGCCGTCCGACGGCTTATCGGACTCTGTCCGACCAGGTTTTTAGGCCAAAATTGTGCTCTGTCGGACGCTGTCCGACGGCTTATCGGACTCCGTCCGACAAGATTTTTAGGCCAAAATTGTGCTCTGTCGGACGCCGTCCGACAAGATTTTTAGGCTAAAATTGTGCTCTGTTGGACGCCGTCCGTCGGATTATCGGACTCCGTCCGACAAGATTTTGGCCAAATTTGTACTTCATCGGACGCCGTCCTGTAAGTTATCGGACGCCGTCCTATGAGGTTCAAAATTTCAGAGTTTGCTAAAAAATTCATATCTTTTGCTCCCGAACTTCGTTTTTTATGATCTTGGGCATTCCGGAAAGCTAAGAGAAAGGGCTATCCAACTAACTAAGTTTCACCACCTATTTCTAAATGGATAGATCAAAAATTCTATATAAACCACTCTCCGGCACCCTCGGACACCTCTCTCTCTCAACTCAGGCGTGGGCTCGACTTTTTGGCATTCTTGATGACTTGCGGACTCGGCGAGAACTTAGAATGGCTTAAGCGGGAACTCATGTGACTTAGGCTCTAAGAAACCCTTGGACAGCTGGAAAGTGGCTTCCGAAGACTTCCTGGCACTTTCGAAGACTTAGGTGCTAAGAAACCCGAACGTTGGACAGCTATCCCACTCAGAACTCTCTCGAACCACGACACTGCATCTCTAGAACCCGCCGAACTCACTCAGATGAACTGGAACTTGTGCTCAGTGGGACCTACAACCAGAGAGATAAGCTTGCAGACATCAATGGGCCGGATGGGCCAGAAGCAGACACGCACATAAGGAAAATAGAAGAACTAGCAAATAACATCCTTAGCCTTGATGCGATCCGTCGAGACCCAGTTGGCATCAATTACCAAAACATTAAGCCTATGGGAGGCTTGATATTACAATGGTATTAGAGAGTCATCCTCGTTGCATGGGTTGTGTGTGTAACTCACAACATCATACGTGGACTAAGGTTCTCTAGGCTTTCGCGCTATTAAGAGAGGCAACCCGTTGAGGGGGGTTGTAATGCACCCGCTCTATTACCAGTTGAAATCATAATTTATTAACTTACAACCCTGGTAGCCTAAATCATGGCATATTAGGTTAACCCCTTTGGGCTAGTGAGGTCGAAGTCTGAACAGGGATACTATGTATGTGTAGGTCAAGTCATAAGGTGGACTACATCAATCAAGATATACACGACCATTATAAAAAAGCTTATTATAAAGCTTAAAACCAGAGTGAAACAACAAACGGTTGCCACGTTAATGCAAGTAACAAAAGAAGAGGAAAAAAAACTCCTCCGCCTCGTAACAACCAGATGACCCTTACACCCTCAATGGTTGTGACTTTGAACATATTCACAAATAGATAATCACTAACATTAATGAGATTTCTCTGCGATTTTATAAGAACGAGCAAGGTGGCCCGCGCGTTTGCGCGGCTAGATTTGTTTTGGTATATAGTGTTTATCTCTAACTCATAATCTATCTCTAACATATCAGATCGGATTTAGAGTTTATCTCTAATATATTATATCAACTTTAGTATTTAATATGAATTTCTAATATTTTCTTTTAATCTAAGCTGCATAGATATTTTTTTTATTGATCTATTCCGTAATCTGGTCCCACAGTTGATTGAACGGATAAAATAACCATATTATATCATCTTTAGTATTTAATCCTAATTTCTAATATTCTTCTTTTAATCTAAGCCGTTATAATCCGGCCTCACAAAATCAACGGCATAGATCTTTTATTTTTTCTTGATTTATGTGAGAATTTTTTTGATTGATCTTAGCCGTTATAATTTGGTCCCACCGTTGATCGAACGGCTAAAATAATTTCTTTTTTCCCTCCTTTATATATATAATAGATAGATAATAGATAGTTCAATAGCACTGATTTCAAAATTTTCTCATAACACTCAAAAAGGATTTAATGAGGGAGAGGGAAACAACCAAAATCAACCGGTTAGAAGCAATGTTGGCCAGTCAAAACCAAGTGCAATAACTTTAGAATCACCACAAATGTTGTCTATCCGTTGAATTAACGAACAAAAGAGTAATGCCCCTCAACGGGCCATTTAAGATGGCGGTATTAATGAAGAGAGATCCTCTCGAGATTGGCACTTGAACATCTTTTTCATCACTCTATGTCGGTGCAGAACTTGCAACAATAAGTCACCGTCCGACTACCATTGGATCCAACACCAATCAGAAATACAAACGCACCGAATATAAGCAGCCACAGTACGGCCGCAATCAATAACATAGATGGTCTAACCGCACCTATACCTTGATGCACGATGCCGTTGCCAAAGCTGAGAGCGATTGCCCTAATTGTACTAGAATCGAGCCGATGATCCAGATTCATTGTTCATCGGACTCTATGGATCAATTATTGTTCTCTTTTGGCAATACATGCGTTTTTATTTGGCGCTCATGAGTTCTTTCCGAGGAACTGCCCTTTTCTCTCATGATCGAGTGGGCTGTAGAGATGCTGGCCGGTTGTGAAACCGCGATTACGTCGTCGTACTTGTGACCAGGAAATAAGCATAATCACAAACCCACTTGGCACGCACGACTGCACGAGAAAGGGTCAAGACCCAAGACTCTCACGAACGGGTCTCTCGCGCCGCGCGGCGGTGCGAGCTGGCACCGGGGCACAACTCGGGCGAGGAGCACGTACGTTTCCGCCTCCTCGGTCGGTGAGTCGGTCCCGATGGATTGCCGACGCGGCAGCGACCACTCAGCAGTCAGCACTCAGCACTCAACACTCAGCAGCGCTCGGTGGGATAAAGGCTGGAATTCCTTAGCTTATCTCGTGCGTGCTCGTGCCATTGCCGTGATCGATCTTATCCAGGGCTAAGTGCGTTCGATGAGGCCATCGCCCATCGTTAGTGGAGATGCATGCATGCAGAGCTATCCACACAGTTAACTACCATCATAGACTCTGGATGAGAGAGGTACCTTTTCCAAAATATACCGCCCTGCTGCCTGCTGGTGACGCTCTCGCGACAGCGGATGTCGCCGCCGGCGTCGGCGTCGTCACCACCGGTGGCCACCGTAGGGTCTTCGCGCAGCCCTCTGCTTCCGTAAGTACAGATGATCTGAGGGGGTTTGGTGATGGGCTAGCAGGCCTGATTGGTGAGAAGGTGAGAGAGCTTGGCCCAATCCATGGGAGCCCAAACGAGGACGTGCGGGCTCGCCGAGGGGAATGGACCGAGCTCTCCTCATCTGGTAATGGCGAACACAGTGGTGAGACGAGTTTGCCCATCACAGCACAGATTAGAGGTTTGTTTGGCCACTTGTGGAAAATACCCCCAAATCCTTTGTCTAGGGTTTTGTCTCCAAATTCCTAGGACGGGACCATCCACGAAGACCAGAGATCTTTTGCGGAGGTGGCTTGATCTCCTCCTCATATGGATCGCGGGGGTGACCGTGATGGTGGTTGGGGAGGCAGGATGGGGGATCGATCTCAAGGGTGGAGAGGTCGTGGTGGTTTTCGAGGAGCTGGAGGAGGGAGGAGTCGTTTCTCCTGGTCCAGAGCTGCTACTTCTTCATCTAAAGGTATGGGTGGTTTTGGGAGAGGTTCTGATTGGGGGATGGGGTCTGGTGATGGCGTTGGATCTTCCAGGAGGCGGATTCCTAATAGCGAGTTAGGTGTGGAGGATCTGAATGAGAAGGCGGATGGTGCTGTGGTTCCTGATCGAGATCTGACGGCGTTTCTCGCTTCAACCATGCGGATCACACCCCTATCGATTCTATCCCGCTAGCCGATCCCGCCGAGCTCGATTCGGTTGAGCGTGGGGCCTTGAGAAGGAGCAACACACGGGTTTACCAGTTCGGACTTTCTTGCGGTAATATGATCCTACTCCGCCGAGCCTTGGCCCTTTTAGTGTTGTGGTTGTATGAGATGTGATTACTGAGAATGTTTGAACCCCCTCCTCGCTTCTCTCTCTCCCTTCTTATACAAGCCTTGAGCAGGCGAGAGAGCCGAGGGTAGGCAAAGACAAGACGCTTAGTACATCGACAAGACGCGAGGGACGCGACAGAGAGACGCAACGTCTTTGCTACTTCGCGCCGCGCGACGCCTATCTTGCGCGCCGCGAAGTGGCCTCCGCCGCAGAGCACACCAGTGAGGCGTGGGTAAGGGGCCTACCGCTTCTGCCCGACGCGGGCGCCCAACTCAAGATGCGAACTCTCTCTCTGCGGTCAATTCCTCTGCGCCCACGGTGGCGAGTTGATCAAAGCCGCAGAGGTCACTGTGGCGGTAATCATCTCTTCTCCTGTCTATCCGCACGTAGTGTCGCATTGAATGCGTTCGTCCTTCGCAGCAGGGGAAGCCTTCGCCCAGAAGACTCCTTCCGGGACGCTCTCTGCCACGTGGGCCCCGCTGATGTGAGGGGCCTCGAGAGGGCTTCGCCCACACGTTGGGTCAGTCGCCGCCGACGCGTGGGGCCGCGCCGAACACGTCGTGGGGCTCGCCCGCACGCCGGAACTGGTCGCCCGCGACGTGTGGGCCCTCGCCCGGCATACTGAGGGCTTCGCCGCCATATTTGGGTCTGTCGCCGCCGACGCGTGGGGCTCGCTGAACACGCCGTGGGGCTCGCCACACGCTGGGCTCGATCGCCCGCCGACGTGTGGGGCCCTCGCCGGCATACTGAGGGGTTTCGCCACGCTGGGTCTGGTCACCCGCGACGCGTGGGGCCCGCCGCTCTGGCCTTCCTTAGGACTCTTCATACCCCAAAGATTATTACACCGACAAGAGTGGCCGAGTCCACCATGATCGCGAACCGTCGTCCGACACCCCGTTTCTTGTCGGCGGCGGAGGCGAATCTTGGGGCCCGCCTCTGCTGCGCCAGACGCTGATTCTCCACCCACGCACGATCTTCCTTGGGAACCGTGACGCTTTTCGCGAAAAAAACCGCGCCTTGCGGGGCAATGATGGCGCCGCTGCGCGGCGGGGAATCAAACCGTCGCGCTTCGCGCCCTTCGCTATAAATGCCGTCCCTCGGCGCGCGACAAATCCTTCCGCGCCAAAGTGCTTTGAGTGCCTCTCGCTTTCCTTTGCCACCGCCACCAAGCTTCTTCTCTCCTTAGCTTTCGCCACCGCACTTCCACCAACTTCAATGGCCCTAAGCGCGCAAAGGGTCGCCGTGAGGACGCTCGGCCAGCGCCACGCGGTGGTCCACTCGCACTGTCTCCGCCGCGACGAGGATATGGTGGCGCGACCCGAGTGTTAGTGCCTTGACCTCCGCCCGATTCAGCCGGGACCATTTCGCCAAGCCCCGCGACGGGAGATCATCACCTTCGCTGGCGGTCCGACGGGTCTTGTTCCGCCATATTCGAATTCTTCTTGGGGTGCTCGCTTCACGAGATCCAGCGCGCGACCTTCCCCAACTCCATCGTGATGTGGCCATCTTGGCCCACCTCTGCGAGATGTTCGTGGGGCGATGCGGCTCTTCGCTTTGGCGCGGCTCTTCGCGCTCGAGCTCGAGCGCTACCGAGTTGGTTGGGAGTCGCTTCTTCACGCTTCGCGATGCCGCCGCCTTCATCCCAGTCGTGGCCAAGTCAAACTGGAAGGACTGGGCGCGACAATGACTGTACGTGGAGGATTCCAGCGGCTGCGACGATCTTGCCTTCCTCAAGGGCCCTGCAGAATCCCTCGCCAGCTGGGGTTCTCTTCCCGACGACTCAGCGGAAATGGATGCGATGCTGGCGCGCATTGCTGGGCTCCGCCACAACGGGCTCACCGGAACCCATGTGGCGGCGGACTTTTTGTGGCGCCGCCTCTGCCCACTTCGCATGAGGGCACGCCCCGCCTGGCAATATTACGGCGACGACGATGGAATCCGCGTCGCCCCTGGAGGTGAGCGTCGTTTCATTCTTTTGGGTCTTCTCGACTTCGTGGAACGTCATTCCTCTTTTTTGGTGGCTTGCTAACTTGCGGCTTCTTCTTTTTGCCCAGCCGCAGGGAACGTGCCGGATGACGTACTCCGGCAGTGGTTGGTGGGACTATTGTCCGTGCCAACCGGCGACGTTTCTCCGCCGGCGAGCATCCTCCCCCTCTGCGACTGGCCTCCACGGGAGCGCAACACGTTCTTGCGCACGCTGCCTCCCATGGAGGTTTCTGGTCCCGCGGTCCAAGTGGCCCGAGGACCCTTGCAAATTCGTGATCCTCTGCCGACGATCGCCGAAGCTCCTGCGGCCGCCGCCTCTCCTGTCGTGGCGGCCGACTCCGACCGCACTCTCGGGAAGCGCCGCCTCATCCTCTCCCCAGACGACGATGACGAGGAGGAGAGGTGAGCCCAAAAACTCCGCCTTCAAGTCTGAGCCGCCTTCTTAATTGCTTTGCCGACGCCGCTCCGCCCGGGCGAGAGCGCGGCGACTCTTCCGAATCGGCGCCTCTGGCTGCCACTGCCTGCCTGCGGCAGACCTCTCGTCGGCACTTCTCGTCGCACGGCTCCTCTCTTGCCGGCACTTGTTTAACGGCGCTGGCCATGGCGGCTGCCAGCCTCTGCCTCTGCCTCCTAACTAGGAGGGAGAGGCGGTGGCGCCTGCGCCGCGACCAGGCGGCTTGACGCTGCCCCCCTCTTCCTTTGCCTTTGGGAGCGCCGCTTCAGGTAACTTTCACTGCACTCACGTTCATTTCGTGTTAGGGTTAGCACCCTAGACATTCTCGCATATCTGAACCCTTCTGGTTTTTCTTTGCATGACAGAGCGGATGCTGGGGCCTCAAGCTCCATTCCGCCTGATCCGCTAGCCCCCAGCTCGCCCGCGGCCCCTTCGACGGAGACGGCTCCTCCAGACGTGGGGAGCGCGCCGGCGTCGAGGCTGGAGGATCTTCCGGCGACTGCCATAGCCGGCACCGACGCCATCTCCACCATTGCCGCCGATGTCGAGCGCTCCTCCGAAGCGCTTCGCGCCCTCGCCCATACTTGGGCGACGCGGGAAGGTGCCATGGCTTCGGCGGAGCGAATCGCTCGGCTGCCGCGGGCCCTCGATCGAGACCATGGCTGGAGACGGCGACCAGCGAGGGCTGCGGTGGCTCGAGGCACCGCCCTCGGCCACCAAAAACGTTGAAGACCTTCGCGGAGCATTCGAAGCGCCTGTCTCGCCGACATGCCGCGAACCGCCACCGCGATTTCCGGACGTCTTGTACCCGGGTTACTACCAGATGTATCCCGGAGGAGAGGCAGGCTTGAAGTTGAAGCGATGGGGCGCGCCGTCGAGGCCCTGCGCGACCTGCCGGTATTGATGCGGGCACGAGCGATCGAAAATGGTCGCCACGGCGCCTTCGAAGCAGCGCTGTTCGTCTTGGGCAACTGCCTTGCCCAAAAAGCCGCTTTCGACCTCGACGCCGCCACTGGGGAACCTTCGCGCCAATTGGACCCGATTGAGCGATCTCGGGTCGACGTCGCCGCCGGCCGCGTATCCATGATGGGCGGCGCTGCTCCCGTAGGAGACGATGAAGACGAGGAGTAGCTGAACTCCCCTGCTTGTCTCGTCTTGTATATAAAACCTGTCAATGCAAGCTTTTACTTTTCTACTATGAGTCTCGATTAAACTTTTGCGCAAACTCTTACTTGCGAAAAGAACTGGGGCACCCGAACGCAAAAAGCTTTAGACAGAGCGTTCTATTGAAAGTGAGCGTTTTTTCCTTAGGCATCTGGTTACTTCAACCCTTATGGCCTCTCGGCAAACCGACCTTAAACGTTACGTGGCGAGAGCTTAGCTTTCGGAAGTGGTCTAGTCGCTGGTGCCGTCGTTGGCGCATTGCCTAGACCGAGCAGACACACCAGGCTAGAACCCGCCTTCCGTCCGCCTCGCCCAGCCGCAAGCTCAAGCGTTCGTCCTTGCAACTAAGGGGCCATCAGCCTTAAGTACTTTTTCGCTACCAGCTTTCAACAGAATGCTTTCTAACAGACTTTTTGAAGCTAAGCAATTGACTGCCAAAAGTTTTAGACAGAACGTTCTGCTGAAAGTGAGCGCTTTTTCCTTAGGCATCTGGTTACTTCAACCCTTATGGCCTCTCGGCAAACCGACCTTAAATGTTACGTGGTGAGAGCTTAGCTTTCGGAAGTGGTCTAGTCGCTGGTGCCGTCGTTGCCGCATTGTCTAGACCGAGCAGACACACCAGGTTAGAACCCGCCTTCCGTCCGCCTAGCCTCGCCCAGCCGCAAGTTCAAGCGTTCGCCCTTGCAACTAAGGGGCCATCAGCCTTAAATACTTTTTCGCTACCAGCTTTTAACAGAATGCTTTCTAACAGACTTTTGGTAGCGAAAGAAAAGGAACTGATGCCCACAGAGAGACAGAACTTATCTTTATTTTGCAGATGGCTTTGTACATCGCAGCCCCCGAGGCGAGCGGGGAAGGAGGAAGACTTCGCCGCTCGGCTCTAAAGGAGGCCAAAAAGCCCACGCACCGCTACCACTGGGTAGAACTTCCTCACCGCTCGGCGTTCAAGTGTTAGCCAATTAGCGACTATCCTCGAATCGAGAGCTGACCGAGCTCGGGCGAGACCGAGACCACCTTGAAGGGCCTCCCACGGGGAGACGACTTGTTGCGGCTCGCACTGCGCTGGTCTGCAGAGCGAGGTCGCCAGCTGCGCGTGTTCTCTCACACACCCGCCTTGCTTGATAACGGCGCGATTACTGCTGATACTGGCGGCTCGGATCGCCGCCCATCTCGATCTCCTCCGGAGATTTACTTCATCCTGACGCCGGTCAGGGTCTTCGCCTTCGCTGAACGCCGCCACCCTTGGGGAGCCGAAGGTGAGCTCCGACGGGAGCACCGCTTCAGAGCCATACACCAGAAAGAAAGGGGCCTCGCCGGTGGCTCTGTTGGGAGTTGTCCGCAGCGCCCACAACATAGTGGGGACTTCTTCCGCCCAACGCTTGCCACGCTTCTCCAGACGGTCGAACGCCCTTGTCTTAAGTCCTCTGAGCACCTCCGCGTTGGCCCGCTCTACTTGCCCATTGCTCTTGGATGTGCAACGGAGGCGGCACGCTTAGTGCCCAGCTCTTCGCACCAATCACGAAAATCGGCACTCTGAGGCGAAACCGTTGTCGGTGATGATCCTGCTGGCGGCCTTAACCGGGCGAAGATGCTTTTCATGAATTTTATGGCGCGGCAGAGCGTGATCGCGGAAGCAGGTGAAGCTTCACCCACTTGGTGAACTTGTCGACGGCGATTTAACGGATCGTGTAGCCCGATGCCGCCCATGGAACGGGCCTAGGATATCGGCCCCAGATCGCGAACGGCAGAGAGCGGAATAGTTTGCGGCGCTGGGCGGTCGGTGGATCGCTTAGCATGAAATTGGCACGCCGCATCTCCTCACCGATTCGAAGGCATCTGGAGGTCAGTAGGCGATAAAGCCGTGGCGGCGGACCTTTCCGACCAACGCCGGCTCCCGAATGGCTCCGCACATGCCTCCATGGATCTCGAGAGAGATTGCACTCCCGCTTCGAGTGGCGACTTCGGTAGAACTCCGTTTGCGCCACAGCGTCTGGTCCCCACCTACCGGCGTAGCCCTTGACCTTCGCGCTATCTTCTCACCGACGCAGCGTCGCCGTCGGGGATCACTCCGTCCGTAGGTAGGCTAGATCCGATCCATCCATCGACCTTCCCGAACGCAGCGTGACGGCGTTAGCATTGTCGCCGACGTACTCTGCTGGCACGGCATTTCCGCCTCAACCGCCTCGGCGCTTCTTCCGCATCCTCCTCCAACCGAGGGCTGCTGCGGGGACATCGGCGTCTCCTCGAGGCGGGGCTGCGTCGAGCATCATGCCGCCCCCACGAGAATCGGGTTGCGACAGACGGCAGCGTGAGTCTTTCTTCAAAGACCCGGCGGAGCAGTGCCCTTCACGAGGCAATGCAGGATAGTTCATCCGCCATATAGTTGTCGCGACGAGGATGTGCGTGGTCGAAACCCTCGAAATGCCGCTCCAACGGCGCACCTCGCCCGAGTAGGCCGCCATGCGGGATCCGAACATGTAATTCCTTCCTCTCCGGTTGATGACCGGAGAGAGTCGCTTTTGACTTGCGGCCGCACGGATGCCGGGACCGAAAGCCACCCCGAGCTCCGGCGAGTAGTCTTCGTACCATGACGTTGTTGCTAGCGGAACTCCAAAGACCACCAGTGCGAACAGCGTCGCCGGTGGGAGACACCAGAACGACACCAGCCCTAGCATCCTCCAGCCGGAAAGAGCCGTCGAAGAAGAGAGTCCACGGCGGGGGTGCGAGGGTGCCTTCAGCTTCTACGTCCGCCGGAGTCCACTCGTTGACGAACTCCGCTAGAGCTTGCCCTTTGATGGCCGTTCGGGGAGCGAACTTGAGGTCGAACTCCGCCAGCTCCATGGCCCATTTGGCGATGCGGCCCGTCGCCTCGCGGTTGAAGAGGATCTCCCGCAAGGAGTACTTGGTCAACCTTGTGATTTTCGTCCTGGAAGTAGTGACGCGACCTCGGGACGCGTCAAGACTGGCGTAGAGCATCTTCTGGTGCTGTGAATACCTCGTTTCAGCGTCGTGGAGGACCTTGCTGACGTAGTAGATGGGGCGCTGAACACCTTCCCTTTCCGCCACTAGCACCGCGCTGATCACCTGGGGGTTCGCCGCGACATAAAGGATCAGCGGTTCGCCCGGATCTGGGGCGCCAGCACGGGCGGGGAAGTGAGGTACTTCTTCAGCCCATCGAACGCCTCCTGCGCCTCCGCCGTCCACTCGAACTGGTTGGTCTTCTTCAGGAGCCTGAGTAGAGGAAGACTTTTGTCCCCCAGGCGAGCTATAAAGCAGCCCAGGGAAGTCAGGTATCCCACCAAGCACTTCTTCTGCCGAAGTCGCGTCGGGGGCTTCATGTTCTCGATCGCCGCGATCTTATCAGGGTTCGCCTCAATCCCCCTCTGGAAGACGAGGAATCCCAGCAGCTTGCCGGACGAAACGGCGAAGACACACTTCTCAGGATTGAGCTTGATGCAGTACTTCCTCAGGTTGGCGAAGGTTTCTTCCAGGTCGCCGATCAGCTCCTCCGCCTTCTTAGACTTCACCACCAGGTCGTCGACGTACACCTCCAAGTTCCGCCCTATCTGGGGGCGGTGAGCGATGTGCATGGCCCTCTGGTAGGTTGGGCCTGCATTCTTCAATCCAAACGCCATTTTTGTGTAGCAGTAGACGCCCATGGGCATCACAAAGGCTGTCTTGTCTTCATCTTCTCCTGCCATGCTAATCTGGTGGTACCAGAGCGCATCTAAGCACTGTTGCCGCACTCGCCGTGGAGTCGGCGATGAGATCGATCTTGGCAACGGGTACGGATCCTTCGGCACGCATACGCTGAGGTCGGTGAAGTCGACGCACATCCTCCACCGCCCGTTGGATTTCTTGACGAGGACGGGGTTCACGAGCCACCTGGGATGGGCGACGCTCCGAACGATCCCCGCCCGCAAAAGCTTGTCCACCTCCTGGCGGATAACGGCCTGACGATCCACCGACTGCTTCCGAACCTTCTGCATAACCGGTCGCGCGCCAGGGAACGTTGCCAACTTATGCTCAATCACCTCCCTGGGGACCCCAGTCATGTCGGACGGTTGTCAAGCAAACACGTCACGTTAGGCGGAGGAAGGAGACGAAGCGCCTTCCTATTTGGCGCCGAGAGGCGCCCACTCGAGCGGTCTTCGCCGGTCGACTTCGCTCAGGAGATCGCCTTGACCTCCGCAGACGAACCGGGAGGCACGGATCTTCGTCGGAGGAGCTCCAGTGAAGCTTGACCTTCGAGTGCTAATCGCCCGCTAAAGCGAGAGCATCCTTGTCGCAGCGGAGCGCCTCCGGGCGGTCCACCTTCACGACGATGGGGCCGGCTGGCCCCGGAATCTTCACCACCATGTACGCATAGTGGCAGGCCGCCATGAACTTGGTCAGCGCCGGCCGACCCAGTATGGCGTTGTACGGGAGGTCGAAGTCGGCCACCTCGAACTCAAGCATCTCCGTGCGGAAGTTGTCGGAGCCTCCGAATGTCACCGGGAGGCTGACGCGCCCAAGAGGGACTTCGGCCCCGACGCGATCTTTGAAGAACGGAGTGTCGGTCGAAGCTCCCGCTCTTTGGATCACGGGGCGCCGTGGCGCTTCGGGCGGATAGGAGGTTGAGAGAGCTTCTTCCGTCCACCAGCAGCCGCCCGAGCTTGACATTCTGGACCGTGGGCGCAACCACGATCGCGAGATGACTCGGCCGGCAGATCTTGGTGGGTGATCGGCTCGACCGAATGTGATCGGCCGTTCACCACACCACCCTTTGTGACCCAATGCCGCAACGCGGCGACGCACCCTCATCATGGCGCTTAAAGCTAGCGTGGGGCGGATAGGTGGCGATCGCCATGGATAACGGCAACCGGGCTCCGCCGCTGAAAACCAAGCGAAGCCGCTTCCTTGCCTTTGCCGCCGGACGCTTCTTCTGCTGCTCGTGGACGCGCTTGTCCACCGACTTGTCGGCGACATGGCGGTCGGCCAAGTCGGGAATTGTTGCGGTGGATGGGACAAGTCGTCCCTGTTCCTTTCAGCGGGGACGGCGGTCTCGCCCTCGTCGTGACGCGGCGGCGCGCGTGTACGGCGATCGCCATGGTCGCCTAAAGAGGGCGCTCTGCCGCGCGCCGCCGCGACCTCCTCCTTTCTTCGCCGCGCGCCACCACGGCGGCCATTGTCGTCGTCGTCGTCGCTTTCGGCGGCGAGACTGTCGGTCTCTCGCCATTTTGCGCTTCTTCTTGTCTTTGCGCGGGATTCTTGAGGTCCGGCCTCGCCGCCAAGAATCGCCCCCGCCCTTGCAAATGGGCGAGCGAGCCACCGCCTAAAGGGCGCATTTGTGGGCCAAGGTGAAGAGTTCTTCCGTCGTCTTGATCTTGCGGGTGGCCATCTTCTCCTTGACCTTGGGGTCTCGGGCGCCTCTCCTGAAGGCCGTGACAACGGCGTTGATGGAGATGTCAGGAATGGTGTTGCGAACCTGACTGAAGCGCCGGATGTAGTCGCGTAGCGACTCCCCCTTCTTCTGCTCCACATTGTGGAGATCGTCTTCAACTCCGGCCGCTGCTCGAGCGTGCCCTGAAAGTTGGTGATGAAGAGCTTGGAGAGCTCCTTCCACGACCCCTTGACTCGGGGTAGGTTCATGAGCCACGGCGGGCTCGCCCGGTGAGGATGCGGGAAGTAGTTCGCAAGAACCTTTCCGACCCTCCGATCATTGCATCACCGTAGTGTAGATCTGCAAAAACTTCGTCGGGGTTGGTGGAACCATCGTACTTCTCGATGGCGGCGGCGGAACCTCTTGCCATCGCACGCGCGCAGCTCCTTCAAAAGCGTGGCGGCCGATTTCGGAGCCTCCTGCTCTGGATCGCCTCAAATCCCCGGACCCGCCGTCCGGACGGCGCCAAGATCGCCGCCTTCTCTGGCGGAGGCGACATCGCGAGAACCCTCCTGGTCCCCACGGCGGCGGCGTCGGCGTGATCGCGACTTTCGGTCGTGCCGCTGCGAGCTTGTCGCGAGTCTTCTCCATATCGCAGATGGCGGTCCTCCAAGTGGGGACCGGAGATCCCGCCCACTTTGTCGCTGCTGGTGAACTCCGTAGGAGTCGCGCGCTCTTATCGTCTGCCCCGCTCCTCACGCCAAGAGATCCATGGGAGGAAGCGGAGCTAAAGCAAGCGGGAGGCGGAAACACGGTTCCGCGCCCGCGACTTGCACCACCGCCGGCGGCATCCACATGTGAGCCAAATCGGCTAGCCACGGCGCCGCCGGAGAGTCGAGAGTTACCGAATCGCGGGTTGTCCAGCGAGGCCACGCCGCATGGAGGTTTTGTCTTTGAGTGCACTCCTCAAGGCCAGCGCCGCTTAGCCAACCGGGACGCCGCCTTCGGTGATTCATCGACATTGCCGCGGCCGACGCCGCCGCAATCTAGCGGCCGCTTCACTGGTCCATTGCGAATTGCTATCACCGTTTGAAGAGAGGTCGAAGAACTCGAACAGAAGCTAGCGCTCCCCTACCTGGCGCGCCACTGACGGCGTGCTTTCCGCTCAACCACTGCGGATCACACCCCTATCGATTTCTATCACGCTAGCCGATCCGCCGAGCTCGATTCGATTTGGCGTGGGGCGCGACAGGAGCAACACACGGGTTTACCCAGGTTCGGACCCCCTTGTGGGTAACAGTCATACTCCTGCCGAGCCTTGGCCCTTTTCCGTGTTGTGGTTGTATGAGATGTGGTTACAGAATGTTTCGAACCCCCCTCCTCGCTTCTCTCTCCTCCCCTCTTATACAAGCCTTGAACGGGCGGAGAGAGCCGAGGGGGTAGGCAGCACAGTACGCTTAGTACACTGACAAGACGCGAGGGACGCGACAGGAGAGACGGCAACGGTTGCTACTCCGCCGACGGCGCCGCCCATCTTGGCGCCGCGCAAGTGGCCTCGCCCGCAGAGCACACCAGTGAGGCAAGGTGGGGCCCCGCTTCTGCCCGCCGCAGGCCCAACTCAAGATCTGCGAACTCTCTCTGCCGGTCAATTCCTCTGCGCCACAGTGACAGTTGATCAAAGCTGCAGAGGTCACTGTGGCGGTAATCATCTCTTCTTCTGTCTATCCGCGCGTAGTGTCGCATTGAATGCGCTCGTCCTTCGCAGCAGGGGAAGCCTTCGCCCAGAAGACTCCTTCCGGGACGCTCTCTGCCACGTGGGCCCCGCTTGACAGTGAGGGGCCTCAGAGGGGGCTCGCCCACACGCTGGGGTCTGGTCGCCCGCCTGACGCGTGGGGCCCACCGAACACGCCGTGGGGCTCGCCCACACGCTGAGAACTGGCGTCACTTTGGCGTGTGGGCCCTCGCGGCGCGCTACGAGGGGCTCGCCACGACTGGGTCTGTCGCTCACTCGACGCGTGGGACCCGCCGAACACGCCGTGGGGCTCGCCCACACGTTGGAACTGGTCTCCGCTTTGACGCGAGGGCCCGCTTTGCTTTACGGCCTTCCTTAGGACTCTTCATACCCCAGTATTTATTACACCGACAAGATCGTCAGGAACATTCTAATGTGGATCAAAAAGCAGGTATGCACTCAAGATGGGTGGTGAAGTCTGGTTCTGGGCAAGCATCAAAGGTTGATATTGCCTGGGGTAAAGGGATTGGAAAATTAGATGGAAATGAGGAAGATAACCAAGGAGGGATTGTTGGCCGGGCCGCCCACATGGCGCGCCCGCCGAGCACCCCCAGGCCGTTGGCCTGCAGCATATGCAGGCCCAACGTACAACAGCGGACTTTAGGTCTCTTGGGCCACATCTCCCCTAAAAAGCTAGCTCAATGAGGGGGTGCACCCTCACCCTTATAAACCATACTGAGACCCTCTCTACTTTCAATGTGGGACTATTCCAACAATCTCCCCCTCACACATTGGGCCGAGAATATCTGGAACCAGACGGGCCACCTAGGCTCTGATACCAATTGTTGGCGGGCCGCCACATGGCGCCCGCCGAAAGCACCCTGTGCCGTTATTCGCCATATCTGAGACTCCAACGTCTGTGAATGGATTTAGGTCTCTTGGGCCACATCTCCCCCAAAAAGCTAGCTCAATGAGGGGGTGCACCCTCACCCTTATAAACCATGCTGAGGCCCTCCCCACTTCCAATGTTGGACTATCCCAACAGGGATAGGGGATAATGCTTTGGGGGAAGAGGAAAAGAATAATCCGTCTACGTTGGTGGGTAGATTGGAGGATAAAGGGACTGTGATGTGTTTCAGATGCAGAAAATTGGGTCATATTGCTGCAGAATATAGAATTGTACCTCAGTGTTTGAGGTGTGGACTAGAGGGACATATTGCAAAGTTTTGTCAGGAAAAGAAACCTAGTGATTATGCTCCTAAGTTTTGTGGATTTGCTAGTGAAGGCCAAGGGTTTTACTTTGTTCATGATGTACCATCTGAACAAAATGGGAAAGAGTAAGCATGCACTGCTGTTATAGAGGTGGTGAGAGGACATGCTACAGCTAAGGATATTGAGGTGGATATGAAATCTTAGCTGGGGGATGCTTGGAGATGCAATGCTAGACAGATTGGGGACAAGCAATTCCTTATGAGGATGCCTACTCAAAAGAGGGTGGAGGAATTAGCAAAATTCAATGAAATGAACATGAGGCTTCTTGATGCTGCGATTAAGATCTCTCCTTGGAATCTAGAGGTGGGTGTTGTGAGGAAGATGGATGAAGTTTGGGTTAGAGTCAAGAATATTCCCTTAAACAAGAGATCAGAATCTGTGATATTTGGTGTAACAGGGATAGTTGGTGCTCCCAGTGAAATAGATAAATCAAGCATGTTTAAGATAGAGTGGGTTAGAGTTAGGATGTATTGTAATGACTGGAGAAAGGTGCCCTCATCTGTCCTTTGTACAATAGGAGTTTATGAATACAGGATTCTCTTTGAAGTTGAGGTTATTGGTAATGATAAGAAAAGGGACAACATAGGAGTGCATACTCAAAATGAGGTAAACAAGGGGCATGTTGCCAAGAAGCAGAAAGGGTAAGGATCTGGTAGCATTCAGGATAATGAAAAGGGGTCTGTGTTTGATAGAATTTCTTCCAAGCGAGATGAGGATTATGGAAAAGGGAAGCAGACGATGCAAGATAGTGAGGAGAATTATGATATTCAACTGGACAACTCATAGGAAACTGATGGGGATGAGGACATGGATGAGGATTTTCAGAAGGCTTTGGAGATGTCCAGGCATCAGAACCAGATCTCTCATAGGGCTCAAGTCAGTTCAGCAGAAGAGACATTTAATGTGAGTAGATTCTGGATGGTTAGATGCCCCCACATTAGCTTACACAAGAAAATGGTGGATAGACCATTTAATGAATATGGGTCTTTTATGGATATGACTTCTGGGGTGATCTTGAGAAAATTATTGATGGAGGTAAAAAGAATTAGAAAGAGATTGTTGGCCATAAAAACAATGCTGTCTGTGCTGAGAATATGCATAACTTATTGGGAGAGATGGAAAATAGTGTGGGTCATGGGCCTCTCAAGATCAAAGGAACCAGGGAAGGGGAGAAAGACTGTCTGAAAATGCCTGTGAGAAGAAGCCCAAGACTGATGGGAGACCAAATGAATATTGTGGAAAAAGCTACCATCCTCCACAAGAAAAGAAGCTTGGAAGGTAATCCTAGAACTAACTATAACTCTTTTGATGTCCTTAGTTCTAGTAAGATTGTTGAGATGGCTTCTGCAATGGGAGTAGTAATTACTTGTGAGGAAATCTCTAGAATTGAAATCATGAAAAATATTGAACAGGGAAGGATTGCAGCTTTCCAAAAACAAAAGAAAATTTCAGCAAAGAATAACTATGAGGGTGAAACAACTAATATGGATAATGCAATTTGTTTAGAGGATGGTAATTGTGGTTCTGATTCTGATGGTTTCACTCCTGTGAGGTCTATGAGGAGAAATGCCAGAAATAAAAGAATACAACTTAGAGGGCTAGCTGTTGTCTCTCAATCTCCTATTGGTAAAAGGATTGACCATGGGAGAAAAAAGAGATTGGGGGGTGAACAACAAAGTGTTAAATGAAAGGAATGTTTTGAAATTGCAGGGGGGTAGGCAAGAAGGGGATGAGCTCCCTTTTGTCTGAAAGATTGCAGGCTTTGAACTTGGGTTTTGTGGGTCTGGTGGAAACTCAAAAATCAAAATATAATGACAGTTTTTCAGAAAAATTGATCCTAAGGGGGAGTTTATGTGGAATTGGTGTTGCTCAAGAGAAAAATCTGGAGGGATATTGGCTGGTCTTAGGAAAGAAACCTTTGATGTGTTATCTATAATACAAGGTCAATATTCAAGTTTGATATTGGGTGGGACAGGAAAAAATGTTGTAGATGGGCTTTTATGACTGTGTATGGCCCTGCACAAGATGAAGAGAAAGACAGATTTTTGAATGAATTGGATCATATGTGTAATATTTGTGATGCCCCCTGTATTGATAGGGGGATATTTTAATATTATAAGAGGAAGAAAGGATAAAAATAGAAATTGGAGACCTAGTCGGTTTAAAAATAGAAATTGGAGACCTAGTCGGTTTGTTGATGCTTTTAATGAGTTCATTGATAAATACTCTTTAAGGGACTATCCTATATGTGGAGGAAATTTCACTTTGTCCAATAATCATGCTATACCCACATTGGAAAGATTGGATAGAATTTTTGCTGACAGTATGTGGGAAAGCCTCTACCCTGTGTGTAAAATTTTCAGCTTGCCTAGGGTTATGTCTGACCATAATCCTTTGTGCATTGATGATGGGAGGGAAAAAAACTATGAAAAGAAATTTCAGGTTTAATACTGCTTGGTTAGACAAGGAGGGATTCATCCAACAAGTTGAAAAAATTTGGGAATGCCAAGTGAAGGGGGTGGATCCTTTGAAAAGCTTTAAGGTTAAATTGAATAGGGTGAAATTTTTTTTTGAAAGGTTGGAGTGCAGATGCATTTGGGCATAATAGGAAAAAATGCTTTCTGATGGAGAAAGTAAAATAAATAGAGGAACAAGAGGAGGTAAACATACTGTCTCATGAACAGATGAGAGATAAGATTAAATATCAAGCTGAAATAATGGAAATCTTTCAGCAAGAAGAGAAGGAATGGCATCAAAGATCTCAACAAAATTGGTTGCTAAAGGGAGATTTGAATACCAAGTATTTCCATCTAATTGCTAACGGTAAAAGGAGAAAGAAGAGTATAGTGAAATTGAAAGATGGGGATAAAATTATAGATAGGGAAATGGATATTTTAAATCATGCCACAAATTTCTATAAAGATCTGTTTGGAGGGGAGTCTCATTCTTGGTTTTCTATGAGTAAGGATTTGTGGGGAAGACATAGCTGTGTAACTCAAGAGAAAAATGTAGAAATCTGTAAGCCATTTTTTGAGAAAGAGATTTTTGATAATCTTGGAAAAATGGCAAAGAATAAAGCTCCTGGTCCTGATCATTTTCCCATTAAGTTTTTTTTAGAAATGTTGGACTTTTATGAAGCATGATATCATGAGAATTTTTGATTTGTTTCACCAAGGGGAGTTGGATGTAGCTAGTTTAAACTATGGAGTTTTAATTCTGCTGCCAAAAACAGATGGGGCAGATGAATTAAGAAAATACAGGCCCATTTGCTTGCTTAACAGTATCTACAAATTGATCACTAAAACCCTGACATCCAGAATGGAAAGTGTGATGCAAAGGATTGTGAGTTGGCATCAAAGTGCTTTCATACCTGAGAGACATATTACTGATGGGGTTGTGTCACTGCATGAAATCCTGCATCACACAAACATTAAAAAGCAATGTGGGGCGGTGCTGAAACTTGACTTCGAAAAAGCATATGATAAGGTAAATTGGGATTTCCTTCTCAAGTGTATGAAAATGAGAGGTTTTAATGAGAAATGGTGTTCTTGGATGAGTAAAGTTCTTATGCATGGGACTCTGTGTGTAAATGTGAATGGAAATATGGGGGGTTGGTTTAAGAGCTCTAAAGGAGTGAGACAGGGAGACCCTCTCTCTCCACTATTATTTAATTTGGCTGCTGATTGCCTGACAACCATGTTTGTGATTGCTCAAAAAAACAAATTAATCACTGGACAGGCTGAGGAAATATTTGAAAATGGATTGGGATAAAAGGAAATATCATCTAGTTAAATGGGGGGGAGGTTATTAAACCTAAGAAAAAAGGAGGTTTGGGTGTCCAAAACCTTAGAACTTTGAATATTAGCCTACTCTGCAAGTGGTTATGGAAGCTGGGAACTGAGGAAGGAATCTGGCAGTAAATTGTGAATTATAAATATGTGAAGGGGGCCCTGTGTCTTTGGTGAGATTCAAAATCAATGATTCTGTGTTTTGGAGAGATTTGGTGAAAATTAAAGAGCATTACATAAGGAATAGGAAAATGGTAGTTGGTTCGAGGAAGAAGGTTAGTTTTTGGCTTGATAATTGGATGGATATGGAATCATTGTCGCATTCAATGAAACGGGTTTATGAAATTTGTAATGATCAACATATTTCTGTTTATCAGATGCATTCTGTACAGGGAGATCTGTCTTTCAGGAGGGATATCCCTCCAGAAGACCTGGATAAATGGCTGAATGTTTGTAATTGTCTGAATGAGATGAACCTAAGTGAATTGGATGATCAGGTTATCTGGAAGCCTTAAAATAAGAGCAAAAAATACTCTGTCTCTTCTTCATATCTACTGCCTTGGTGCAATGAGAGAGATTCAGAGTATAAAAGCTTGTGGAAAGCCAAAATCCCTTTAAAGATTAAGGTGTTCTGTTGGCTAGTGATCAAAAGAGCTGTTTTGGTTAAAGTAAATCTCAGGGAAAAAAAAGGTGGTTAGGAGATGCTAGATGTACTTTTTGTGATGAAATGGAAACTATAGAACATTTGTTTTTCACATGTGTAGTGGCCAAATCGATCTGGGGGATCATCGCTATTGCTATGGCAGTTCAGAACAGACCTGTGGACAATCAAACATATTATAGGTGGTTTGATAGTAATTTTGGAAGATACAAAAAATTTCGGTTTGTTTGCTTTGCAGCGGTCTGCTGGTCTGTTTGGAAACATAGAAATGCGGTGTGTTTTGAGGATAAACACATCAAGTCCCTGGTGGGGGTTGTCTATGATATTTGCGCTAATCTCTTATATTGGACAGGTTTGATGAAGGTCAGTGATCAAGAACTTGTCAAACTAGGGATGGAGAAGATCTTCGACACCTTGAAAGAACTGAGAGATAAGGATGAGGATAAAGCAGAGGATTAAAGCAGGAAGTTGATAGGATAAAATCCATGTTCCCTGTTTGTTCTGAAGTTTGTTAAGACATGGTTGTGTGTCTGTTTGATTTCCGCCGATCATGTAATTTTGAAGAGAGGGCTCTTCTGTTCTGAAACTTAGTCAACTCTGCAGTGTAAGAACAGTACGGTTGTTTTCGTTTTGGTTGAAATGGAAATCAGGGCCTCTCCCCTTTTGTAAAAAAAAAAAAAAAAAACATGCAGAGCTATTCTAAGGCATGTGACACAGTGACAATAATACTGATTACCATATTGCGATATGATCTTACAGAGTTTGATATGATCTTACAGAGTTCTCCCTCGATTACTTGCGTAGCAATTTTTTTTTTGGCTCACATGATGAAGGATGCAGCAGAAGGGATATTGCAGCTGCATTCAGTTACTGTGTTGGGACTTGGGACAGCATGTTTTAGGTTGTCAACGTACGCCATGGCCCAACTGAAGCTAGCTCACAAACTCCACATCCATCTCCACCATTGCATCACTTATCTCCTGTGATTAGACGTGAAGCTAGCTCACCATGCCGTCCGCGCTCATTGGCTGGCCTTCAGGGCCAGAGCTCAAGGTCGCTCTCGCTTCTCGCCGTTCTCGGTGGCGGAGGAGGGCAATGAGCGAGGCAGCATCATGCGCCGGAGCGCAGCTTCTGTACCATGAGCCCATGAGGTTTCTTACTCCCTTCCCTGTATTAAAGTGGATGGGATCATGGACCAACCGGCCTAGCTGAACTGGGCTCTCTCACGAGATGTATAGGCCCGTTGACAAAAGATTCCACCCATCCTTCCGCTAACTCTGACCCGCCTGTCTTATCTCGTGGTAGAACGGGAAAGAGACAGTTGGGCCAGGTAGCACGGAGTCAGGCCAACCCTCGTATTTGCAGGACACACAGAGTAAACAAAGAAATTCAAATTACCTTGTGTGTCACCACATAAATAAAGTCCTTAAAAGCCTTCCCTATATAAACAAAATAATTGAAATATAATATTAAAAATAATAATAAGAGACCGTATCGACATCAGGACTATAGAATGAGTCTGCATCAACTAGAAAAGGTCCATATCAACAGAAAAAATGGGAAAACCTGGATAAAATACCCGAAAAATGAGCTCGTATCAACTACTACGATACTAGATAAAAAAAATCAACTACTACAATACAATCCTTTGATGCCTGAATTTTGTTTTAGGCCGTACGTCTTTGATGCCATTGTCTGAAAAGCACTCCATGAACGGATAACGGCGAGCACTAGCCAACGAGGATCTGTGGGGCGGGAGCACTGCTCCAAAAGGAGAAGCGGCCACGAGCAACGCAACACCGCCGAGGCAGAGCGCCAGCAAGCAAGGAAGCAACACAGGGCTCCACCTCTTCGGAGACAGCGACCGAAGAGGATCATCGGCGGCCGCATGGCATGAAGCTGGCCAGCCAAGGCCGGCCAGTTCATCTTCGTCGTCTCGATAGCGCGCGCTCCGGGACCGAAAAAACGGTGGTCCAAAAAGGAGCAAGCTTGGTTTCCACCACCATGTCCTCCCCTTGCCCGTCGCTTCTCCCCTCCCCGGCCGCTCTCACTCGCTCGGACGACACTGCATTCACTCCGCTGCCCGGTAGTGAGCCGTCACACCGGCAAACACACTAACACAGTGACGCTACTCCTTTCCTCTCTCTCTCTCTAGTTTCACTGTGCAGCAGGTGTCACGCTGTCACTCCGTCTCCCTCCCTACCAGGTTTTACCGCGAAAGAACAATCCTTTGCCAGCCATTGTCCATGGTGAAAATATGAGAGAGAGGCGTGTGTGTGTGCGCGCGCGTGGAAGGCCAAGCCTGCAAGCCAAGCAGAGATGTCATGTATTGCTGCGGCCAAGTGCCAAGTGTGGGAGGCGCCTTCTCTTCCTCCAATGGCGGGCGCCCCCTGCTGTCGTGCGTCCGTTCCATCGAATGCGCGCCGCGGTGCGTGGAACAATTAATGGCGGCTCTGAGCCGAGGAGACGGAGGCGGCAGCCACGGTCGTCGTCGCATACCTGACATGACATTCTAGGACACACCCTGCCTTACGTTACCGGCTGCTCATCACTTTTAATTACGCCTCGCCTCGACCGATCAGAATGCGTCTCATCAACTGGCCGCATCTCTGTGTCATTCATGGAAGTTACTACCTGGATTGGGGATCCCGAGGTAATCACTGACAAATTCACTCGAGTGACAATTACTTCCTGTACGTAGTAGCGCAGTTAAGTACGGTGACCAAATGTTTTTCAAGGTAATCACTGACAATTTCACTTAAAGAGTCACAATTACATTCAGTACGGAGTAGCGCAGTTAAGTACAGTAATCCAATGTAAAAATCTTGGATTTTTTCCCCTGTCTTGAGCACACGTACAGCACACGGCGTACACTCACTGTGGGTGCAGCTCCCAACAATAAAGAGATGCTCGTCCATGTCCTCATCTGGCTGCATTCGCATCCAAAGGCCGGAGCCATGGAAAAGGTCGCCTTCTTTCCATCGCATTAATCCAGAGACAACGCGAGCGACCACGTCGGAGAGCGTCACACGAAGCAGAGCAAAACAGAGGAAGCAGGCCAATGGCGGCGGCCATGGCGTGTCCCTTCCTGCTCGTATTGGCCGCATTCTTGGCGTCGCCTTCCTTCCTCGCCGCGCCGGAGGCTGCGGCGGAGGCGGCGGCGCTCTCATTCGAGGAGGGCTACACCCAGCTGTTCGGCGACTCCAACCTCATGCTCCACGGCGGCGGCAAGAGGGTGCACCTCTCCCTCGACGAGAGAACAGGTGCCATTCGATCGCATTGCTGATCCTGTGGTCTCGAGTTCTCGACTCTCTCTCTCTCCCCCATCGTGCGTGCTGTGCCGGTGCCTCTTTCCTGAATCGCCTGCTTCTTCCAGGAGCCGGATTCGCCTCCCAGGGCGCGTACCTTCACGGGCTCTTCAGTGCCAGCATCAAGCTGCCCGCCGACTACGCCGCCGGCGTCGTCGTCGCCTTCTACGTACGCTTCTTCTTCCTCCTCCTCTTCGTCGTGGTCGACGTCGTATTCTTGTTGCAATGGAATGCAGTGGCGGCGCCATGGATGATGACGGTGGTGATGGTGGCCGGTGGCACTTGGCAGATGTCGAACGGGGACGTGTACGAGGGGACGCACGACGAGCTGGACTTCGAGTTCCTGGGGAACGTGAGGGGGAGGGAGTGGAGGGTGCAGACCAACGTGTACGGCAACGGCAGCACGGCGGCCGGCCGGGAGGAGCGGTACGGCCTCTGGTTCGACCCCACCGCCGGCTTCCACCGCTACGCCATCCTCTGGACCCGCCACACCATCGTGTAAGTGCTTGCTCACCCCCATCACATTCACATGCTCCGCACCCTGTAGTCTCGCCGCTGCTAGGTGCAGCATCTACGGTTTCAGGTTTCAGGGATCGGAAGGTTGCTGATTGCTTAGAAAAAGACTGAAAATTTCAGGATAGGGTTCTCTTGCAGAGCATTAGAAATACAGCCACTAGCTAGTTATCCATGCTTGCTTCAGAAGTTCAGATAATACGAGTTATAAAGCTGCTGAAAGCTGAAACATCCTAGAGAATTTTGCATGGCGTTCTTGAACGTTTGCAGGATACGGATTGTACATTACCTGTGAGTTAAGACTGGGCTGGAATTTACTTCAGGTGCCTTATCCCAGTTGCTGAGTTGAATTAGAAGTGCCAACATAGCAGTTTAACTAGGATACCTATTTTGAAGTAAGTACTATCTATAAAAAATCGTTTATGCTTTTAAAGAACAGTAAGATCTCTGTACCCTTTGATCTACAGTGTCAGTACTTGCCTGATCTTCTTCATGGTGCTAGGCTATAGTATTACTAAACAATGCAGCATGTGCTGTGGCCTGTTTGTGCGCTCTTCTTGTACGGGAACGATTTATATTCTTCATTGTCACTAGCTTCAAGTACTAGTCCTTTCATTTTTGTTGCTTCTTTCCCTTTCTTTCCTCTCGTTTGGCTCTCATGATTGAGATAGATTTTCTTGTTCTTTACAGCTTATAGATTCCTTAGGCCATTGCCACTTTAATAATTCCAAGCACCGAGGCCCCAATATTGAGTACTGGCATTGCTACAAAGTTATGCAAATAACAATCTAGTGGAAAATCTAATGGGATATGCTTCGAAATATTAAAACCTTACAGCCCGATGTACACAAATCACGGTTTTTCTGAATTCTGACTAGCCAGCAGAAGATATCTTTCACCTTATTTAGCAGCAGTTCGTCCCTGCATTCCCCTTTTCAATCTTCTCATTTTCTGATAGTTCAGAACTTCAGACTCCATATACATAAGGTAGCCTGTGAAATTTTGCAGCATGTGTAGTCTGGGTCTGGGGCTCCAGTCACTGGAAATATGGAACACGGAAAATTATTTACGACGTACTACCTGTTCATGTGAAAAGGTTTCACAAGATTGGTGCGTCTGCTTTTTACAGTTTCCACTACCTGAACATTCATCATATCATGTGGGTGAAGAACTCTGCTCTGATGCTTCCACCAAGATACCCGTGTCGCCTTTTCCTGAATAATTGCATCGCGCGCCTGCTTTGCTCGCTACCCTGCGGAACCTGCGTGATCAATCGCAACCCATCTTTTGATTTATTGGTGCTATTGACAAGGGAAAATGCGACCACCAGCTCCACTTTTCCCCATGCGTTTTCCCATGATTTAACCCTCTCTTTTCAGTTTCATGCATGATGCATACTCATCGGTCGTCTCACGGTGACGCCCTCTTTTCTGAACTTTTGAAAGCTTTCCCAGTTTCCCTGCCAACCAGCTGACTTAAATGCTTCAGTTCACACTCATCACATAACTCTGATATGAAGACGTAACATAATTAATGCTTTCTTAGGTTCAATTCTTACAGAGTTGTTATTTTTTTAAGCAGATTATCCTAACATTTTCATCCATGAAGAAAGAGGCACTGTAGTCCAGTACTCAAACATACTTCGGTGATGATAATGTACACGATAATAAATGTGAACCATCTATTCCTCTCTCGATCTAACATCTCTGATCTGTTTCGATTTTTTATATAACCATGGTAGTATTATACTACGATGATAGCATTTTTTTTATGTGTGAGCTTATTTGCATGGACGTTGAGATCTAAATAATACAACCGAGCATTTGTAGCAATCACTCTAAAATATTGTGGCTTAGGACAGAATAATTGATGGAGACAGTGAATCTTTCATAGTGTAGTGTAAGTGTGAAATTTTTTTAGAGAAAATAATAAATGGAGTAGCTAATAGTGAAGACATTGGTGTGTAAGATAGTGTTAGACGCGGATACTCTTAGGGAGTATATTCGCTAACGTGCGTGTGGTAAAAAGTGCTCGTGTGTGAATTAGACAGTGAACTTGTTTCTTGGTCTTAGGGCATCGCACTGATGGAGCATCCATTTTCGCAGATTCTACATCGACGAGACCCCGATCAGGGAGGTGGTGAGGAGCGCATCCATGGGGGCGCAGTTCCCGTCCAAGCCCATGTCGCTGTACGCCACCATCTGGGACGGCTCCAGCTGGGCCACGTCGGGCGGGCGCTACAAGGTGAACTACAAGTACGCGCCCTACGTCGCGGAGTTCACCGACCTCGCGCTCCACGGCTGCGCCGCCGGCTCCGGCCGGCCGGCGGCGTGCGAGCCGGGCGGCGCCGCGATCTCGGCCGGGGAGCGGTCGGCGATGGAGCAGTTCCGAGCGGCGCACATGACGTACGGCTACTGCTACGACCGCCTCCGGTACCCCGCGCCGCTGCCGGAGTGCAGCGTCGGCGCGGAGGCGGCGGCGTTCCTCCCGTCCGGCGAGGCGCGGGCGGCGGAGCGGCGCAGGCGCGGCAAGCGCCACCGCAGCGGCGGCGCGGACTCCGCTCTCTGATCGGCGGCGCGTGGCAGCGCCCTCGCCAGCCACCATGTAACCGTGTCGTGCCATGTCGCATGTGCGACGGTTCTTGATCTCTGACATGAGCAGCCATTGCTGCTAAGCATCCAGTCCAGTCCAGTGCAGTGTTTGGCTCTTGCTTTGTGCCATGGCGTGTCCTTGCGGAAGTGGTGGCGCCATATGCAGCAATGCAGCATATAACTGAAGCTAGAACTGACCGCCGCTTCACCTACTTCCACTCGGCAGTTAATACACTAGTGGTTCACGCCATGCTAGTCATGGGATAGCCTTGACGATGTTAGGCTGGCTCCAACAAGACCCTTTAAATTTGATCCCCTATAGCTTGATATAGAGGATCCCCTAAAAAAATTCATCCCCTATAAACATGCATGTCTCCAACAGTAATCCCTAAAAGTAAACTCTATCCAACTAACTATAGTTGCCACGCCCTGGAAAGATTACTTTGCCTCCGCCGCTGGAAAAACCTCGCACGCTGTCGCCGCCTTTACCCGCGGTTGTACGTGAGACAGCGAAAAACCTCGCACGCCGTCGCCGCCTGTACCGCGGCTGTACATGAGACGTACGCCGCCGCCGCCGCTGAAAAAATCTTGCATGCCGTCGCTGCCTGTATGTAACGTACGCCGTCGCTGTGGTAAGTACGTACGCATCACTCTCTCTAGTACTCCGTGAGTATTTGCATGCATATTGGAAGCTAACTCAAGATCGATCTATGTATTGATTAATCAAGATTCATATGTGTATTGCAAGCTAACTGAAGAAATCGATCTATGTATTAGAAGCTAGCTTAATCAAGATTCAGTAGAAACTAGCTAGATGTGATTACATTAAACTATACAGCAGATTCTTTTTTATTTAAACTTTGATCCTAAGTCAAAGAGAAGAATATAAGTAAACAGAGGGTATTGAAAATCTATAAATTTATTAATTATTACATCTTGTGTTAACCCTGTAGGTTATAGTTCGCCACATATAGTTGATGAATAAAATATATGTTTCAATGATTGGATTGAATTAATATTCGTAATGTAGATACCCAATAATGCTACCGAGGATAAAAGATTTGATACATATATGAACTATTCTCTCGCGGTTTATTAACTAGTTTCTACCGAATAATTTTAAATATCGATTCATTTATTGTCTCTTCTTTGTTTAGCATATGGCAGGAGACAACTTTGCGCTCCGCTACCTGCTCGCGGAAGACTCGTTCAGCAGATGAAATAACAACCAAATATAAAGATAACATGAAAGGTCACCAAAAAGGGAAAATAAAAGGAGCAGGATAAGTGCAAGCTAATGCTAAAGACTCAACTATCATTGTCTGTAATGCGGGCAAGAATTTTGTCCTGCAACGCCTTGTAGTAAACCTTCTGCGCCGGGTTGCATTGATCAAGATTGATAGCAAGTATGCGCTCGTCCTCCCTTTGCTTCTTCATCTCCAATCTCTCCATCTCGATCGCAGCTATCTTAGCATTGTGCGCATTAATTTCATCTGCCTTCTTCTCCTCAATATATAGCATCTTGTTTAGTCTAGTCTCCTTCGCTTCGGTGACCTCTGCATGATGACCATTCTCTCAACGTGCATGTCTCTGCATCTTTGAGACGTACTCAACGAAGATGAGGCCAATGTAGCTCTCTTCTTTGAATCCTTGGCAGCATCTCGACCCATCGGCCTCTTACGAGGCGGCTCGTCACTAGTAGCCTCCACATCAATGGGGACATTCTTGGAGGCGTCTGTAGTAGGGTCATCGGCAATGTTGTCGTTTCTCTTATTTGTCTTGTCATACAAATCTATCCACTTCTCTTCGTTCTTTAGTACTTCCCAGCAATGGGACAGTGTGAAAGGCTTCCCCTCCATGGACATGTATAGAGTGTGGGCACACGATGTCTACAGTTTCAAACAAACAACAATCATGTATATGTAAAAAATTAGGAATTTTAAGAGTACAAACATAAGAGTGATGGACAATAGGTACCCTATCCATATCGGTGAGGCCGCTCTGATTCTCGTACAACACTTGCTGATAGTACCCCGCAAACTTACTGACATGCTCTTTAATGAAATCCCAACGGCCATTTATGCTCCTCTGGGTCCTTTCCGGGTACTCACCTCGATTTTTGTTGTAGTTTTCTGCTATGCTCTTCCATAATGACTCCTTCTTCTGTCCTGTACTGATGATCGGGTCCGTGCTCACATTAACCCAAGATGATATGAGGATCAAGTCCTCCTCCACACCAAAGTTGGCCAACTTCGTCTTTGTGTTCATCTTCTTGACACGTGCCTTGCTTGTGTTGAAATAATTATGGGGTTGGCCCATTTAATTATTTTAATAGAAATTCCAAGAGGCCCATTTAATACTAAACCGTTCGGGAAATTGGGAGGAGAATATCTCAACTTAAATAGTTGGATTGTGGTTCTCCCAATTAAGAAAAGAGAGAAAAGAGAAAGGCGTGGGCGAGCTCTCCACGAGCACAGGCGAGCTCTCGAGACAGGCGAGCTCTCCGAGCCAGGCGAGCTCTCCGAACGCAGGCGACCTCACCCCGAGCACAAGCGACCTCTTCCCGTAAAGCGACTTAATGGTGGTGTAATGATGTCCGTTCACGTAGCAGACGACTTAATGGCGAGATGTAATGGCGTCGTTACTAGTGCTTGATGGCGTCCAGGTTCGACGAATCTTCTCTTCCTGGCGCTTATAAAAGCATGAGCTCCTCACCTGTGAAATATAGGCTCTCGCCTCAAGAGCTCTCTCTCCGCACATTCCATACTTCCATCATGTGCTTTGCCGTTTTGCATTCCGCCTCTGTTTCCTTGCGCGCAAGGCGGAGGAAGCGAGCCTCCGGAACCTCGTCCTTCTCGAGATCTGCTTTCGGGATAGAAGGCCGATAAGGTTTTTGGGAGCGTTCTCACGCGATCGCCGAGTTCTTCGTCCTGGATCGTTGCAAGGAGGCACTTGTACATCTACACAAAGATCGACGTTCGATTGCACCGACCTCTCCATCGCATCAAAGGCATCTCGCACCAACTTGTGATCGACTACATCAACCGTCATGGCGGTGAGAATGCAAGTCATTCATTCGCTCACTTGGCGCTTCGCTACGCGCTTCTGGCTCGGCTCAAGGGTATATTTGTTTATACCGTGCCTTTGCCTTTTGTTTTCCTGTTCATTAGCCCTTGCATTATGAGATAGATATTTTTATATCTAGTACCTTTGGTTTTGAAGCTGAAGCGGCAATTGTCTAATTATGATTTACATAATTTTGTGGATTAAAATATTGAGGAAATTCCTAATATTTCCAGCAGCTTGACTCCTGAGTCATGGTGACAGTGGGCCCTGAATAAGGAGGGGTTGTACCGACTGGGGTATCCCCTGTGCCTGACTCACCTGCATCGCTGAAATTGGGCAAAACATGGGATTCCGACCTGCCCAAAGCCTCCGACCCCTCATGCAGACCGCTCGAGAATGAATCCATCAACCTATATAAAAGTCAAAAGCAAACAAATTACAAAGCACTGATAGGGGCACACACTCATATAAATGTTGAGTTATTAGAGAAGGAAGGCATGCTGAAACAATAGCATGCCTTTGCTATAGTTCGGGGTAATCTATCCCTATAATCTACCATGGCTTAAGCTGAATCAAACAATATCTTCAATAAAAGACTAGCATGCATTCAAGAGCTGTTTAAACCATCCTCTACATAAACATCGCAGATGCATAGGAAAAAATTGAACATCAAGGGAATTCCTACGTAATTAAAGGAGATGATTGTGCTTCTTTCTTGGAAAGCAAATTCGCAAAGATTTTTTTCTTCTTTTCAAGGACACAGATAAGAGTGCAGCTGATTCGAGTAATTAAAGGACGCCCTAAAAAAAGTAATGAAAGGGCAGAAGCATAGCAATGAATAAGGTTGAAAAGAGAAAAAAAAAATCAAGCCAATGATGTTTCCAACCAAAATGAACCAATCGATCAGCTACAGCTCAAGACTTAGGTTTCGGCAGCGAAAGAGGTTGTAGCTTTTTTATGAACAAAGTTCGATCACCAAGTGTTGAGGCCAAACTTAGAAAAGAAAATTGAAAGACACACACGACAAGTAACTACACTATGAGCCTAACAGGCAAGGTTATAACTCTGTATAGATTCCATACATGATAGCTCAGTCCTTGGGGTTGCTTATATAAACTATATTCTCCTATAATGTAATACTACTGCACATAATTTGCCTGTAAGCTGGGATCATTACAGGATAATGTTTTTGTTACTGTTCTTGCAACCATCCAATATCGAGCAATGGAAGACAAAGCAAGTGATGCATACTATAATCTGAGCAACACAAAATCTCAAATCCAGCGGAATACTTTTAGCCAATTGCTTGCTATATTAACAAAATCTAGATGCTAAAAATTCGACCTTGCGGGAGGAGGAGGAGTTGGGCGGCGTCGGGAGGAGGAGACGGGCGCCGGCGCGAGGCGGAGGAGGGGGCGGCGGCGGGAGGAGGAGGCGGGCGGCGGCGCGAGGCAGAGGAGGCGGGCGGGGTCGGCGAGGCAGAGGAGGCGGACGGCGGCGGGAGGAGGAGGCGGGCGGCGGCGCGAGGCAGAGGAGGGGGCGGCGGCGGGAGGAGGAGGCGGGCGGCGGCGCGAGGCAGAGGAGGCGGACGGTGGCGGGAGGAGGAGGCGGGCGGCGGCGCGAGGCAGAGGAGGGGGCGGCGGCGGGAGGAGGAGGTGGGCGGCGACACGAGGCAGAGGAGGGTCGGCGAGGAGGAGGCGGGTGGCGGCAGGAGGGGGGCAGAGGAGGCGGCCGATCGAGAGGAAGAGTGGGAGGAGGAGAGGAGCGACGTTCCTGGATTCCTATCTCGCGCGGGAGGGACTTCGGTTGAGGATACGTGAGGGAGAGCGGTCCCGTACATGTACTGTTTCTCTCTCCGGCCCGATGAATTACAGGCTGATATAGAGGATGCTGTTGGATGTTATAGAGGGGTAGTTCATCCCTTATTTTAAGAGTTCAGTGATGTATACAGGGTGCTGTTGGAATCAGCCTTAACTAGAGAGCAGGATTTCTCAACAACTTTTGTCAATCAGATCGTTGGCAGCATAGGGAGGTCCATCGCGTAAGCCGTACTACTACCAGTCTACCACTGGAAAGAAATTTGCTGGCACCCTGGTGCCATATAAGCTCGTGGCACCCACCGTCCGATGCAAGCACGTGGCCGTTCTTTGCCTCCTCTCGCCCAGCCTCCGCTACTTCCTCGCTTTCGACGAAGCGCTTGAAGAAACAACCCGAGCCTAGTTGCTTCGTCCGCTTCGGCGGCGCAATGAAAGAAAGGATCGGGCGGCACGTAGCTCATCCTCCCAAATTAATTAGGGTTAATCACGGCGACGACGCGTTTTGCCGAAGGGCGATGACCGCAGATCTCGGTGCGCAGCGATAGCTTCTTCGTGTTGGATTCCACCGCAAGAAGGATTCGAAGGAACGTTTCTTTGTGTTACCGGTAAGGCCGCTGTCGCCTAGTGTAGCTCTTGTTCGATTTTTGTTTGGTCTCATCATGGCTCATTTGATTTCTTCTTTGATCTGATCGTGGCAAACAAGTCTGAAGTGTAGTTAGCTGATCCAATGGATTAGAGTGTACTAATTTGGTTCTCTGGCATAATTAATTTGATGCATCCATAATATATCAATCTGTAATTATTTGAATGTGTGTGCATCCATAATAATTTGCCTGCATTACATTGTAATTTCTTATGAAAGATCCTCGATAGCTAAAAATATGCACCATCACTGCAGTAAGTTAAGAGGTCATCCCTCGCCGTCGCCACCGTATGAATTGTGTGATGAGGATTCACCAGTTGGAGTTCTTGTGATCGTCGGCGAGATCGGTATTCACCATGTCAAATTTGGACAGCCCACCGATAATGAGACCCATTGATTTTAATGAAGGAAGGGCTACTGAAGTAAGATTAGTATACACCAATGTTCAGATTTAACATTCTTTCTCTAAGGATACATGTATTTATCCTTTGTTTTATTATGGGAAGGTGGATGATAGCCTCGTGCCAAAGGTGGGCATGACTTTTCAGTCAGAAGAAGAAGCATATGCCTTTTATAATAAATATGCTGGCAAGATCGGTTTCAGTATACGGAAATGTCACTCAAAAACAAGACCAGATAAATCACTATGTGCTAAGTATCTAGTTTGCAGCAATGAAGGTCAAAAAGAAACTCATCCAGCCCATGAAACCAAAAATGAGCGTGCTTCAACAAGATCATCTTGCAAGGCATTTGTTCGATTCACAATTTCTAGAGATGGTATTTGGACGATGCGGAATGTTGAATTAAGTCATAATCATCCTTTACAAGTCCCAATAAGTCGCATATCTTTGAGATCACAACGTCATATTGAAGGGGGTGATAAACACATTATGGAAAAAATGCGAGCAGCCGGAATTAAACCATCGGAAATTTATGGCTTTTTTGAACAGTGGTATGGGGGAGATGAGAATGTACCTTTCCTACCAATGGATTGTAATAATCACATAAATCGTGACCGTAGTAAGTATTTGGAACCCAAAGATGCTCAGACTTTATTGGACTACTTGGAGAACAAGCAAAGCGAAGATCCCTCTTTTTTTTTATGCTATTCAGCTAGATAAAGAAGATGGCAGGGTTGCTAGTTTCTTTTGGGCTGATAGCAAATCCATCGATAACTATGCTTGGTTTGGCGATGTGTTATCAGTTGATACCACGTTTCAAACAAACAAGTGTGAAATGCCCTTTGCGCCAATTCTTGGAACAAACCATCACAAGCAAACCATACTTTTTGGGGCTGCATTGCTATGTGATGAATCTGCTGAATCATTTTTTTGGTTGTTCAGTACCTTACTTAAAGCAATGTCTGGTAAGGAACCAATCACAATTTTCACTGATCAGTGTTCTGCAATGGCCAAGGCAATTAGAATGGTGTTCCCAAGTGCTAGTCATCGTCTTTGTTTGTGGCATATATACCAAAATGCTGCTAAGCATCTTAGCCAAAGTTATTTCCAACCATTCTAAGTTTCTTTCAGACTTTAAGAGTTGCATATATGAAGAACGATCGGTGAGTCACTTCGACCAGAAATGGCATCAGTTATTGGCCACTTACAATCTTGAAGATAATTCATGGTTACATAATCTATATTCACTTCGTGACAAGTGGGCCACGATATACCGTCGTGATTCCTTTTGTCTTGATATGACATCAACACAAAGAAGCGAAGGTATGAATAATGTCTTCAAGAAAGCTTTTAAATCGAAAACTCTCAATGTCGAACTACTTGTGCAATATGACAAATGCAATGATCGCCTTCGTCGTAATGAGTTGTATGAGGACTTTAAGTCTAGAAACAGCAATCCAAATCCTTATATTTCTAGTTTGCATTTGCTAAAGACCATGGTGAAACATATACAAGGAACCTATTTGCTGAATTTGAAAATGAATTCAAAAAACAATTTCCTTTGTTATGCGCATTGACACATCAGGACGGGACAACTAGCACCTTCATGGTAGCAACTTTTAATAAAGAGGAGGATGGAGCTACTGTCATATTTAATTCTAAGAGTTTGGATTCATCATGTTCTTGCCAGAAGTATACTTGCTCAGGTTTGTAAACCTTGATCTTCTTCATTATTGATTAATACCATGATGCATGTATATTTCTGAGCAATTCTTCATAAACTTGTAGGTATATTGTGCAAACATATTCTCTGGTCTTCAACCACCAAAACGTTTTTATCTTGCCACCACAATACATACTAAATAGGTGGACAAAGTATGCCAAGAAAGGATCACTTTCTTACAAAGCGCCGAGTAATATGGAAAGCTTACAAGCACGATGTGCTAGGATTTCTCGCAAGACAATATCTCTTGGATTTAAGTGTTCAGTTTCAAAAGAGATTGTTGATCGCTTCGAAGATGGTATAGATAAGCTGGCATTAGAAGTAGAAGACTTACTAAGCAAAATAAGTTTAGCCGATGAGGTTCCACTTTGTACTCTTGAGTGCAGAAGGCGTTGCAAAGACAAGAATATCTTTTAGAGCTCCAGCACATAAGAAAGGTCCAACTCAAAAAGATCAAAAGTGTTCTTGAGAAAGGAACAAAAAAAAACTAAGAAGTCTGGAAATAATGGTAAGTCATTTTTTACTTAACAATGATTCATTTAAATTTCAATACATATTAATGCTTCTCTTTGTTGTAATCATCCAGGAAAAGATCCAAGTCCATCGGAAAATACATTCGCACATGGACCTTCTCAATCTAGTGTAAGATCAACAAACTAACTCATATTCATGTCATATATGTATAATGATGCCCTTCATGTTTTAATTATATTGGTTCGGGGACCACTCCATACAAATGTACATCTTCTTTGCCATGGAAATGCTGTTTCAACAAATAATATATCTTCTCTTGATTGTTCGACAACAACATTCTTTCCAACCTTTCAAGGAGAATTTACTAATCTGTTGTTCCAAGGATACCCAGAAACTACTGCATCATCTGCTTCTCGAAGGCTAGAGTTTGAAGAAGGTGGGCGAGAACCAAGATTCTTTGGGTGAAGTTAGACCAGGAAGTGTCCTTGAAGTACTTTTGTATAGATGACATACTTTTGTATATGAATGGCAATGGCACAATCTTGCTAATAGCTAAAATAGATGACATACTTTTGTATATGAATGGCAATGGCACGAAGTACTCTGCTAATATAGATGTAATGCTTTTGTATATGAATGGCAATGGCCTTGAAATCTTCTTGTAATTAAAGTTTGTAAATGAAATGCCAATATAGATGGCATCCTTTTGTATATGAAATCAAGTCAAACTGGACCCTTTTGCATGTGTGTATATATATATGAACTTCTCAAATTTCAGTGATAGGTTTTCAATTTCAGTTCTAAAATGTACCAACATATACTGAACCATTCGGTTTGTTCTTCCCCCATGCCAAAGTTCAGTGGGTTCTTTGATAATATGCTTTCGAACTTCTCAAATTTCAGTGATGGGTTTTGTTTTTCTTGTACATTTTAATCATTGTATGGTATGAAGGTCTTGTTAAAGTACCGGACAAACGACTAAATTTCGATGATGAGACAAGAATGCATGAGAATTACCTCATCGATCTCGAAATCTGAACAAAATTCAGTTCACTTATGTTACAACATAAATGCGAAATGTCAAATTCAGTTTTAGCTCCACATTCAAGCTCCATACAATGTACAAAAGCGCCAAACATTTGTTCATACAACATCTTAAATGAATCTTATACAAACCGATCATAATGGCTCTTTAAGCTGAATCTTATTACATAATGGCTCTCATGACACAGGAAAAATACACAATGGAAGCTTATGGTATCCAAGACATAATTCAATCTCTACCAATTTTATACACCGTATCTCATGCCCTGCAATTTGAAACAAGGCAAGACCTTTATTCCATACAGGAGACTAAAATGTACAAGCAAAAACAAATCACAGAATCAATAATCAAATAGCACATAGTATCAAATTTCTATTTCCCTATCCACATAGCATGCTCTGCGTCATTGTCAAGCTCCAAGCACGGGGATATTGCCAATTCACGGCTCAAGCACGGGGATATTGGCGGGTCTTCTCAATTCAACGAGGACAAGGGGTGGCAGCACGGTGCAAGATCTGGAGGCGATGGCGCGGCTGAGACTCCACGCTGGTCGGCGGTGTGCCCGGCAGCGGCTCCACGTCTTGAGGCGGCGGTGGTCGCCGAGGCTCTTGGAGAGACCCGCCGTTCTTGCCGTCGGTATTGGAGAGAAAGCGGAGGAGCTCCGGCGCCGGGAAGAGGAGGAGGCGGGGCGCCAAACCGCCGCCCGCATATAGGCCTCGCGCCTTGTAGCCTTCTTGAGAAGAAGACTTGGCGCCGGCCGTTCTTGAGAAGAGAGAGAGGAGGCGCCGCCGATTCTTTGGAGAGGAGGCGGTGACATTCTTTGGAAAGGAGGCGGAGGCGTGGAGGGCCGCCCAGCGCCCCGCCGCCTGCTGGAGAGGAGAAGCGGCGGGAGGAGGCAATTCAGCTAGGGATTTGGATTGATGGGGAAGTTAGCTTTGAGATTGGTGAGACAGGTGGCTTCTATCGGAGTGGGTGCCACGAGCTTATATGGCACCAGGGTGCCAGCGAATTTCTTTCCGTCTACCACTACCCGACGCTATTATCACACTTTCCAGAGGAGCAAAGGTGGCGCTTGACACAGACAGCAGAGTGGGAGCAGCAACTGGGATCCCAAGTGAAAACAGCCATTCATGTGAACTACGCAGCTAAAAAATCCAGGTATATCCCTCAAAAATAAAGGGCCCGATACCAAGTTAGTCTTTTGCACATGCATCACAGAGGCAAATGATCGAACAGATTGGGTTCAGCGTGGGAGGAAAACGCCACCTGGGAGGGGAACTCAAAAAAGGATGCATATTTGTAACCATTAGCATTTCTAGTTCATCACCCATTAGGATGGGAAGAATAACCAAATAATTACCTCAGGAATGGTTTTACTGCTCAACGAACATGTCACAGAACATCTTGCCCCCATATACTTTCATAATGATCGCAGATGTAACTTAAAGCAGCGAGATAAACCCAGTATCGCTACAGAGCAGCTACAAAATTTAAGACAGCGTTCAGTCTTAAGAAGTCGACATGGGGGCCCTATCAAGGACAAGTTGCCAATGAAGACCTCAGTCAATCTCAGCGTGTACTCCAGTTTGTGACATTCCCGCAATCATGATGCAAAAAATTGAACTTTCCTCATCTCTTCATGTTTGTGTTGTCTATGTACTAATCTTGCCCTCTATTTAGAGGCATTTGCCGTTCGCAGCCTTCTTCATACCACCATTCTGCTGCTCCTTCGTTGCTGATTTCTCATCAAAGCTGCAACCACCATTCGAGCTTCCATTACACTCTGGCTTCTCCTCAATTGTATCAGAACTTTTGGTTGTTGAGCTCCTTGGAGAATCATTACCATTAGCCATTTCCATGCTGGTACTCTTGTTATGCGGATATGCAGATGAACCTTGTGGCGAGATAGGTTCAACAGAAGCATGAGAAGCTTGCACCATCTGATGAGGCAGTGGGTGACCAGATCCAGGAGGAAGAAAGACCCCTGTACCTGGAACAGGGAGACGAGGCTGAGCAGGCCTTGGAGCAGCTTCTGTCATCCAAGCAGATGCTGTGTTTGGCAATGAAACAGCTGACGGAAAAGGTAAGGCCGCAGCAGCAACAGGAGCAGGTGCTACAAAGAGTGGCTGCATTCCATCAGAAAGAGGGGCGTGATGAGGTCCAATGGATGGTGCTGGAAGTACACCACTGCTGAAGGCGTATCCAAAGTGTTTAGGACTTGAGGAATGACGTGTAACATTAGCTGGCCTTGATTGTGTACCCCAAGGCATAGGAGGTGGTGTTAATGGGGGAGTAAACCGTAAAGCACTTTCAGATGGGATGTGTTTTCTTGCCACAGACTTTCCAAAACTTAGTAGGATTCGCTGCTTCCGTGTCGCAGGAATAGCCCGCTTGGCTACATCAGCACTTTTCCCTTGAAAAACTATAAGAGAACTGCAACCAAAAGAAAAGGAGCATAATTTTTAGAAAGTGGTCAACAATAAAAAAGATTGTCATTTGGTATCCCTAATCAACGTCATTACTTGCAGTAAGAAATAAAGAAAGAAAACCACCCCATTGGAACTGCACAACCATAACTGAGACTTTAGAACTGCCTTATTCATCTACTAAAATATGTTACAATCACCCACTTTCGGTGCAAAGCACTATGTACTAATCAGTTGGATGTCTGTTTCCCTAACAAAAAACATAAATTACAATTTTCATAGTGAAGGATCAGCTATCAAGCAAGACAATCCAACAGTTTTTTAGCCTTTTTGGAATATTAATGTAAAAGGAAATATAGATACTGGGGGAAGGATTACCCTGTTGTGAGAGAGAGCTTCAGAGGGCCTCTATGATCACCTCGTTCTCCAGAAATGACTCGACCGAACACCATATCACAGTCTGTCAAACAGAGTGTACAAAGAGGTCTACCATACCATGGAGGAGATTGATGAGGATGGGAATAGTCCCCCTGAAAAAAAAAACATTTAGACATTTAGTAACGACCAGTATCCATTTTCAACCAAATTAGTCTATAGCATAAAAGCAAAATACCTCATAGAAGATGTCGATAACACAATAGTCTGGTTTAAAAGACACAATTTCCTGCTGAAATAAGCGATCAAACAGGTCATGCAGCAACTTAGGAATAGCCTCCTCATTTGTATCTGAATTCACATTAAAAGGCACAAAAAGTACTCGTCAATATGTGAGGCTAGAATAATGTTCTGCAGGGCAAGCTTGATCTCTATGTACCTCTTTGATTTTCGTCTTCAATCGGTCCTTCAATGATAGGAATGCCCAGCTGGATAAATTCCCTTCCATGACCCTTCATTGGTCTTCTACCAACAGTAACAGTCTGCCCTGCTGTTTCTCCAAGTAAAAAAAAAAAGGTGAAATCTTAAAATTCCAGAGAATTTTAACTTTCTGGCATACAAGGACCCCAATAGCACATGTCTGTTGGCACAAATCATGAACATCAACTAGAGACAAATGGCCAAGCTAACCATTGCAGTGCAACATCTAGTGCCGCGCTGCCACGGACCTTATCCACACAGAACCAAGAAGATAACCGGCAACAATGAACAGGGTAACATAAACTTTGACATGGTGCACAGCACAAAAAATAAATAACTGTTAATAACCACACACACCTTCAAGTCCTCCTTGACGACAAGAAGCTTTGGTTTCATTGACAAAAGAAAGAATCTTGTTTGTCTCATCCACGTTTACCAATTCTTCATAGACTTTGAGTCCTTCGACAGTATTAACCTGAAGAAGCACAGAACATGTTACATCACATCAAGTTGTGCGATAAGATGATACGGTTAGCTCAACTTATTTAAGGGATACTTGAAATGGGAAACTGAATGCAACACTTGGAATTATGATTTGTTCTAACATACCGGCTTGCCATCAACGAATTCATTGGTTGTATACTCTACAGGGGTTGACACCACTTTGCTGCTTCCTCCAGCAAGAGCTTGCTGCTTAGGATTTTTTTCACCTTCTACAGAAATAATAATACAAGGCAATGGTTCAGAAACAATGATAATCTGTTCACTCCCTCTGCAAAAACTTCCAATTACATTATAGAAAAAAAGAAGTGCCAGATCCTATTTATCAGTATATGTGTCTTCTCTCAACCTCAAATTGAAACCATGAGCATTTTCCACTTTTAACAATTTCCATATGCATGGCCATAATCTAGGAGTGACCAGAGTTATTTGAATAATAAATTTACAAAATGAGATGGGTAATAGGAGTAGAATTTGCTGCGGCATAGCTTATTAGCTTAATGCAGTCAGCTATTTCAAAATTGCAATGGCAAAACAATGTCAGTAAGCCATTTCAAATTGTGATGGCAAAACAACGCCAGGGTATCTTCAATTTGGAGATTATTTCATTCTTTATACCTATATCAAACTAAAATAGAACAGCCAAGGCATAATTGGAAGCAATGGAAGGTTGAACAATGCAGTAGAATTATGTGTCAACATGTTACATTGTTTGCATTATGTAAACAACATAGTACGATACTAGTTGTGTTAAACAGGTTAACATGCATTCAGTGTAGACCTTAATACACAACAGGTACAGTTCAGAAGGATTTTTTTTAAGAAAACAGGTCACAAATTTAGTTGCCTATCCTAAAGGCATTCCATTACGAAAGAAAAGAACCAAGGAGATTTCCCAAAGTTAGGAATAGTCCATAGTTTTATAGGGAACTTTTTGAGCAAACAGAGCAGGCCATATTTTTGGGAAGGCAACAGATCCAATTACTGAACTTACATCAACAAGTAACCCAAAACTGAAGACGAAGTTCCAGAATGCAGAATTTGAATGCCAAAAAGGAGTGACACCTTAAATAAGCAAAGAAACAAGTGTTTATCTTGGGTATGATGGCAGCAATGTATTACCCCCTCTGTTCCTTTTTGGCCTTGCTCTTTTCAGCTTAAATTAAATTAAATGAAAACTTGTAATTTTATGCAAGCTAAACGATGTAGTACTTTGTAGTCATTTTTTGAAGGTTTTAAATAGTTCTTCTTAGAGTTACTAAAATATTTTTTTTTCATATTTTTTTGAACTCTTCAAGGCCACTCTTGAGGGGTCATACATTTTTCAGATTAAAACTTTCAGCGAGTTTAAGCTGAAAAGAACAAGGCCTTTATCTGACACCCTAAAATCCAAAAGTTTGATCACCAATGTATTTTAATAATATAGCTAGATCAGCTATTTGATAACCATAGCATTAAATTTTTTGTTAAAGATACCTTCATGGTTTTAGAATTTTGATAGTATATCTCAAAAGGTAATGGTCAAAATTGCATCTCGCAGACCATGAAAAGTCAAAAACACCAGATACTTTAATGCAAGCGTGTAGCTACCATCTAATATCTCAAATAACTTGTTAAGATTTTTCAGTGTACAATGCTTATTGACTGAATCACTAGAGACTAGAGACAACACGATGGATTCTACCATTAGAAAAATGAATATGCAAAATATCATGAATGTGTGTGTGTTCATGTACCATTGGTAGCAGGAGAATCCAACTGTGGGCTTTTAGCTTCAACCGTGTCCTGCACTTCCTTCAGTCCCTTTCCTTCCTTGCTACGAACCTCGCGCCCTATATAAGCAATCAAAAATACATAAAACTATTTTGAAACTATTTGGTCATGAATTTGTTGACATTCTCAACAAACATTTCAGTGATATGTATTAGTAATGCATAGGAGGGGGGGCGGGTGCGTAGATGGCAGTTAGCACTTAGCACAGTCATAGTACAGAATCTAATACAAAATTGTCCTTCCAATGGAAATATTTGTGTAGAGAACATAAAAAAGTATGTATACACGTCACTAAGATGATTCACCGCCAAAAGTAACCCAAACTGAAGCGCCTTTAGATTGTTGAGATTTGCACACATAGCTATAGAATCTTCTCATCACCTCCTTCGTCCATTCACTCCCCAATATAACATTGATGTTGCTGTCCCAGTGCTCCATCCAGCGTGACACCGCCCATCACCTCTGGCAATCCACCACCCCTCGCTGCTGCCAACACTAAACTCAATCGTCATGGTGTGTGTTGCATATGCATGTTTACTCTGCCCATCGCGGGGTTCCATTCTGGCAGCCAGTGGCCACTAACGCCTACCAGAAATTCAAGATGGGGTTTGATGAACTCAATCCTAATTTCTCACAGAAAATGAAGAGGAAGAAGCTGCCTAGAACCCAAACCATGGCGTCGATCCAAATGTCAGGAAAATGATTTTTTTGAACAATCCATCTGAGTCATGTTTATGAAAAGAACCCTTCAACATAGGTAATAAATGATGAACAAAGATGATCATGAAATACTTGGAAGTTGTTTCCAAATTAAGCAACTCAAAACGATCTTGCTTGTGCCTACACATACCCCTTAAAATTGGAGAGCTATTTTTGGATAACATTATCCAGTGTCTTTAGGATACCCTGAATTAGCAATAAGTATAGAACTGCACATGATAGAACAACAAAAGATTGCCCTTTTAAACCTCAATACTACATAAAAGCTAAAAAAATATAAAAACATATTTTCACAGACTAGCGAATAATGGGGACGAACAACTACACTTTAGCAACTCAAACAACCAAACTGGCATGTTCAATACCAACCAGAGCCAGCATTTTCACAATAAACCCCTTTTTTTAAAAAAAATACATTACAGTCCTGAGACCATATAAATAATCAAATAGCAAACCATTGACTCAACACACAAATGCATTTCATGGATCATTTCAGGGCCGACCAGACAAACAGCAAAAAGGCATGCTCCTTTCTAACGATAGGCTACACAACTACCGAGCGAACATGAAGGTATCTAGGGACTAGGGGCACACAAGTGCTTCTTTGATAAATGATAAAATTGAGTTGAATCTATATCCAAGGATCTCAACCCTGCACACCTTCCCCTTCCATCCCCCGAAAATTAGCCGCTGCCCCAACCCCATCCGCACCCTGCTGTCCCCAGCATTAGTGCTGCCCTCTGGCAAACCAACGCCATTCTCGCCTCTCATGTGCCAGCTTGCCACTTCCACGCCACTTCTTTGTCCTCTTCAATGATACCCTCCAAGTCATCCTCCTTCCCTGTCTTCGATAAAATTCTCCCTGAAACACTGTCATTCCTCAATTTCCGGCAGTGGATCTGCCACTGGCTCTTGCTGACTCCTAACCGCTCTGTTTTGTTGCTTCCACACTAATCTGACCTCCAAGCGCCCACCTCCAACCAAGGGTCCACCGCCTCCCCTGCGACGCCAACATCCCCAACCGAGGGTGCACCACCCTCCCCCGACCTCCCTCCATAGTCCATATACTCGAGGCTCTAACGAATCCAACCTACCCGAGTCCCTATCCAGAGGCTCGCCGGTAGTGGTGCCACATGGTGCACGAATAACGAGGCAAAATCGTATGATCGACATTGAAGTGCTGCGCAGGAGAAGAAATACTAGAGTATTTCTTAGCAATTCTCAGCAAACAATAGAAGACTACGCCATTGCACCAAGAGATCTTATCTCACCATCTTTATCGGATCCAGACGTCGCAAAAGTGCCGCCGCCGCGCGCCGGATCGTAGCGATGGTGACCACCATGCCGATGGTGGGAGTGAGCCGACGAGAACGAGGGCCGGCGCGGTGGAGGCGGCGGCGGGGACGGCGATGCGCCAGGCCCGTGCTGCGGACCCGGCGGCCGGCGGCGCCACCCCGCCTGCTGCAGCGCGAAGACGACATCGGCAACGGGGAAGTACTGCTGCATGTGGATCACGGGCGCCCAGTGGTGGCGCCGCTGCTGCACGACGGCGGCGACCTGGTCGTACTCGCCCGGGTCGCCGACGGCACGGAGGTGGATCAGCAGGTTGTCGATGATGGCGTTGGCCGCCGCGAACTCGCCGCGCAGCCAGGAGATGAAGCTGTCCCGCTCGTCCACAACCCAGCCGGCGGGCTCCACCGCGGCGGCGGCGGCAGAGGACGGGATGGCGGCGGCGGAGGCCATCGCCGTGCCCTTGCGTCCTCACTGGGGGGCAGCGCTCATAGAAAGCCCGAACCGAATCCGCAATGCGAGCGCGGGGAGCGAGAGATCTAGGGTTTTGCTGTGTTTTATCCCTTTCTTTTTCGAAAGGTTGTTTGTCTCTGGTGGTGGTGCTGGTCTGGAATGGAGAGGAGAGAGGAGAGGGAGGAGAGGCTCAAAGCACTGCAGCTCTCCTACCAGTGCAGTGAGAAGACAGCAGAGCGGAGGAGCGAGATGTGAAGAGCACTCGGATCTGCGATGCGAAGATTCCCGAAACGAGAGGCGAGGGGGACGCGGTGTCACGGTGGAAAACGTAACGACCTGCAAGGGCTCGTGCCCCCGCCACGTGGGCCCCGATCCCACCTGTCAGCGTCTGTTCTCCACGCGGGAGCCCGTGCTGGTGGGTTTTCTTGTTCGAGATTCGCGAAACGAGCCGATGCGCCGTGGTTGGTGGCTCGGTGCTGGGGCCCTTTGTCAGTGACCCCCTGCCTTCTGCACAGTGAAGGAAAGGCGAAACGGAAAAATTCCAGCGGTTGCGGCACAGTAACCGTTAGTCAGCCCGGGCTGTTACGGGGGCGGTTAGATTTTTACCGCGCGCCCGCGCCACGCCGGGAGATTCGTGCCGCCCGCAATGGACGGCTGATGCACGCCGCGCCGCGCCGAGCCCGTCCGTCCCTCGGTGGCGTGGTGGGTGTCAGTTGGCTCCACGGTTTTTAAATGCGGGGTTGGTTGAGGCCTGAGGGGGGGGCGGCTGCGCTGTGCGCTCACGGAACGGAAGAACCCAATTTCTTCCAGCCACCGTCTGCACGGCGGCGGCCCACCTGCCATCCAGGGTAAAGCGCCTCCGTTTTGCCACGTGCCCCTCGCGTCAGTCGTTGGCTTTCTCGGTTCCGCTTAGCATACGGGGAATTCTGACGTGTTTGACTCAGCCTATACTCTCTCTACTCGGTTGCCATGAGGCCCCGCAAGGCCGCAACTCGTCTTGACCACTGTGGGGCCCTTCACCGTTTTGGTTAGCCAAAAAATCGAAGGCATTTGAAAAACAAAAAACGCAAAAACTATACTATGCTGAGTTTTTGAATGGTATAGCCCGGTATTCAACCGATCGTGTATAAAATTCTTTACTCTCAATCATTGCATCGGCGATAAGGACGACGGCACGACGCTGTGGTCATGCGAGTATGCAATTCACCGACGACGACGACATTGAGCCATGCAAGCATGTAGTTCACTACTGACGACGTCGAGCATCACTTTTTCATTGGCGTCTGCGAAGTTGCGAGCATATAATTCACTGTCAGAGACGACGATGACGACGTTGTAGTCATGCGAGCATGTAGTTCACCGTTGGTGTAACTCTTCGATTGTCAATAGTCTCGACAACAATGCCTTAGCTATCATCCTTGGCAACAACATCGTACTGGAGTCTCTCGATATCAGCTACGCTCCAATTTAAGAATTTTATACGTATCAAGTAAGTTTTATATAGGTATCATGTAGGTATCATATAGTCGACGGCGCATGTGATGATGTGTGTATTGACGCGGACCTAGTGCCACTCAATGAAGAAGGGGAAGAAGAAACACACACGATCGTTTAATAGTGGAGTCATTCACTACATATAAGAAACGGGCAAGTCATTTATTGATAACAAATAGACAAGCTCTTTGATGGATTACTTATGTTATAGTCTCAAAATTAATGAGCCCATATATAGTAGCGTGCATTTTTCTTGTAATCCGCTATAGTTTAGCTGTTGACTAAGAGCATTTCAATATGAACACCTTAGCTAGTTATAAGGATTTCAACTCATTTTTTCTTATGTGAAAGAGATAATAAGAAACGAGAGATAAAGGTTATGTTCTTTTTGGCTGATCTGAAAGGTCGTTGAATAGCTGAAATAACTGAATTTTGAGAGCTTCATAATGTAGTCTCGAGATTCGGATCATTTCGTTTGACTTGCTTTTTAAATCATTATGACCCACCTTCGAGACATTGGGAAAAGGGACTAAAAAATCATATGCCTTTTTAAAACGTAGATGAGTCATTAAGATGTTAAGTTGTTAAACATATCAAAAACCATGTACCGACTTATCCTCAATTTATAACAGATTTAGCATATTTGCACATTATTACATATGCATCCGTACTAATTTTAGAGGTTAGGTTATAGTTTTTGCAACAGAGAGTTCGTTAATTTTTTGTTTTTCTAGATGACATGCTATTCTTTTAAGAGTATTCTTTTAAGAGCTGTTGTCTCTCATACCTCTTTCTCTACTCGATCCGCGTAAATAAAGAATGTTGAACGGAAGTTAATTTTATGGGATTGACTCCCGCACAGTCGACTGGGCCCCTATAGGGGTGCCCAGGCGATTTTCTGGACCGTTGGATTAAGATCCAACGGCCTAGATCTTTCCTCCTTGCCCTTTTCTTCCCCCTCCCTCTCTGGCTCTCTCCCGACGCCCCGCGCCCGCGTGCGTCGCCCGATCCCCTTCTTCCTCCGCCCCTGCTTCGCGCGCCTCGCGCCCCATCCCCGCCGCCTCCTACCTCCGCCCGCCGGCGGCGCCCTCGCGCGGCCGCTCGCCGCCCAACCTCCCGCTTGGCGCCCCGCACCCCTAACCTCATGGCGCCGCTTGATCCCATCCGCCGCCCGACCGCCATCTCCCACTCACTTGCTCGTGGCGCCACGCCCTCCGCCGCCATGCAGCGATCCCGACCAAGCTGCCGTACCTCCGCCTACTGGACCTCCTCTAACCCCGGGAACCCAAATGTTCCCTAACCCTAACCCGAAACGGCGGCGGCGAGCGCGACGGTGGCGACGGCGAGGTCGACGGGGAGCTCGATGGCGGCGAGGTACGCTCCCTCCTTCCTCCTCCCCCTTCTTCCTCCTCCCCCTTCTTCCTCCTCTGCGCATTCTTTAAAAATCGCCTGGCTCGGTATGCCATCACCCAGACGACCGGTGGTGAGCAAAACCATAATTTTACATTTGGGCGATATGCTCCTACATGCGGGTGCGGTGTACAGATGCGTCGGACGCGGACAAGCCGTTCCACGCCCGTGCGCCTTTATGTAAAAGACGGTTAGATTTTGCGTCCGATTCGCGGAAAAAGACGGGTTTGTTCGGGAGGCTCGGCACGGCGCGGCCAAGCGCTGGTGCGGATCAGGGGTGGCCGCGTTCGCCGCTGGAGCACGTTGCCGCCGTGGAGAAAAAGCGCGAGGTTTCTTGCGGACCAATCCTGCTCGCTTTGACGACGCAGGGGACGAGGGGACGGGCTCGACGGGCAGGAGGCTTGTGTTCCAAGTCAAGTCAGTCAGGTGGTGCAGACCGCAGAGAATGGGAGTGTTTTGGGCCAGGCCCAGTGACAAATGACAATGTGTTTTTTGAGTTTGGACTTTCTTAAGATATACAGTAGTGATGTGTGGTTCAAGATTTCAAGGTTGAAAAAGAGTTTTACTGATTCAAAATATCGTCACCCGGCGACTTCGCCATCACTAGTTTTTAATAATGGCTCCGGCAGCGTTAGCGCGGACGGCATGTTGGTCGTTCAAAACATGCGTGTGCACGTTCGATGGGAACGTCTCAGAAGAATGAAATTTTCCTATGACGACCGGGACAGCGAAGACCTTACCGATGCATATAGTTGTCTTTTATTTTACTGTATGGTAGTTTTGTTTGATGTTTTTGGTCAGATTTTTGCGGTAGCACGGCTAGCAATGGCGTAGGGAAGAGGCAATGTCCTGGTAGTAGCAGAGTCAGGGAAAAAAGTTACAGCACGTGTAACTTGCACGAGTGTTTTTCTTGTTGGGGCCGGGTGACTTAGACCCGTTCATAGGCAGCCCTGTCCGGCAAGCCCGACCTGGTCTGGTCCGACCAGTGCATCGGTCTGGTTTTGGGTCTTGATTTGAAGCCCGGCTGTCGAATAGAGCTAGGCTTGGGTCCAAGAAAATTGCGAAAGCAGACATGGACGGGCCAGGTTTTTGGGTTTCACACCGGGCTTTTGGGCTTCGGACGGGCTTGGGCCTGGTCTCATGGGACCAGGCATTTCCAAGCCTAGTCCAAAGCCCGGCCCAGTTCGAGTTTTGATCAGATCTGGGGTGACGTATGTATGCATGTCATAGACACATTATTTGATTATCTACATGGCTTCTACACGTCCAATTCTGGAGGTTGAACTTATTTATTTTGTTCAAATGGTTTATTTCCTTTTTTTTGACAAGGAATAGATTATTTGCTGGAAAGCTGGACTACGTTAAACTTTGTTTTGGAGAGATTTGAGAAATGATTTTAAGACGAAAAATATTCAAAAAGACAAAATTTTTAGCTTTTTTCAAACTAAGATAAATCATAATTAAGTCGTCGACCGTTCGTGGCTATGTGCGTGGTTGGGTATGTTTCTTTTTCAAAAGGAGGATCAACCTGAAATATAATTTCTATTAACACTACTAGAAAAATGATTATTGATGACATTATACATTCGTCATCATATGTGACAAAAATGTCACCATAGATCTTTTATGACGATCTTATGACGAAAATAGGTTTGTCATGGTATGTGCGTCACAGAAAGGTTTTGGTGACAAAATGTTATTTTTTGTCATAGAAAATAAACTTTTCTGTGACGAATTGTTCATGTGTCATGATAGAGATATCTTTTATGACGAAAAAAGTCGTCACGTAAAGCATGTAAAAATGTCATGGAAAAGCCCAAAATCGTCACAAAAAACACTTTTGACCGGCCAGAGGAGAGTTTTGGCTTAATTTTGTATGACAGAAAAAATCGTCATAAAAATATGTCACGTCGACTTGAATTTTCGTCATTGAACACTCTAGCGACACATCATCCAGGGTGTCAGGTGATGTGTCATATATGTCGAATCATTTTATTTAGGAACCAATTCACATATGTATATTAAATAGGACATCACAAGCACATTACAAATAAGTTGGAGCAATACATACAACACTTTTACTAAGTCACAAAATATTAGCTAGTTCACATAGAATTCCATCGATAGTTCCAATACAATAATTGAACCACTTCTAGCTAGTGTCGGATAAGAACAAAATAAGTTTGTCATGTCAAGCTTTAAACCACTTGACATTCATTAAGTCACTGTTTGGATTGACTAGCAATGACCAGGAGATCGACGAAGAAGTCATCATTTTCCTCTTGCCTCTTTCTAAACTCTTGCATTACTTCCTCTTACGCTTTTGCCTCTTCTTGTATGACATTCTGAAACACAATTAAATTAACTGTATGCATTATTTCCTCTTACGCTTTTGCCTCTTCTTGTATGACATTCTTGCAGCGTCATTTTCAAGCGGGGCAATAGTAAAGCAAAAAGAAGAGTTCATTGAACCTACCATAAACTGCTTTTGCGGCCAAGGTACTTGCACCACTTCTTGTAATTCTTAAATAGCTTCTTGATCACAGCATCCAGAGCTAGGTCATCCAGCTGGAAAACAGAATACATCATTGTGTTACTGGTGAATGCCGAGAGACGAAAACAAACACCTTTGGTTCCTCTCAAACTATGGTAGAGAAGAAGGAAAATAAGCACCTTTGCTTGTTGGTCAGGCTTCATTATCTGCCTTGCATGTACATTTGCAAGCAACAGTATCAGATGTTCCCTTTGGTTGGATACATTATCTTTCTGTAAAATAGAGCATTGCGGTTAGATGAGGACATAACAGACAGATGAGTAATGATCTGTGGTAGTCACCTGAAACCCAAACATAGCCTGAAGCCAATCAAGAAGATCTTTATCAGTTTTTTTTCATCAGTCTTCTCCTGTTCATTGGGCCATGGCAGGCCTCTAATATTCCGAAGAGCATACACAACAGCTTGAATCTACACAATTCTGACTTATGAGTAACATGTTGACAAGCAACCCTAGGTCACTTGATAAAGGAGTAATGCAGCGAAGAGGCGGTGAGCCTGAAAGTGGTGTTTGCAATGGGGCTGGAGAATAGATGAAAACCTCTCGAAATTGCATGACAGCTTGATCGGTGTTTTCAGGATCAAGCGGCAGAATATTGTAAGGAACATAGAGCTTTTTCTTTTCCTCGACTTTGTTGTGTGTATCAAGAATCTGTGTAACAATTACAAATTACAAATTGGTGGCCTCGACCTCGTTGGCGACGCGGAGGGTTGGGGCGATCTCGGCGAGGAGGAGGGCGACCTCATTGTCGAAGATGGACTCGCCGAGGTTGCCGGCGGTCTGCAAGATGAGCCTCCTCTGGCGGAGGCCACCTGGCGCCCGGCGAGGCGAGGGGAGTCCATCCTCCTCCGGGACGCCGCCATGGCGCAGAGGCGGGGCTAGCCCGCCGGCAGACCTCAATCAAGCACTGCGAGAGGAAGGTGGCGAGGAAAATGCGGGGCAAGAGTGGCGATCGGGAATGGAAGAAGCGCTTGAGCGAAAGAGGCGCCCGCCTGCCCTGCTCTTCTCGGAAGCACTGGACTACCGTCCCTAGGATGGGGCCGGCGCTCGGCGGTGTTCTCGCTGGGAGGCGGCGTGGAGGAGGTGGTGGCGGCCATGGGAAGTCGGATCCGCGTGTCTGGAGGAGATGGAGGGCAGCTGCTGGGTTGGGGAGAGGGAGGAGGCGGCGGTGTGGGTTGGGGAGAAGGAGAGAGGAGGCAGGGCACGGTGAGGAAGAGGGGGGGCGCGACGGTGGGTGAGGAGATGGAGGCGGTGGCGGCGGTGGCAGTGAGGGATATGGAGGGGGCGGGTGGGGAGAGAGGAAGGAGGCGGGCGGTGGCGGGTGAGGTGAGGAGGGTGGCGGCGGATGGGGAGATGGGATCGTGGGCTCGTGGGTGGGGTGGTGGGCGGTTTCATAAGCGGATCGGATGGAGCAGAGGAGGCATTGCTAGATGGATGGTTAAAACAAAATTTTCCAATCTATGACGATTTATTATATTGTTTCTGACAAAATTTAATGTTTCGTCATAATTTTATTGGGGCTAAGGCGTCTCATGCAAACTATGACGATTTGTAAATGAGCGTCATAAAATATCAGCTTTTCATGACAACAATTTAAAATGTCACGATAATTTCGTCACAAATAAGCACATTTCTAGTAGTGTAAAAAAATTAAATCAACCAAATTCGACCACATCTATCTAGTTATTGTGGACACATATACAAATGGAGGGAGTAGCTAGGAGGAATCTCACACACGTTTATCCAAGGCTTTTGTATACTAAATAACCAAAAATAATACTCACTTCATTATGAAATAGTTGTCGTTTTGGACATTGACACGGTCTCCAAATACAATTTTGACCATAAAAACTTTTAAAAAATTATTTATAATGTATTAAAAATTATAATATTATGAAAGTTTTTTAAGACAAATCTATCTATACAATTTTTATGTTCTCAACCTAAATAGTTTAAAAGTTCTTCATGGATAAGATTGTAAAACTTTGACTTAGGGCAAATATAAAACAACTGCTATTTCATAACGGAGAGTAATGCAGAAGGAGCTAGAGAAAGCATAGTCATTGATGTATGTTTCTCCGGTTAGTATAGAGATCCGAAGTTTCTTCACTTATCTTAAAAAAGGAGGAACTGACATCCATGCTATCATCAACAAACGAGAAGGTAATATGCATAGGGCATAGCTTATCAAACGGACGAATAACACGAGCTCTGATCAAGCGATGACGTTGTAATCCTTTTGCTCCGAGGCTATCTCCAACAGCCTCCCCTAAAGCACCCTCTACCCTAAAATAGGGGATGAATTCTTTCTCTATGTGCTCCAACAGCATTCCCTATTCCGTTCCCTAAAATAGAGTTTTTCTCTCCATCCCCTTATATTTAGGGGTTCTCTCTCCTCCCCCTATACAATTCTCTACATAGGGAACGCTGTTGGAGATGGTAGAAATATAGGGTGAGATTTTTTTTAAAGGGAACCTGTATATGAGGCTATAGGGGATCAAATTTAGGGATTCCTGTTGGAGACAGCCTGAGCGATGTCTACCTTAATTTCGACGCCGGATCGCCAGCAAGTTTCGGCGCTTGTGAAGCATTCTCGAGTCTGATCACCAAGTCGCCTCTCTAGCTATGGACTGAAAATATGTTTCAGGTACTCCGCTGATAGATGAGCTAATAGTGGTCCAGTCAAGCGTACTAATCTAGCCCATTAAAATCTGGGAAATACACTGCGCGCATCTGTCGGGGATTAAATTACGGCCCATTGCCATGGCCCACTCCCTGACGGCCCAATCAAACAGCCTATCAGGGCCCAGCTCCCTGGAAGGTTCTATCTGGCCCATATGCATCCCGCGAAACAGCTTCTGGTGGCGTGGTGCGTGGTAATAAGGATCGTGTTTGAGTCCGTCTCGAACAAGAGTTCCATACGGCTACGTGAAGACCGGACGTTGGTTTCCGGATTGGACTAGGAGTCGTGATCCTCAAGATTAGGAGGTTACCTCTATCTACCGTAGGTTGTATTTAGCATGTATGAGTTCGTTATGATCTCGTAGTTAGCAGGCCGATATTCCTCGGTAGATCGGTTTGCTCGCACTATATAAGCAGGGCTCCTATGGCGTTTAGAGGACCACGACCCTTAGGCGATAGTTTTTAGCATACTACTCGTCGAGACCTGCTGATCTCATGAGTTCCACCTTGTAATCCTCTTTGATATAAAGAAAATTTGGACGTGAGGGCTATTATCTCTCCGAGAGGCTGAATCGGGATAAAACCCTTGTCTCTCTGTTCGTTGTTGTTCGTGGTTGTTCGGCGTGTCTCCTATCTCCTCCTTAAGAACCTTGGTTGACTTGGGTCGATATCCCAACCGTCGGCAATTTGGCGCCGTCCGTGGGGACCTTGGATCGAGCATGTCGAACTCCGTCGGTGATCTGAGATACTTCACGAGGGCTCGACTCGGAAGGACGGGGCGTTTCATCCCTATCGATTCGGATCGATCTGTTCGGTCTCGAACACTTTCCGTATCTGGGGCGGAGGTCTCTGCCTATATGGCGAGAGATAGCCGCGAATCGCACTCCGTCATTGGCGATGACTACGAAACCGATAATCTTTCTGACGGTTTAGATTTATCGGATTCAAGGCTATGTCGGTAGATTCTACTGTGGAACACGGCGATGACACCGTCTAGCATACCTTCGCATGGCCCCGCGGCATTAACATGGCGATGTAGGAACCTCGAGGATCCTACACGGGCGTGGCTGGCTGGCGGTCGAGCGGATTAACTGCTCGGCATCAAGGCGAAGCTGCTATTTGGCGCGCTCGCGAGCAAGGCGTCATTCGTCGCAACCTCGGCGATTCCATCAATCGGGCGTAGCGCGGTTCGCGATCGGTGCAAGCGACCGCGTCGCGACCCACCTCGCGTGCCCTCGCCAAGTCTCCGCGAAGTTTCTCTGTGCGGATTAGTTCCCAGCGTACCGGACTCGGTCAGGCGAGCAGCGGATGCCTCGGGGTCCCAGAACCCTAGAGCGGTCGAGAGCGACTTCGCGGCCATGGCCGGTGATTAGATCTACCAACCGGGCCGACCTCGCCCGCGTAGGCGTCTTGCTTCTAACCTAGAGCGATTGGTGAAGGCCTAAAGTCTCTAGGAGAAGTCAACAACTCCTCGAGCGGCCTTGACCAAAGCTGTCCGGAATGGTTGGACGACTCGATCGATCGCGTGACCTTCGTCACCGTCGAAGGATCCTTGTCCATAAGCGGGCTACCGTGGTCGCCGTCGCTCGCCGAGTCCTCGTAGTCATCGTGACCACGAGGGGCAAGCAGCGCGCGCGATGATCCGCAGACGGTCCCCCGTGAGGCGCGTCGTCGCAACCACGAGGAAGGGCGTGGTGGATTGTCCGGAGAGAGTTTCTCGGGCGAATCATCCGTCCGGCGGGGAGTTCCTCCGCGCGCGGGATAACGTCTTTTCAAGACTAGGTTACTGCGGAGAAGGTGGCGGTCATACGCTTTGGGCTGCGGGGCTTTTTCGGCGAGCCGGGCGTCCGGTGGCCCTCAAAGTTCAAGCCGGTCACATGGAGAGGTACAATGGGACTCGAACCGGAGGAATTCCTTTCCATCTCGCTTCGGCCATCATGGCGGCGGGGTGACGAGCTTCGTTATGGCTAATTACCTCCGTGTCCTTGAGGTCTTTGCTCGGACGTGGTCATTCAATCGGCGGCGAGGTTCCATCGGCTCATGGAACCCGACTTTGTGCGCTCGATAGCTAATTTCGGAGGCATTACGTGCGTCTGGGCAAGGAGGATGATCTGCACCAGATGATCCGGATGAGCGGGAGACCCTCGCAACCGTGAAGCGTTTCATTAAGATCCGCAACACGATCCCAAACATCTCGGATGAATCATTGTCGCGCCTTCAAAAGCGGAGTCATGACGAAGCGGCTCACCGGGATCTCGAGATCAGCGAGACTGGACCGCCAACGACTTTGTTCAAGGCGGTGACCGCTATGCCAACAGCGGCGGGCGTGTTCGATCTAAAAGGCGTTTGACAAGGCGGTGCCGCGCCCACCCGGTGTCGATGAAAAGAAGAAGAAGCGGCGACAATGTCCTGGTGACAAGAAGTCCCGAAGAAGAAGAACAAAGGTGATCACGAACAATACCGTCATTTGGTATAGATCGCGCACCTCCTCCCAAGGATGGGCGAGAACAAGCCCAACAATAACTACAAGGGCAAAAAGCACGCTTTCGAGAGGCGGACAAGGCAAGAAAGGTCGAAGCGACCGATTTTGCAAGTTCCACCTGACCACTACAGACGCGATATCGCCACTATAGAACTTGGGTGCAAAGCTCGAAGATTTCTACAACGGCAAGGGCCCAATGCCCCCCCCTGCTGAACAAGGTGATCTGGGTAAGAATAGCGCCAAACCAAGCGATGGGGATCGGAAGATGATGATGAATTTCAAGAGCAGTGAACCATATCGCCGTCATCTTGGCGGCTCCTCGGCTTATACCTCTCGGCGCAGACCTCAAGGAAGCTGCCGGGAGGTCCTAGCGTCGAAAAGGCAAAATCTCGGCTGAGTCGATGAAGTGGACCGAGGTTCCCATTCCTTCTCCGGGAGGATTGCCCATTGGGATGACCAAGCCTCGGTGGCTCCCAGCGGTGGTCGCCCGACCATCGAGAACGCGAAGTTGGCCGTGTCTTAGTGGACGGCGGGGCGCTTTGGACTTGCTTTACGCTAAGGTCTTGGGCGAGATCTGATTCCTCGTTCAAAAGTGAAGGAAGTCGCAATGCCCTTCTACGGGATTGTTAGGGAGAAAGCTGTCAAGCCGTTAGGCGAGTTGTCGCCTGTCACCTTCGGCAACCCAAGCAACTTCCGGACGAGTTGATCACTTTCGGCGTGGTCGACTTCCGTCGGCGTATAGCGCAATCTTGGGCGAGCCATCTCTCGGTAAGTTTATGGCGTGTCCCCCACGCTTACCATTGCGTGAAGATCTGGGTCTAACGGTGTGATCACGGTCAAGGGCAACTATAAAGCTGCTCACGAATTGCGACGGCGATCCCTTGCCCCTGTCGACCGGCTTCAGCCATGTGATCTGAAGTTCCATGAGACCAAGTCTCGACGCCTTAGGGTCTCCTTGACCGGGGAAAACCAAGGAAGTTCATTGTAAACGATGATACTTCAAGGCAGTTCACTTGGGGCCAATCTGGACCCCAAATAGAAAGCGAGCTCATTGCCTTCCTCCGAGCTAATGAGATGTGTTTGCACAGGAGCCATCGACATGCCCGAGTCCCAAGGAGGTCATCGAGCACAAGCCGGGTGTCCGGCCGGACAAAAAGCACGTTCGCCGAAGCTTCGTCGCTTTTGAATTCAAGCAGGATCATCAAAGATCGACAGCAAGCGCTTTCATTGCGGGTTCATCCATGAGTTGATCACACCGAGTGGTTAGCCAACCTGTCATTGTAAAGAAGAAAGGCGGCAAGTGGAGGATGTGTGTCGATCACACGGATCTGAAGGTTGCTTGTCCTAAGGACAATTTCCGCGCCTCGTATTGACCGGTGGTCGATCACATTCATGACGCCAACTCTGAGTTTTTAGATGCTTACTCGGTTACCACCAAATAAGCATCTCCCCGAGATGAAGAAAGCGCCTTCATCACCCCCCGGCACTTTACGCTGCTCGACCATGTCTTTCGGTCTGCGCAATCTTTGGTGCCACGTTCGGTAGCAATGGAAGACCTTCCCGAGCAATGTGGAAAAACACGGAGGTCTATGTCGGCGACATAGTTGTAAAAACAAGTATGCTCGGATCATGTAAAAGACACGCGAGAGACTTTTCGTAATCTCACGGGCATCGAATAAAATTAAATCGAGAGAAGTGTACCTTTGGTGTTCGATCGGAATGTTGCTCGGTTATGTTATTGGTTGCAAGGTATTTACGCCAACCACGAAAAAATCGAGGCCATTGAAAATATGAGCTCCAACTACCGTAAAGGAAATCTGAGCCTCACTGGCGGATGGATTTGCTCTAAGCGGGTTTATTTCCGTCAAGGTAAGCAGGCTGCCCTTCTTTAAGGCCTGCGCAAGCACAATGGTTTCGAGTGAGCGAAGAAGCGATAGATCCTTCCAAGATCGAGCGATACTGTCCAATCCTCCGTCTTGACTACCCAGCGGCATGGCGGCGGCTCTGCTTGTACCTAGGTTGCATGCCACAAGCGGTGGCGCGGTCTTGGCGGTCGAAAGGAAGGCATACAACGACCAATCTATTACGTGGCGAGGTACTTCACGGATCAAAGGAGGCGTTACCACGAGGTCGAAGCTACTCTCGCCTTGCTCATGTCCTCCGGAAGCTTCGCCACTACTTCGCAAGCATCAAATCTGGTCCGACCACGTTCCCCACAGGAGAAATCCTCTGAACAAGGAATCCGGCGGACGTATAGCTAAGTGGGCAATGGAACTAGCGAGTTTGATCATTATTCTTTGCCGAAGCGCTATTAAGTCACGAGTCCTAAATGACTTTGTCATTGAATGGACTTGCCGCCCAAATCGAGGAAGCTCACGAGCAACGATGACCCCCTTGAACCATGTTTTTGATGGCTCGTGACTTTGGAAACTTCGGGGGTGGTTTTGTTCTCATCTCCTCAAGGAGAGCAACTCCAATATTCTATCCAACTACACTTGGCGACTAACAACGCTTGGTCTGAAACCCTCGCGGGACTAAGATCGCGCAAGTCGCTCGGTGTCCAACGATCGTTGTGAAGGAGATTCACGGTGGTCATCAACCGGTGAACAAGGAGTATCGGTCTTTGCGATGACTCAATGGCGCGATACGGTTGAAGTGAGGAAGTTGGGCGGCACTTTCGATTTTTCGAGGTGCTCTTCGTGCCGGAAGGACAACTTCCGGCGACCAACTATCAAGTATGGATCCTCACGAGAATCTGCTCCGTGGTGCTTGTCGAGCACCTTCATAAGCCCTCAATCACGTCTCCGGACGAGGCAACAGAGCAGTGGTCTTTGTCTCCGTTATAAGCGAGTTCTTGGATTGGATAACGCCATTTGTCCGTTACCTCGCAGATGGGACCACGCCGACGAGCGAAGGCGTTCGGCTTATAAGGCGTCTTTGCTCCATACAAGCTTGTGGGCGGCATTCTTTACCGTCGAGGTGCTCGGGAGTTCTCTCAAAGTGCATCTCGCGGCGGAGGGTGTGTTCCTTCTTAGGGACATACGAGGTGCTGTGGCAACCACGCCTCCTTCGAACTACGGTCGGTGGGCGTTTCGCATGGGCTATTATTGGCCCACTGCGTTACAAGATGCCCGGGATATCGTAAGTGCAAGGCTTGCCAATTTCACGCACGGAAGGCACACAACCCCGCCCAAGAGCTCCAAACAATTCCCCCAACTTGGCCTTTTTCCACATGGGGTGCGGATCGCTCGGTCCATTCCCTAAGGGGTACAAGGGCTATACACACCTGCTCGTCGCCATAGACACTTTTACAAAGTGGATTGAGGTAGAGCCTGTGTCGTCTCTTCACGCCAAAACGGCTGTCCGCTTCTTCAAAAGCAACGTGGTCACGCGCTTTGGGATCCCCCATAAGCTGATCACGGATAACGGTACCCAGTTCAGAAGCGAGCTATTCCAGGAATACTGCGAACAGCTGGGCACCAAGGTCTGTTTCGCCTCTGTGGCACATCCACAGAGCAATGGAAGCGATCGGCGAGCTAACGGACAAATAGTCCAGGGTATTAAACGGCGGGTATTTGCTGCTCTCAGCGAGCACAACAAGGCCTGGGTTGACGAAGTTCCTTCCGTCCTCTGGGCGATTCGCTTTCTGACCGCGCAGGCGGGAAACTCCTTTCCAATTGGTTTATGGTGCGAAGCCATCACGCTTACGAAGTTATACTCGGTTCGCCCCGACGAGCTCGGTCAACTTAGTTGACGGCGAGCAAGCGCCTCCTCGATCTCGACCTCCTCGAAAGCACACGCGGCCGGGCTGAAAGTCGAATGGCGCGCTACCGGCAAGATCTTGGCCGACGCCGCCGTCGGTCGACCAAGGGTTTTGAAGGCGGGCGACCTCGTTACTGCGCCGTATCGAGAACTTGTCCAATGCCAACAAGTTAACTCCTCATTTGGGAGGGCCGTTCACGGTCGTTTCTCTTGCTCGCCCGGGAAATTTGTTAAATGCAGCTATGGAGGGCGGGAGAGAGCTCACCGACACTTGGAACATCGACCCGACCGTAAGTTCTTTGTGTAGGTCTTTTACGTGTTTTCTTAGCCTGCGCTTTTGTAAACTTAGCGTCTTAGTTCGTCCAAATCTCTCGGGCACCATGTAAAGTTCAATCCAATAATTAAGTGAATTCTCGCGGCCTCTGCGCCTTTTCACTTCTTGTCTTTTGAAAACTACCTCTTTCTCTCTGGTAACACTTGATGGTTGCCCGGCCTTGCGAACTCTTGGCTCCGCAATCTTAAGGATTGTTCCCTACCGTGTCTGGTTTCGATAAGTTCCTAAACTTCGGGGTTGCGTAACACGGCCTTTCCACCTTGCGGCTAAATCTGCTCTCGTAAGCCCTCCATGGCAGAGCACTTCTTGCTGGCGCGACCACTTGGCAAAGCTCGCTCTCGTAAGCCCCATGGCGAGGCACTTTCCTTGTTCGGTTACTCTCGAAGCGCCTAACTTCGTCAGCGAAAGCGGACTACGGAACGAATCGAGCAAGGTCGGGTCTCGCTCTTTCTCTACGCTGCGTGCTCGAGTTCGCAAGCTTAGGTTCTCGAGCATCGTCCGTCTGCATCGGGCTAGGTGTCGCCCTTTCTCTTGTGCACTGTTGGGTTCATAAACTCGGGTTTTCGGAGATACTGCACAACGGGGAGTTAAGCGAGCGCTCTATCGGTTTTCTTAAACTTCTTAGCGGCTATTTCGCTTTTCTCTTAGTTTACATTCGTTCTTGTCCTTTTCTTTGCTCTTTTTTGCGAGGAAGCAAAAAGGTAAATACTTTATTACATTACTCAAAAGTTTGGTACAAGGCCCTTTCAGATTCTGACAGCAGTGCTACTTGGGAGCAAGCTGCTCCTTTACCTCCTCAACTTCTAACTTGAGGCCACGACTTAGCCTACGAGCCTTGATTCCTTCCGGGCTTGGCTCGGGCGTTCGATCTCCTCCTTGCTCGCTTAGCTTGCGCCGCAACCTCTGCCGGATAGCCTCGACCTCCTCGGTCTTGGCCACTGATCGGTCGAGCCTCGCTCTGGTGACTCATTGCTTTCGGCCGTCTTAATTGCTCGTCCGGCTCCTTGACTTTCTTCTCTGCGGTGATCGCCCTCGCGCCATTCCACAGCATCTCCTCGATCTCTCCTGTGAAGCCCACGGGGTTGAGATTTTGCTTGAGACCATGAAGTCCGCTCTTCCTTGACGAGCTGGGCCTTGAGTTTCTTAGCTTCCGCCGCAGTTGGTCCGCCGTTGGGAAGCGTCGACAAGCTGCTCTTGAGCCACTTCGTGCGGCCGGGTTCTCCTCCATGGCCTTCGCCTTAAAGCTTGCTGCTGGCTCCTCGGCCTCTCCTAGAGAGACTCGCAGAACGCCTCTCTTGGCCGATTGGACTTTGAGCCTCTTCACCTTCGCCTTGGTAAAGCCGACTTTGGGGTGGTGCAGAGGGCCCGCCTCGGGCTCCCTCGTCCGGAGGTGCTCACGGAGGACGCCTTGATCTGGCGCTCCGCTCGATGGTCACGCCGTCCTCGAGTTCCTCCATGGTGTCCTTCAAGACCTGAGAGAGAAGACTAGTTAGCCGCTTTTGCGGTGAAGCTACCTAATTGAGCTAGGCGTGGTCTTGGTGTTTACCTTTGCAAGTCGTTGCTTCAGTCCGCGACGCAGGCGATCCTCGAGACCATGCGTCACGAAGCCCCGCTCATGCAGGATGAGACGGGTGCGTTGTTCCCGTCGCCGCCTTGTTCGTTCCTTCTTCCATTGGGCCGCGACGCTTTCGGGAAGCGGGAGCGGCAGGTGAAGCGCTTTCATCTCCGCGCTCCCCTTCCCCTTCCTCTTCCGCCCGAACGCCTTCGGGCAAGACCGGAGCCGCTCCGCTTGGTGGCGCCGGTACCTCCACGGGCACGACGACTTGCGCGACCTGCTCGGGGGCTTCTTCTTGTTCCACAGGCGGGGTTTCACCACCTTGCGGAGAATCCCGTCGCCTCGGGGGTGAGCTGCCCCTGCGACGAAGTGCCTGGCGGGACTGGCTACTCGGTCCCACCCTGGGCAACTCCCGGAGCCATCGTCTTGGCTCCGCTCTCCGTGGCGCCGCGCGCCGCTTCTCTTGCCTCCAGCCGCTCCACGCGCCTTTGGCGCGTCGAGTTTCATTTGAGCTGGCGGAGCGAGCTCCACGCCGCCGCTTTGTCCTTGAGGCACGCCCGACCTCACGCGCCGCGATCTTGCGCGTGTAGATGCTTTCGGGCGGCGGCGACCGCTCGGCGCCTCCTCGGCGTCGTGCGTGGCGATCTCTCCTTGGGCGACTAATGAAAAGAGATGATCATTAAGTCTAATACGGTCAGTGTGTTGAGAGATCTAAAGATCGATTTCTACATACCTGCCGTGAGAGGCTTGATTTTGATCTTCTTCGCTGGAACTTTCCGCCTCTTCCTCGGGGGCTCCTTGGCGGCTCCTCCGCCTTGGCCCTTGGGTGTTTCATGACGAGCTCGGCTTCGGTTGGAAGTGGCGCTCCTCTCGTCTGGCGAAGAAGTTTTTCTTCGTGCGACTTCTTCTTCCTGCTTTCGCTCGGCGACATTGCGGCCGATCCATGCGGCGGGGTGAGCTGCGTGTAACGCCTAAGCGAGGGCCATGGTCTTTACCTCTTCGTCGCTCTGCTTTCGGCGAGGAGGAGGGCTTGGTCTCTTCCCACTGGACGAGCCGCGCGCTGCTTTATGCGCTTTCGATGCGCTCCGTCGCGCGCGGTGGTCTCTTCGACGGTGGCGGCCGCCGTGTGTGATGAGAGCTCGCGTCGGCTCGGCCGCCACCTTGGGCTTAGTGGCTATCTTTGCCTTGCCCTTCTTTGCCTTCTCCTTCTCGGGCAGGAGAGCTCCTCACGACCCTCGAAGAATCGGTGGTCCTCCTGCGGCGTTTTGAAAGCGAACATTAGCATTAAAACCACGGTGCAAGTCTAGCAACACAGATTGGGTATTAGTGATTTACCTGCAAATGCATGCGGACGAGCACGTTCCTCGGACAAGTATAGGCTACCTCGCCGGTGACCTCGCTGTCCTTCTTCGCCGCCTTCAGCATGGCGTCGACCCGTTCGGTCACCCACGCGTCGGTTGGCTTCTCTGCCCGGACAGATGGAAGCGTTAATTCCTGTTCGGAGGAAATGACCAATGAAGAGGTTGAGTCTCAAAGGCACTTACCGTGCTCTCCTTGCGATGTCCTCCCATCCTCTATCTTGTAGAAGGGATAGGACCTCCTCCATGACGGATAGATCTGTCATTTGTGAAGTCCGTATGATCTCCGCCGTGAGCCCGAGGCTCACGAGGAGGCGATCTTCCTGTCGGTACCAATCCTCGGCGGACATCTCGGCGAGGCATTGGGGTTCCTTTGTCGGCGCCTTCCGGTGAAGACGAGTTTGCTATCGCCGCTCCGCTTCTTGTAGAACCACCTCGCCCCCACCACGCGCCCATCGAGTCGGCGGTGTGGGCGAGGGTCTGGCGTCGTCGGCGGTGGCCGGAGCTTGAGGTAGTAGCACCCGGCGCTGAAGCGGCGAGCCGCTCCTCGTCAGCGTGTAATAGTGGAGGAAACGGCCCAGCCGGTGGATCGATGCCAGATAGCCCGCGCGGTGTGCGAAGCGATATCTGGAGGATGGAGTTCGGATTGAGGTTTGCCACCTCCAATCCGGCGATGTTCAAGAAGGCCTCGGCGAAGTCGCTCTCGGGAGACCTCAACCCGAGCAGGCGAGCTGTTCGTCGCGAACTCTCCTCGGCGGCTCTCGGGTATCCTCTCTCCGGCGACCTCCACCACCGGTGTCGATGTGGCCCTCCTCCTCCCGGACCTTGGTCCTCCTCGGTCAAGCTAGTCTTGGGTGAACTTGGCCATAGCGATTCCTGAGTGGGCGAGCACGGTTGGTGTTGGAGTTTGGGTACTTGATCTTTGGCCTTGGTTGGAACTAGGGCTTAGAGAGGAAAGGCGTGAGAGCGAAGTGGTGGCATGGCGGCTTAGGTTTTATAGTCCGTGTATGAGCGGCTTTACAGCGGTTTTTGTCACAAGCGGCTAGTTTTTACCGCAATGACTAGGTAAAGCAGTGCTGCTTTCAACGCTTGTGATCGGAGATTCTGGTTGGAGTGCATAGCGGCTATTTTCCCAGTGTCATGGCTGAAAATTTGAGTCTTTCTGCTCGGATAGATGTCGTTCTCGTTCGACGCAACAGAGTTGTTCTAAGATCGATCGGGTTTGTTCGATCCGGACAAGTCTGTTCGGTAGAACCATGACCTGTTCGGTCACTTGTTGCATGTCCTTGTAGCAAAGCATAGTTTCCTCTTCGTGACTTTGAGTCTCAAGAAGCGACCCGCTCTAGTGAGTCCTTCCACTTGAGTCTCGGGGCTAGGTGTCGAGGATTAAATTACGGCCCATTGCCATAAGACACTCACTGACGGCCCAATCAAAGCGACCTATCGAGGCCCAGCTCCTGGAAGGTTCTATCGCCCATATGCATCCCCCGAAATGAACTTCTGGTGGCGTGGTGCGTGGTAATGAGGATCGTGTTTGAGTCCGTCTCGAACAAGAGTTCCGCGACGGCTACGTGAAGACCCGGACGTTGGTTTCCGGATTGGACTAGGAGTCGTGATCCTCAAGATTAGGAGGTTACCTCTATCACCGTAGGTTGTATTTAGCATCATGAGTTCGTTATGATCTCGTAGTTAGCTTTTACCGATATTCCCGGTAGATCGGTTTATTCCATACTATATAACAGAGGCTCCTATGGGCGTTTAGAGGACCCGACCCTTACCGATAGTTTTTCGCATACTACTCGTCGAGACTCGCCGATCTCGCCGAGTTCCACTATGAATCCTCTTTGATATAAAGAAATCTTTGGACGTAGGAAATTATGCTCTCCCGGAGGCTGAATCGGGATAAAACACTTGTCTCGCATTCGTTCTTTGTTACGTGGTTGTTCGGCGTGTCTCCTTTCTCCTTCTTAAAGAATTTTGGTTGACTTGGATCGATATCCCAACCGTCGACAACATCCCTTTTGTAACGGAAACACTTGTATCCGGACGTCCGACGCGCTCTGTCTCGCCCACGAAAACGCGCCGTTTTGCTGCGGGCCGACCAGGCGAGGCGACGAGGCGTGCGCGACGCACTCACGCAGCAAGGTAGACTGCAGACGGCGCTCATGGCAGGGCCCACATGGGACACACGCCCCACGCTGCTTGTAGACGACGAGGCGTTGCCGCTCGCTGCGAGATCGTGGTAGGCCTGACACTGTGCATCTGCTTTTTGACTGCTTTTGATGTGACCGTTCTACCATTTTTTCCTGAGACCGCGTGGGAGGCTCTCTTTTCATTTTTGCTTTGTGCTCCTGCTGCTGCACATGCTCTCACCGCTCGCCTGGAGAGGAGAGGAAAATAGCAGCACGGCTCGCTGCTGCGGTCGCCGCAGTTGCTTCTCGCCGGCTGCTGATGAGCTCGCGCGGCCCATCTAATCGGCGGCCGGTGAGCTTGGGTGGCCCTGGCAATGTCCTTCGCATGTTTCCTTCTCTGTCCCCAATTCCTTCTCTCTCTATCCTTCTCTCTAGTTTTGGGGGCAAATCTACAGAGCAAGAGAGATAGAGAGAGATGAATAGATAGAGATGAATGTGCCCGATCCGGAGAAGAAAAAGGCTAGGAAGGAGATGAATCCTTATTTTTCGTTTGGGAACTCTAAGCATGTAAGTATGAACTTGGGCTTTTTGCTTGTTTTCACTCGAGCCGGCGAGCTTGGGGTAGGGGTTGCCGGATTTGGGGAAGGAGACAAGGACGAGCCCCATCCCATATTTTTTCACACGAAACCTAGGACTTTGCCTTCTAAAACTTGGGGTAGCATGTTCTGAAACTTGGACTTTGTACTTTTGAAACCTAGGATTTTTCGCTTCGAAAACTTTGGATCCCGCATGTTGAAACTTTGATTTTGTCTGACGAAACCTAAACCTTTCTCTGTTGTAACTTGGACTTCGCCCGCCGAAACTTGGGGATTTTCACGATTGAAACTTCGCCTTTTGCCACTGAAACTTAAGTTTTGCCCATTGAAACTTGGATTTTGCCTACCGAAACTTGAACTTTGTACTATTGAAACTTGGTTCTTAATCTCGAGAAACTTTTTGAACTTACAAGTTTCGTCGTCAGGTTGCCAGGTTTTATCAAGTTTCTGCCGTTATTTTTCAAGTTTCAGTAGGTATTTGCCAAGTTTCAGCGATGACGTCATGCTGACGTCATTGGTCTGGACGGTCCGGACGTCCGATCCCTAGCATTGCCCCTTTTGTAATTCTCTCAGATATGAAACACCCATAGCAAATTCATATGAAATCTTCCAGATTTGGATAAATTCTTTGCTTGGATAGTTGGATTCTAGCTAGTCCAAGACAAATTTTTTGCTGGCAACCATACCAATTGCTATTTGAGGTTTTCAACACTCGATAGGCTCGGTTTACTAAACCTCTTACTAAAACTGACCCAATTTCAAAACAAAGGCATTTTAAAAAATTAATATATTTTAAATCTAAAAACAATTTATCATTCATTTTTTGAACTTGCATTGGTTTCCTAGGGTTAGAAACCCTAGCAGACACCTACACACTAATGTGGTAGCAAGTCGAGACAACAATCATGATCGTGGAGGCGATGACTTGAGGAGAGAGAAGGGAGGAGGGGTAGCCCAACGACGATGAAGAGGAAAAGAGGATGAATAAATCAGGAAGAGAGATGGAGGAGCTCCGAGGGCTATGAGTAGTTTAATATCATTTTTTAATGTTTTTAAGGAATAATAACTAATCACATTTTTATTGGTGTCAATTTAGTTTTTTCATATATTGAACATATTTAATTAAAAAAACCAACATACTTTTACTTGGATATTTTTATGAAGTAAGATTTTCCTTGATTTTAAGCTCTAGAAAAATTGGTATCAAAAAATTCTTGTTCTCATATTTGGTTGAACTTTTGTAACCCTAATGCCAACAAGCATTTGATCCTAATTCCCTAGGATGTACACATAGCGTATTGCACATCATGCCTATTGTGCAGGTTGATTGGATGATCAAAACAAACATTTTTTACTCCACTATTTGTTTTCAAACGATAATGCTTAGGAAAACATGTCTGATGCAGCCAACGCCCTCCCCAACCAATTCTGATTTCGGCCTTCGTCTCTCTACCACCTTCTCACGTGAAGAACAACACCACACGCCACAACCACCACTCCGAAGCTTTGCCTCGACCTCCATATATCGTTGTGTAGACATATTTGTCTACCCCGTAATCACTTAGGCCCTGTTTGGAAGTGGAGTTTTTTAAAACCATGGTTTTGTAAAACCATGGTTTGTGTTTTGCTATGATCATGAAAAACCATGGTTTTGGAAACCATTGTTTGCTAGCACAAGTTAGAAAACTTTGGTGTGGAGTGGAGTCTACAAAACTCCAAAAAAACCATGGTTTTGCCAAAACCATGGTTTTCAAAACAGAGTTTTTGGGGTTGCTTCCAAACACCTCATGGTCTTTGAGAAAACCATGGTTTTGCATAGAAACTACAAAATAACTCCACTTCCAAACAGGGCTTTGATTGTTGTTCTATCTCTGCTTCCATCAGCATCGGATGCAACCTCGTTGATGTAATCGACCATGCCATAAACCAAATGTTGGTGACCTACCATTGTATTTTATTTGATGGTGCACTCTGCCATGCCATTTGGCCTTCCATGACTTTGTGGCCTTCTCCTAGGCTTACTCAACCTCATGGAGCATGTGTCGTGTTCGACTTGCCGTTTAGTACAGCAACCCCACCTAGGGGCAGATCCCAAAAAAAGACATTAGGGTTGTTTTAATCCTAAATCACTAGTTTTTAGGGTCAAACTATAGGTTTATATGTATATATACTAACAAAGTAGCAATAGACATCAATAGTTTGTCCAAAAGGCATTAGAGTTGCTTAAACCCGACCTTGACACCGTAGATTCGTCCTTGACTTTGCCTAGCATTACTTAGAAATGTTGAGCTCCATGCCATCTCATCTTGCCATTTAGTGTGGCGCTACCTAACCCTTTCTCGACCTTTGTATGATTTTATGGTGTATTTTTTTTTGTTGCAATTGGTGCATTATTATATTACAACTAAGATTTTTGTTATGTTGCAATGGTTGATTTTGTTTTTTTTTCGATATAAAACAGTGCCGACATTTTCTGTCTCCCGTGTATCTTCAATTCTTAATTTCTGAATATAGTTGCGAAATAGTTGCCCCCCTCTAAATCCTCTCTCTGAATTTCTGAATCACCTGATGGAGGCAATCCCAGTGGACACAGAACTACGGAGATGGAGGAGTCCCACTTCTAAGAGCATCCCTAATAGACGGGAAATTTACCCCCATACCATCCAATTCGTGCGCCTGGCTCTGTATGCCATCCAATTCGTCTACCTTCATCCCAATGATACCAGGCATGCGAATTAGTTGTCTGTATGCCATTTTGCCCCTTTATTAGCCATTTTGGTCCTTTTTAATCTTTTGAGACATGAGATGACTATTTTGCCCCTAACTATTTTATTCAATCCAACCAGCTCTCAATTCGCACGCCGCCGCTTCGTCTTGTTTTGCTGCCGCCGCTTTGCAAGCCGTCGTTGTCAGCGCTTCGTAGCCGCCCAATAATGCCGCCGCCGCTTCAAGACGCCGCTTCGCCACCATTGCCGCCCACGACGCAGCAATATGACCGCCTCCCCACGACGCAGAACCAGACCACTGTCGCCACGACGCAGGCGCCGCCGCTGTCGCCCATGCCGTGCGACGGGTTCAGTGCCCACGGGATTAGGGGATAGGTGGATAGAGACGGGTCAGTTCAACCAAATAACCAAGGGCAAATTAATCAGATCGCGTGAATGATTTCTATAAAATGATTAAAAAAGAACCAAAATAGCTATTAAAGAGGCAAAATGGCATGGAGGTAACTAATTCGCACGTCTGGTGTCACTAGGATGAAGGTGGACGAATTGGATGGCATACAGGGCCAGGCGCACGAATTGGATGGCATGGGGATAAATTCTATTAGACTCCCTAAACACACCTCTTAGCTATTTTTAAGAGATTGTAGCAAGAAAAACAACTCTAGAGGAGCTCTTATTTTCTGGGAAACACTATAGTGCGGGAGTCCGACGCCTCCGGACTCCCGCGCTGCGCGCGCCTAACGCAGGGGGGAGGGGCACTGCCACTGTGCGCATGCAAGGGCGCGGGCCCACATCATTTTTTTCTTTCGGCGTCCATATTTTTTGACCGGGTGCTCCAATTCACAAACCGTTTGCCATATAACTCTTCAAACTTATCTGATGAAACTTGGGGTTCGCCTACTGAAACTTGAGTTTCGCCTAGTAAAACTTAGGTTTCATACTCATAAAACTTTGCCGAACTGTCAAGTTTCATCAGGTTTCATCCAAGTTTTTTCACATTTCATCAAGTTTCATCAGGTCAATTCAAGTTTCAGCAGGTTTCATCCAAATTCCATTAGGTTACATCGAAGTTTTATCCAAGTTTCATCAGGTTTCATCAGAACACGGCCAAGTTTCGTTAGTATAGATGTAAGTTTCATAAGTGCCTTCTCCGAGTTCACATCAAAAAAATTCAAAAAGTGAAAAAATTCAAAAAATTCAAAAAGTATTTAAAATGAGTTGCTCTCGATTTTAGAAGAATTATGAAATTTATTCCACACATTTTGAACACTGTTTGAATTTTATACAAAAATCAGAAATTTAATTGGAAAATTGATCAACCGACCGTTGCTGCGAGGAGCGTTGGATCGGCGCGGTATGGATCGATCCGATGGCCCTGGCAGGTCCGAACGTCCGACACCTGACGCTCGCCTTATTTTCTTCCTAAATTCTCTCTCATCTCCCTAAATCTCATACACACCGTCTATTCTTAGGGACTTCCTATGTAGTCCCCTATAAATTTAAGTAGTCTATTAGAATTAAGCAGTTAATAAGGGTTTCTTAAATTGTTGGGGCTCCCTATTTTTTTTAAAATAGGAGGGGTGTGTGTGTGTTTTTTTTTGAGATAATAGGCGGGGTGTTTAATACCTCCTGTTCCGCGGGCCCCAGCTGTCGGGGTCTCCCCCTTCGCATCGCCAGCCAACCATGGCCACTACAACCGCCTCGCCGCCGACCGCCGCCGCCTCCGGGAACCACCCCCGCCTACTCCTCCGCGGCTTCCTCTCCCCCGAGACCTGCAAGGTATTTTTGCTCTATCCATAAACCCTCCTCCCCCGAATCCTCTCAAAACCCTGAACTCTAGCTTGGTGCCATCCGAATCAAATGATACGGCGCCGTGACCCAGGAGCTGGAATTCGTGCACCGGAGCTGCGGCACGGCGGGGTATCGCCCGTCGGTGGTGTCTACGTCGCTGCCACACCTTGCGGCCACCGGCGGCGGCCACCTCCTCCTCCCCTTCGTGCCCATCCGCGAGCGCCTCCGCGAAGCCGTCGAGTCCTTCTTCTTCTGCCACTTCGACCTCTTCGTCGAGTTCACTGGACTCATCAGGTGCTGAACAATTACGTTACGTACATATTGTTTTCTATCTGCTCGATTCGCGCAGTCTAACGTCAACATTGGCATGATGCCTTAAAACATCTCTGTTAAAAAGTTGATGAAAAATTGTAAAGTGAGGGAAGGGTGTTTCAGTGTTCGGCTGGTGCTAACTTTCGTTATTTGCCTAAATCAAGCTTATTGTTGACTGTATTATACTATTATGCAAAGGTTCAGACTTACGGTGAAGAGATGCTGCTGAGTGTTTGAGTGAGTTTTAGGTAGACTAGTAAATGGCCGTGCGTTGCAACGGGACTATAGAGAAAAAAATTAAATTGGAGCTATATATAAAATTGTAAAGGGTAATTTACAAGGTAAGGTTGATGTATACATCGTGTGTTTTTTCATTGTTACCATGGACGGAAGCTCAAAAGGGATAAAAAACATTCGTAATTATACCATGATTTTCAATAATACTTGAACTCTTTTTGATCGGAACGCCGTTCGAAGAGGTGTAGACAATATGTATCAACATGGAACAGATTGTACAAGGAATGATATAAACACAGACAATAAGGAATGATGTAGCATGAGACGTTGACTACAGTTTTATAGGCCGCTGAAAATTTTAGCATCATTTTTGAACAACGAAATGTCAATATTTTGCTGCATACACACCTAATTAGTTTTGGCACTTTGCAACCTAATTAGTTTAGGTGCTTTGCTGCCGAATTAGTTTTGGGCTTTGCCGCTTGATTAGCCTCCAAGTGAATAGTACAACATCAATAGCTTCATCGCTAGGTGAGGGAGACCCGCACCACCTCTAGGCCGAAGCACAGGGAGAGGGCAAATCAGACGAGGAGGCGAAGATCGACGGGAAGAGCGCAAAGCAAACAAGGAGGTGGAGGTTGGAAGTTGCTGCTAGACTAGAGTCACCAACAAGAGGACCACCACCGACCACACCACTGGGGTCGTCTCGGAGTCGCAGCCAACTTGATCCTCCACAGCCCGACATCCGACAACGGAAATACAAGGGAAGAATGAAAAATATAAATCGAAACAACATATGAAATTATAAAGGGAATCAAAGCGTGCATGTGCAAAGCACATCGAGATAATATATCGTAGGATAGGAATTCTTAGTTAACATAAATTTATGAATTCATCTTAATACATTTGTGCAGAGGGTGAGAGGGTCGTGACGAGGGACTGTGGCCCAAGGGAGGTAGGACGACGGGGACGGCGGAGCAGAGGGAAATGGGAGCAAGAGATGAGATCGAGGAAGGGGGAAATCGCTAGAGAATGGAAGGGAATCGCGAGAGAAGAGCTGAATAGGGTTGGGGGCTTGGGCAAATGGGCCGCACCGCACAATGTGCGAGGGACTGAGGGTATACGATTGATATGGACACGGCAGATTAAAAGTTGGCCCTACCACCACCAACCACCACCACCACCACAAGGCTTTTTAATAGTAGAGATAGAGATAGAAGCACAATTAATCTTGTGGATTCGTGTTGTTTGGGCTGAAGTCGTGGTAGTGGGCATGCGATTTGGTTATGTGCTAATTCATCTGAGCACTATTATGATGTGTTTGTTCGATTTATGGCAATTTTTTTCTAATAAGTTTGCATGCGCAAACTTTGTTCATGGAACAAGTTTCTCGCTCTTAGGTTTCTATCAACTGCACAAAAATGCAGAATGTGTTTTTACCTTATCAATCTAAAAAGAAATGTTGTTACCTTATTAATGGTATGGATAAACTTTGCTATCTAAAAGTTGGTGCAAGATATGGTTTTATAGGAACCCAATAATTTTGACACTAAAATGGTCTCCATATTGAAAACCTGTCTATTGGGTATGCAGTTGGTGCAAGGGAGCTTCTATTGGATGGCACAGTGATGACAACAAACCATATCTTAGGCAAAGAGCCTTCACAGTGAGGACCAATCTATTTTTGGGAATTTAATCTACCGCTGTTGTTTCTTTTTTTCTCCATACGCCATGTTTATAGTTACAGTGATATCACACAATGCTCAGTGCTGAACTGTCATTTGTGATTTTCCCTCCATTATGCTTCAGATTACTCTTTGCAGTTTTTTTCCCTTATTGTTTCATGTATTCTTTGGTTGGCTTGTTATCTTCAATGGATGCATCTTCAAATTGCAATATACTAGATAAAGGCTCATTTTAAAGCCTTATGATATTATGCTGCATGGCATTGTAAGCTGATTGGAACACATAGGGAGCGTTTGATACAAGCTGTCATTATTGACTTGAGTTATCGTGGACTGCTTTTGGGTCCTTTTGTCTAAAAAGGTTACTGTGAACTGCCTGTATGGTGTATATGATCTAAAGGAAATGTGCCTTTCCTGTGCATGTCATATTTATTTTGATTAGATGATCAAGATTCAATTTACACCTACATCCTGAAAAGAAAAAACCGCAATGATTATGTCATTATGTATCCTGTACGGAAGTACTGGGTACTGAAAATAGTTGCATGCATGTGAATTTAGAAACTATGTGCACTGAAAATTTGGATTGTTGCATACATTATCATTGTGCAACAACCCAGTCCAATCTGGCTCAAAGTGCTACCAACATAACATATTTTTTCATAAAATTTCAGCAGTATATCCCCTACCAACCTACCAATCTTATACAATACATTATCATAATCAATATAGTATCACTGCAACTATCATACCATCTCATAGCCACATAGCATGAGTAAAGTATCAACCAGCTTTTAACCTTCCATCAAACCAAAACAATAACAGTCTAAACAAATATTAAACAACCAAATTGACCGAAAGGTTAACCAAATTGTTCTGAAACTAAATTGCTATGACACTAGGTTCAGCTAGACTAGATAAAGAATTAATAGTGAAGTAAACATGCACGCGTCATCAGAGTGCTACGCCTATCCCATGCATGCATCAACGGTCACCTAAAAAAACAAGAAAAAAATTTAAAACAAGAGTATAAAACTTACCAAGTACATAAAGCAATGTAGATCATATCCTTGCCATAAATAGCATTACAGTATATCGTGAGTTATAATAAATTACCATGCAGCTGCACCTGCCTTTTTTACTTTATAACCGAGTTGTTGGAAGTGGGAGTGTTATGGGTCAAGGACTGGATCGCGTCTATGTGCGGCGCCATGCGCGGAATTAGTTTCAGCCAGCGTTGTAGCTGGGTTAGTTGCTGTCGGTTGTGTAGCAGCAGGAGCTACGGGCTGTTAGTTGGATCAGGGAGTGAGTTTAGGATGTTAGTTGGATCAGGGAGTGAGTTTAGCACTTGTTAGCCGAATGTGGCTATGGTGTGCGTGAGTATGTTTTGGGGAAGAATAAAGGAAAGCAGGAAGGAGGAAAATGGCATGCTTTTGATGCCGCAAAACCAGTCTTAGGCGGTGGCTCCGAAAACAGCCAAATTACCCAAGGCGCTTGCTGCCACGTCGACCCCGTCAACGAGCAGCCAGCGATCCGGCCTCCGGCCTGGTACCCGAGCATACGAGCAAGCTCACCCTGAGTGAACTCGTATCAGGGAGGAGTGGAGCAGGTCACGAGGCAACAGCAGCACAACCTCTCCCACATCGTCCCGATCCCGCAACTGAACGAGTTGACCGCTATGTTCGTGGGGATTTTGGTTGATTGGGTCTCAAGTGAATACACATTGAGAGGGGTGGAGAAGCTGCATGAAGTGGGTGAAAAATCCTTTTTCAGTTAGAGCATCCATGGACGCAAATTCTTTTGAACAATTCCTGATTAAACCAGAGCACAAATTGGAAATTACTGTGTATATTTTTATATCCAACACAAATGCAACCTTTCTCGTTTTGACTCTTTTCCTTCTTAAGTTAAATATTGCATGAAATTTACTGTTATCATCTTTCAATAAAAAGGCAGTGTGCTACTTGAACAATCATGGAAAGGACTATAAGGGTGGACTTTTGCGGTTTCTGGATGGCGAACCTTCCTCTATTGTTCCAGTTGCTGGTGTAAGTAAAATGCACTCTACGTGCATGAACTTTCAGAATAATTATTTATTAAAAATTATCAAATAGTTTATTAAATTTTGCGTGAAACAACTTTCTTTTCAGGATGTTATCATCTATAGTGCCGACAATCATAATATCCATTGTGTAGATGAGGTATTTTCTGTTTCTGCATGTGCCAGATGATTATTTCTGTGTTGTATTGTCAGGTTCGGCCGGCACTTTGTACGCCGTGGCCGAACCTGACAAGGTGGTTCGGCTGATCTGTTTAGGGCTATTGCCTATTTTAGAGTTTCTATGTTTAGTATTAGTAGTTGCCTTAACTAGATATTTCCATATTTAGTCTTTTGTAACGTAGACTATAAAAGGAGTTGAATAATAAAAAAAAGGGCAAGCAGCAGTTACCTGTTGCCTCCCAAATCTCTTCGTGTCTTCTTCTTCTCCCTCGCACGCCGGCGTTTTGCCGACATGCAACCACCCCAAATCCACGGCGCCTGTTCGCCGTGTCCCCAAGCCACGTATTCGTCGTCCTGTGCATCGCTACGATCTTCGAAGCCGTGCACATAACATCTTGGTATCAGAGCCACTCGCTGTTGGCGTCATGACCAACGGCGATGGTGATCGATCCGAAGAGGCCACGATCAAGGAGATGCTGCAAGATGTCCTCCGGAAACTCGAGGACATATCAATGGTGCAAGACGGCCACTCGGCGCAATTAGCCACGGTCACAACACGATTGGATCGGCACGACGCGCGCATCGCCAAGTTCGATGAAATCGCAACCACAGCTCGCGTGGATGACGCCGTCGACAACAACTCGGCCAACAAAACTCTGGGGAGGTCGTTTATGTGACGCGCCTGCGCTGAGCTCGGTTGCTCGACCGACACGTCCGGCGTGCACCGGTCTCTTCGCCAAGCGGCGGATTCGGCCGTTATGGCGGCGGACGGACGGCGGCGGCCTTGGCGGCGGCGGCCCTAGAGGTGGCGGCGGGCGGAGGCGGCGGCGGCGGTTCTGAGGCGGCGGCGGCGGCGGTTCTGGAGGCGGCGGCGGCGCGTGGAGTATGCGGCGCCAGTTGCTGCAGAGGCGACCACCCAAATCTCATCGTTGGGAATTTCCCATCTACGAGGGGGGTGAAGACCCTCTTTACTGGCTCAATACGTGCGAGCTCTTCTTCAAAGGTCAGTACACATCGGAGGATGAGAAGGTTCGCACAGCAGCATACCACCTACGGGGTGAGGCCCAACAGTGGTATGTTCTTCAAGAAGAAGAATCGGGCGAGCCGTCGTGGAGGCAATTCAAAGATTGTCTCAATCTGCGTTTCGGACCACCGACGCGCCGTAATCTGCTCTTGGAGATCAAACAACTTCAACAATCGGGGACGGTGGCGCAATATCAAAAGGAGTTTGAGTCCTTACTTCCTCGAGCCAATCTGCGCCAAGATCAGAAGATCGATATGTTTGTCGCAGGACTCAAGGAAAAGATCGCCATTGCTGTAGGTCTCGATGCTCCACAGACCCTAGCGATGGCCATGAGCTTGGCTCGCGCTCACGAGCGCCTCCAAGATCTCAGCGAGACGCGTCCGGCACCCAAGATAGCACCTAAGACCGGTGGGTTCAAGGCCAGCGCAGCCTCCACTGGACCGTCGGCATCTACTGCCACAACCAAAGAGGGTGACGCTGGACCGGCAGCGGGTCGTTTCATTCGAAAATTGACACGTGCACAGATGGAAGAGCGTCGTCTCAAGGGTTTCTGCTATAATTGCGACGACAAGTATGCACCTGGCCATGTTTGCAAACAACTTTTCAGTTTAGCGGTGGTGCCGGATTCTGAGTGCCCTTGTGACGGCGACGATGATACGCTGTCCATCTCTCTTCTGGCTCTCACCGGAATTGATGCAAGTCGCACCATGCGGCTTCCGGTACGTCTCGGTGATCGTCAGCTTGTGGCCCTCGTCGATTCGGGTTCCACCCATAATTTTATTTCTGAGGAGGTCGTGGCTCAAAGCGGAATTGTGCTGGAGCCGGCCACTAAAACCATACGAGTCGCTGTGGCCAATGGTGACCACATCCAGAGCAGCGGGGCGTGTCGAAGGATACCCATTCAAATTGAATCTACTGGTTTTCACCTGGATTGTTTTGCCCTGCCTATCCCGGGTGTTGATCTTGTTCTTGGTATTTAGTGGCTGCTAACATTGGGACCCATTACTTGGGATTTCAAACAGCTTACCATGACGTTTTGGCACGGGGATCATCAAGTCACTCTGCATGGCACCTACAATCGACACCCCGCCATGGCCGCATGGGCTACTGACACGGAGAACCTCATGGAAGCTTTATTGGATCAGCATAAAGAGGTATTTGCGCAGCCCACAGGACTGCCTCCGTCGCGAGCTTATGAGCATCGTATTCATCTCGTCAACGGCACCGATGCTGTGGCAGTTCGTCCCTACCGTTACCCCCAATTGCAGAAAGATGAGCTCGAGACACAATGTACTGAAATGCTTCGCCAGGGCATCATTCGTGTCAGTACGTCGGCATTCTCTTCGCCAGTGCTGTTAGTCAAAAAGAAGGACGACTCGTGGCGATTTTGCGTCGATTATCGTGCCTTGAACGATAAGACCATTAAGGATAAATTTCCTATCCCGGTCGTCGAAGAACTCTTAGATGAATTGAAGGGAGCTCGTTTCTTTACAAAGTTGGATCTCCGTTCAGGGTACCACCAGGTGCGCATGCACCCCGATGATATACACAAGACAGCGTTTCGTACGCACCATGGCCACTTCGAATTTCTGGTTCTTCCCTTTGGCCTCTCCAATGCATCGGCAACATTTCAAGCTTTGATGAATGATGTCCTTGGTCCCTTTCTACGCCGTTTTGTGCTGGTTTTCTTTGATGATATTCTTATTTACAGCAATTCCTGGGCTGAGCATCTTTGCCATGTTCGCCTAGTCTTACAGGAATTAATCAAGCATGGCCTTGTTTTAAAACGCTCCAAATGTTCTTTTGGTACATCTTCAGTGGCATATCTGGGCCATGTTGTATCGGCTGAGGGCGTTGCTATGGATAGCCAGAAGGTGGCGGCAGTAGCAGATTGGCCGACTCCGACCACAGTCCGGGCGGTTCGAGCGTTCCTGGGTTTGGCAGGTTATTACCGGCGTTTTATTGCCAATTATGGTGCAATTGCGGCTCCCCTCACACGACTATTAAGGAAGGAATCCTTTGTCTGGAGTGATGAGTCCAGCGTTGCTTTCCTGGATCTCAAACAAGCTCTCGCTTCGGCTCCTGTACTTCAATTACCCGACTTTAGCCGTCCATTCATCATTGAGTACGATGCTTCAGGATCGGGTTTTGGTGCCGTTCTACATCAAGGGGCAGGACCTATTGCTTTCTATAGTCGACCGATTGCCGCCAGGCATATCAAGTTGGCGGCTTATGAACGGGAGCTGATTGGATTGGTTCAAGCCGTGCGGCATTGGCGTCCTTATGTATGGGGCCGACCTTTTCTTGTCCGTACTGACCACTACAGTTTGAAGATCCTCCTGGATCAGCGGTTATCCACAATACCGCAACATTAATGGGTCAGTAAGTTGGTGGGCTTTGATTTTTCTGTCGAGTATCGTCCCGGCCGTCTGAATATCGTGGCGGATGCATTGTCTCGTCGGGATAGTGATCATAGTGATGCTTCTCTTCATGCATTGACAATATCGTCTCTTTCCATGTTTGATGAACTCCGCGAGGCTTTGCCATTGGAGACCGTATGGACTTCTACCTTAGCCGACATACAGCAAGGACGCCTCAAGGCACCTTGGTCAGTCCGTGATGGACTCATTTTATTCAAAGACCGTATATTTGTGCTGGCATCTTCGTCTTTTATACCGACTATTGTGGCTGGTTATCACCAAGCCGGCCATGAGGGCGTACAGAAGACCCTTATTCGCATTCGTTCTGATTTTCATATTCCTGGGATTCGTCAGATCATACAAAACTTCATCCGCGATTGTGCCGTTTGTCAACGGAACAAGACTGAACACCTTCATCCTGGAGGATTGCTGCAGCCTCTCGAGGTACCACAAACAGTTTGGTCCGATATTGCGATGGATTTTATTGAAGGGCTGCCTAAATCCGGAGGTAAAACAGTTATTCTCACAGTGGTCGATCGTTTCTCGAAGGCAGCACATTTCATTCCTTTGGCTCATCCTTATACGGCGACATCTGTGAGTCGAGCGTTCTTTGATCATATAGTCAAACTACATGGTATACCAACATCCATTGTGACGGATCGAGATGTTGTGTTTACAAGTGTCTTTTGGCAAGAGTTATTTCAGTTGGCAGGCGTTCGTCTCAACATGAGTTCGGCGTATCACCCTCAAACGGATGGCCAATCCGAAGTCACTAATAAAATTATTGCCATGTATCTGAGGTGCTTCACTGGTGATCGCCAGAAACAATGGGTCCGTTGGTTACCATGGGCGGAATATTGCTATAACACTTCGTATCAATCCTCTTTGAAAACGACTCCGTTTCGAGTCGTGTATGGGCGTGATCCCCCTAGTCTTCGTTCTTATGTTAATGGGGACGCCCGCTCACCGGCTGTTGAGGCACAAATGTTAGACAGAGATGAGTTTTTAATGGAAGTGCGGGATCGTCTACTTCAAGCTCAGGCATCAGCAGCCGCTTATTACAATCAAAATCATCGTGATGTGCACTTCGATGTCAATGATTGGGTATGGCTCCGGATATCTCAACGGCCAGCAGCATCCTTACCGCAAGTAACTTCAGGCAAGCTCAGTCCTCGTTTTTACGGGCCGTATCAGGTCGTGGAACGCATTGGTTCGGTAGCTTATCGTCTTCGACTACCGCCTGGCACTCGCATTCATGATGTTTTCCATGTGGGCCTCCTCAAGAAGTTTCATGGGACTCCTCCTACCGACATGGCACAACTACCAACTATAGTGCATGGCCGTGCACTTCAGGTTCCAGAAAAAGCATTACGTGGTCGTCTGGTACGAGGCCTTCGCCAAGTCCTCATTCAATGGAAAGACCTGCCGTCTTCGCAAGCTTCGTGGGAACATGTCAGCAGCTTTCAGCAATTATATCCTGATTTTCAGCTCGCGGACGAGCTGTTTGCTGAGGAGGGGGGAGATGTCAGGTTCGGCCGGCACTTTGTACGCCGTGGCCAAACCTGACAAGGTGGTTCGGCTGATCTGTTTAGGGCTATTGCCTATTTTAGAGTTTCTATGTTTAGTATTAGTAGTTGCCTTAACTAGATATTTCCATATTTAGTCTTTTGTAACGTAGATTATAAAAGGAGTTGAATAATAAAAAAAAGGGCAAGCAGCAGTTACCTGTTGCCTCCCAAATCTCTTCGTGTCTTCTTCTTCTCCCTCGCACGCCGGCGTTTTGCCGACGTGCGACCACCCCAAATCCACGGCGCCTGTTCGCCGTGTCCCCAAGCCACGTATTCGTCGTCCTGTGCATCGCTACGATCTTCGAAGCCGTGCACATAACATGTATGCACACTCAATTCTTTTCACTAGCATTACTTATAATTTTTTTTGCTTTTTATTTGGCTAGCAACAAATTTTCTCCATTATTGTTTGCACTTTCTTATGATAAGAGTTTTTTTGTTGTTAAGGCATGTTTTCATAATAAGTAATTGTGAACTAGCTAGCAACACTCATTATCAAATATCTATATCGTCCTTTGAGCTCCTCCTTTTTCCCCTTGCACTGGTTTTTTTTTGGTAAATATCGATTCATTTGCAGCCATGTTGTTGCCTCATCAAGGTTTTTTTGTTTCCCTCCTTTTCAAACTTCTCCGATGCTTTTTTTTTTTTACCAACAAACTATAGCAATTTTTTTAACAGGTGACTGAAGGTGAAAGACTCACCCTTGCTCTTTGGTTCACCAGAGACAGTGCTTATGATGAGGATCCAAAGCTTCTTAATTTTCTCTCTCAGACATCAATGAATTACAAGCCAGCTGATCAGAACTCTTACATTCCATTGCCAGCTTCGGATAACATGTATTGGTTTTCCTTTGATCAGTCTGGTTTTGACATACGATGGGCTAGAGTGCACATTATGGGGTTCAGTTTCTGCACTAGCAGTGTTGAACACAGTACATCTGCTGCATCAGATGGAGATGACCCCATAGAGTTGCTTGGGAAGCCACTGCGACTTGGGAAGGGAAGTGATGTCTTTGAGAAAATATTTGTCAACAGCTTGCATGCTCTTCAGGTATTCGTAGTTTCATATACTTCACATTTTGAGTGACCTTAACTTATGCAGGCTGATAAAACGCAATATGATCATTAGTCACTTCATTCTCACTACTCGTTACAGTTTAAGATGTCATTATTTATTTTTTAATTTTATTATCAGTTTTTTAAAAGAAATGCCATGGTCAAACTCTAGTTGAAAATTATTTATTTTGTCCCTCTGTCCTGCTTGTTTGATAATCATTGTTGCATAATAGTGCCATGTCAACAGATGTGACATCCTGACATGTCGGTGGTTGTCCCAGAGAATGTCAATTTCCTAGATAGGAGTATAGGACGTTCTTGATGATACAAATCAAATAATTTGATCTGCCTATTTCAAGTGGGTTACATCCTGTTCTGTTCTGCCAGATGAGTTACATGACATCCATAAAAAAAACCTCTTAATAGGTGGTACAATTCTACGACTGGAAAGCACCTGAGTTGGCAGCGAGGAGAAAACAAACCAATGGTGGTTCAGAAACAGTCTGCCACCCTGTTATACAACAATTAACAGGAACAGAGCTACCATTGCCTTGCAACCATGGCCTTGCACAAACCATATTTGGATCATATGACAACGTGGAGTTTGGTTTCGAATGGAAAGATTTTGCGTTAGCAGTTGTTATGTGGGAGAAGTATTCAGAAGAATTGAGGAGAAATTTGTCGGCATTTTTGCCATATTGGCTGTCCAATGAAGCCATTTTTGTTGTTAATTCCTCTGAGCCCCAGGTATGTAAGGAAGGGAACTAAACATTGACCTGATTAAATGAAATAATAACATAATAATAACAACGAGCAAGGTGTCTCACGCATTGGCAGGGTTAGATCTCATATTTGATATGTATTCCATTTCTAACATCATATTTATATATACTTCTTTTAAATTGCTTTTTATCTTATTATTGTAAGTTCTAATCTAAGCCGTTATGATTAGGATTCGCAATAATCGACGGTGTAGATCTTTTTTCTCTCTCTCCGATTAATGTGGTTTTTTTAGTATTTTAGAATTAAGTTGATGGCTCTATGCTTTATAATATAACGAGCAAGTTGGCCTGCTCGTTTGCGTGGCTAGATTTGTGTTGGCATATAGAGTTTATCTTTAATTCATAATCCTTTTTTAGGCTAATCTCCAACTCATAATCTATCACCAATATATCAGATCAAATTTAAAGTTTATCTCTAATATATTAGATCAGGTTTAGTAGTTACCTTTTTAATCTTTTCAATACTGACCGTTAGATTTACATAATAATATTCATATTCAACGATGTAGATTTTTTCTTTTTTCTACGATTAACGTGAGAATTTATATTATTTTTCAATTAACGTGATTTGTGTTGACATATAGAGTTTATCTTTAATTCATAATCTTTTTTTAGGCTAATCTCCAACTCATAATCTATCTCCAATATATCAGATCAGATTTAAAGTTTATCTCTAATATATTAGATCAGGTTTAGTAGTTATCTTTTTAATCTTTTCAATACTGACCGTTAGATTTACATAATAATATCCACATTCAATTATGTAAATTTTTCTTTTTTCTACGATTAACGTGTAAATTTTTTTACTATTTTTCGATTAACGTGGGAATTTCTAGGATTAATGTGGTAGCTCCGTTTAACTCTGTTTTATATAGGTAGTAGATAGATAATAATAGTAGATAACATAACAATGATGCTATCCAGTTGCTTTCCTTTGATAGGTGTAGGTTTTAAGAAAAGGACCAAGCCGTGAATAATTTATCTTAGCTCATTAGGATAATCTCTAAAAGTGTCGGCTACAAACATTCGAGGGAGTTAACCTAGACTCGATTCAATCCGAATCGAGGACCCAACCAAAACTCAACCTTATTGTCTGGCCAGGACCTGGCTAGTCAGGTCACGTTCTAGATCTCTAGAGTTTAGATAATATGGCCAAATGAGATTTTGCACACCTTTGTTACATCATGATCGACGGAATTTGGTTGATGGCATATATGGTGAGAAGATCACATTGCAATGGCGTATAAAGAAGTCGTCGTCTTCTTCTTCTTCTTCTTCTTCTTCTTCTTCTTCTCTTCGTCTTGTGGTTCACCGTGCTACGGGTGGATGTAGGGTGTCGTTGGCGACGATAGAATGCATAGGGGTCACACGGCCCATGCAGCGCCTAGCACAGCCGTTGTATAGCTATGCTTGTCTGTGTCGCTTAAATTTGTGTCTTCAAACGCCATGTCGTTGTAATTTAACTTGGGGGAATGCACAAATTACACTTAACTTGGAATTGAGGTTGATAGCTTGTTGGCGTCGTCGGGGTATTCCAGCGCGCATAGGGTTGGATGTGGACTTCAACGGTCTTAATCACCATCGTCTTGCTATTGTTGGAGCGATGCATAAGTCGGCATTATGGAAATGGGATCTTCATGATACCGTTGGTCTTCAGTGTCTTGTTCACCTGCGAGGTCGTGTTTGTTAGAACGGGATGACTTCCCGTTGATCGATGTGACAGTTGATCGATCCTGCCGGTGTTGATGGAGTCATCGTTGGACGGCTCCTGTAATTGTTGAAGGTATCGCCATTGGGCGCTTTTTGGTTTCCTTGAGTGGAAAGCTTGACAAACAGAGGTTGAGGACGATTCTTCCTTGCGGAATGCGATTCCGCTAAGGAAAACTGGTCATTTTATGTGTTGTCGTTCAGGGTTCTTCATTTCAGCCACGGACAAGCTGGGGGTGATTTCTCTTAGCAAAACGCGAATCCGCTAAGGCCGAAACGCCATTTACGTGATGTCGTTCGTGCTTCTTCACTTGATGTCGATGATGGTGCGCAGTACCGCGTAGGGCATCGGCCATCATATATTCTAGTATGGAGTGTTCTTGTTGATGCTGTGCAGTACAGCGTAGGGCACCGGCCGTCATATATTCTAGTATGGAGTGTTCTTGTTGATGATGTCCTTTCGCCATGGCTTCTTTGGGACTCGCCATCGATGCTGGTATTCATAGATGCTACCTTCTGCGCAAAGCATCATCTTGGCAACTGCTTGACCATGTATTGTTTTTGGCATCCGGAGGTGGCTTTTCATCTTTGACCTTGCATCAGTTACTTGCATCACGCCGTCTTTCATGGCGGCGAGTCTGATGATAGGAGGGGGTCCCCTCAGCGACTTCTCACAGCTTTTGTCTATGGCCGGGGAACCCTGGGGACCCCGAACCCCCAACCCTAATCCCTAACCCGAGCGGCGCCGGCGACAGGAGCTAGAGAAGAAGGCGGCGCCGGAGATGAAGAAGAAGGCGGAGCAACCCAGGTGAGTCGGCTCGGTTGAATCTAGGTGGATTTCGCAGGCGCCTGCAACAAATTCGATTTTGCAGGTGCCTGCGAAATAGCAATTCCATTACCTAATTTGTGATGGGATTTTGTTGGTCTTCACGTTCCCTAGGATAGTTGAAAGCAGCACCACGAGGGCTTTGCATGTGGGCAAAGTGGCGTCGTCGATCTGTATGTGTAGTTCACAAACCACAATTATGAGGTATTTTTACTAATACAATTATACTAATAAGTTCATTCAAACTATCCTAGGGAACGTGAACTGTCACATGATGAATTAGTGATAGCATTCAATCTCTAAGTGCCGTCTGTTTCAATTTGGGATGGGATATTAGTAGAATCCCTGTGGTATGGTAATGAAAAAAGAATTTCATGGATTGATTGTTAGCTTTCTTACGCCGTAATATCATGTAGCTCGTGTTCCTCATGAAAAAAAGATCTCATGTAAATAAATCGGCTGTCGATCTTCCGCAAGACCGGGCTAAGCTGCGCAAGCACATCACCCCTATAGTCATGGTTCCCCAGTTATGTGTGAAAAAAGTAGCAGATCTTAGGGCCCGTTTGGTTCTTACCTCATATTGCCTAGCCTAAGGTTAGCAGGATTTGGCAGGTGTGGCATGACTAACGTGGCTAAAGTTAGCAGCTATTTGGTTCTTAGCGACGCCTAACGGCCTAGGCACGGCCAAAAATTTTGTGGCAGTTGTTTGAATTGCGGTCATGCCTTATTTTAGGCAAGGCTAAGCAATTGTGGCATGTGTTTGTATAGGTGCCCATATTTTTGCCAAATGTACCAAAAAAATATAGTTCAAATTCCAAACTGTGTATATAATTCAAATTCAAACTTTTGGTCATCAGTTTGCACGTTTTATAGAAATCCATTTGCACAATAATTTAGTACAACCTTTTCCATTTGCACGATTTGTAATAATCCACCAACACCCACGAATAACCTCATGGATGACTCTTTTTACAAGTAAGATACATGTTTCTTTTTGCAAGGAAGTAATATAATTTGGATGCTATGTATATTAGGAATTCAAACAAAAACAAAATAGAAATATACGGTATCTTGACATTATTAACATAATATGATTATTTGAATAAGATCTTGACATAGCAGTTTCACATAATCATGGATAATACACGTCCGTATAGCGTACACTGCCTCATGGGTAGTATAATACTAGCAAGTTACAACGGTAAAAATATTCTAATCTTACCGAGTTACCACGGCCCACTGAAGGATTCTTCAAACGCCTGGTCATCGACCCTGGTCAGGCCGTCCTCGTAGAAGTTGTCTCCAGTAGATATCACCATCTACATAGAAAATCGCCATGATTTAGGGCATACTCCCCGACCCTCCCCATCTACATAGAAAATCGCCATGATTTAGGGCATACTCCATTTTGAGGATAGAGGGAACTGCTGCAGGAAGAAAAAGGTTGTTTTGGAAGCTGTGTCGTAAAGCTTGAAGAAATACCTCTGCATTTTAAAACTTTTAAAAATTACATATCCCATTTTTTAAAATTCAATTTTTTTTTATCGATTTAAAATGGCATGTGGTCATTTATGATTACATATCATGTTGACTAGACGGTTGTGTCATCAAAACCATCATCTTCATGTTACTTTGGACCTAACTGAAACAGTAAGCTACTTCGTGTATCCAAATATTTGGTTTTGGAAGTTTTGAACTAAATTAAAATGCGGTGCAACTTTAAGAATTCGCGGTGTAATTTACTCTATTGCAAAGTACTGAGATAGACCATTATTTTATTGCCTCTTGGATTTTTAAAATATCACATGAAAAGGTTGCATAGTTGCATGAAATCGCTCCAGCACAAAGACATACATGAAAGTTGAAGAAAATGATATTGCAGGCTGCAGCCTTATTGAATCCTGGTACCAATATGCGTAGGTTGCTACCTAGATGATAAGAGTTTTTATGAATTAGAACCAGTGGACACCATACAGAATATCTCTGCTCCGCTTATAGTCGAAAGTTCACAGTCCGTCCCATATTTCCTTCACCGGCCACCCTCCCTACCACTTACTCAATGTTGGATGCAAGTTTTTACAAATAGCTTCCGTGGTAATTCTCTGGTCATGGTTTGCAACCACTTCATCCTTCACTCTTCAGTGACGTAGCTGGAGGGCCGTAGGTGGTTTGCTTTGCTTGAGCTCCACTGGTACAATATGTTCCCAGAAATATCATAGAAGATGAAGTCAGCTTGGTCCTGGTTTAGCTGGAGGGACATGAACCCTTGCCCATCGTAAAAGAACTGGAGTTTATCATCATTTGGCTGGAAAACTCCTCTCCATGCTTTTGAACCGCCTCCACTAGTGAAATACTGGATCGGACTGGATCAACAGAAGCGAGAGCATCAAGCTTAATGTTAGACAACTTCATCAAGGGCGAACCAACGACTTCATATAAACAATGCTAACCTGTCTCTGCTGCTAATGTGCTCGAGGCAGTGATCATGCCCGTTGATGTAGAAGTCGATGCCGTTGACCTGGAATAGAATATCATGAGAGATCCTTATTTTCTGAACATTTTGAAATTAACTAATACTGAGGCTCCTTCTGAATAACCTTGAGAACTGGAAGAAGTAGTTGCAGAAGCTCCTTGGTGTCGCCATGGTCGCTGACACTCCTCATGGTATGATGCCCAACGGCAATCTTCCACTTTGCAGTTGATTTCTTCATTGCCTCGTCCAAATCCTAGATTGAAGAATCCACAAAAACAATGCTATTGAAATCATTTTGCTTTAAAGCATGCTAGCTTCTTTATGTAGCATCCATGCCGATTCCATTCCAAATATGCACCGAACGATTTCATTCCAAATATTCACCTTCAGCAGGTTAGCAATGTATGCCTTACGAGGCGCCACTCCTCTCCAGTCATAATGATGGTCTTTAGGGCGAGTCCAGTACTTGAGTTGAAATGGAGTGGTGTCGACAAAGAAGAAATCGACAATCTCTGAGGAAATTTGGATCGACGACGCAGATTAGTCCTGTGTTTATCACCATAATTTTCACAAAATCTAAAATCTTAACACCCGTTGAGAGGAAAACTGATATTTTTGTACCGGCGTTAACAATGAAAGATCTCATGCAAATAAATCGGCTGTCGATCTTCCGCAGGACCGGGCTAAGCTGCGCAAGCACATCACCCCTGTAGTCATGGTTCCCCAGAACTGTGTGAAAAAAGAAGAGCAGATCTCAGCACACGTCCGTACATCGTACACTGCCTCATGGGTAAACGGTAATACTAGAAAGTTAACAACGGTAAAAACATCTAATCTTACCGAGGTACCACGGCTTTTGCAGGCTCTCAGCCGTGTAGATACCACTGAAGGATTCTTCGAACGCCTGGTCGTCGACCCCGGTCAGGCCGTCCTCGTAGAAGTTGTCTCCGGTAGATATGACGAAGTCGATGTCTATCTTCTCCCCAACACTCCCCATCTACATAGACATTCGCCATAATTATTCAGGGCATCCTCCATTTTGGGGATAGAGTGAACTGCTGGAGGAGGAAGAAGAAGAAGGTTGCTTTGGAAGCTGTGGCGTAAAGTGTGAAGAAATTTCAGTGGATTATATATATAGGGCAACTGAAACCCATGAGATTTCGAGAGAGACACACTGCCACACACACAAAGGAGAGCTGATTTCTTCCTCTAAGGAATCTCTAAGGAAGAGCATGAACAACAGACGGCGACGTGAGCTGGCTCTCACGGTCTCGCCAGATCAACATGCTGGCGCTGGACCTCGAATCAACAAGAACGACGTGTTGGGCCTCGAATCGACGAGAGCTGGGATGAACTGAAGCGTTCGTTACCTGCTCCGCAACCCTGGACTGGTTGTACGCGCCCTTGCGGCCCCAGTCCCCGACGACGAGCACGCTCAGCGAGCCGTCGTTCTTGGCCGGGTGCTCCACCCGCGCCAGCTGCGCGGCGGCCGGCGCGCACCGGAGCGCCGCCACGGTCAGGAGCGCGAGGGACGCGGCCATGGCAGCCGCCGCACCGCCGCGCTTCGCCATGGCCGGCACCGGAAGGGAGGCAGGTAGAGTAGAAAAGCCGAGGAGGGAGATTGTACGGACAGTAGGATATAAGTGGCACGAGCGCAAGCCACCGGGTGTGCCTTGCGAGGATTGGTAGGACGGAACGGGGGCGGGGAGGGGAAAGGCTGCCCGCCCCACCCAATAATAGATGAGCAAGTGGCCGAGCCTTTTATTTTTATTTTAGAAATGAAACGAAAAGCATCCAAGACATGAATAATGTTAACACTAAAAAAAAAGACATGAATAATGTTTTAAAGAGAGGTATGAGGTCTGGAGTGGTTACAAAAAATGTTTTCATGTATACAAACTTAAGTATGCAGTAAGTTGTGTGAATATCTCCATCTTATATTCTTCTTTTTAAATTGAAAAGCCAAACGTTTTGACTTTTGTTGTTCATTTTTTTGGAGGAATTGACTATAATCTATATAGGACATAGCTATGGGCCGCTATCGTGAAAACCCTCCTAACAATATTTGGCTTCGGGGAGAGACTTTATAAATTTGATGTATTTATCCACATAAATTTCTAAATAAATATAAAAAAATATTAAAAAAATACGTTTGATGACAAACGCACTTGTATTCAATACCTCAATTTATAAATTTGCACAATATTTAGAATTTTCAATACTGAATCAAATGAGTTCCTATATAAAAATCAAAACACACATCAAACTAATTAGAAAATTCCAAATAAGATTAATTGCATATATGCCATTATTAATTTGCAAAATTGCATGTCATGTACAAAAAAAATTGCCACTTGGCAATCGCCCAACAAAAATGTGCCAAGTACACTCATATTTAATCCTCCAACTCAAAACCATACAATTTAGTATTTAAAAATATGCTTCAAACACATGACCCAATGTCTAAAATGTGTCTGAACTAGAATGTAATATACTGAATTGTGATAAACACATGTCTAGAATCAAAATCTTTCCAATAATTTTGATATGTTTTTTGAATTTGTTTATCTTGTATATTGATTCATTTGATTTTGGCAGTTGAAATACTAAGATGTGACTTTTATAAATTGAGGTGTTGAATACAAATATCTTTCATAGTTTAAGATTTTTTGAATTTGTTTTCAATTTATTTGAAGTTTTTGAAAAGGGAGAAGACCATCAAAGTATCCTTTGATTAAATGCACCCAATTTATAGTGTATTCCAACGAAGCCATGAATTGTCAAGGGGTTTTAGCATAGCCACCATATTAATAGTGACTTAGAGACAAATTCTTTTTTATCTGAAAAGTGTGCCCAAAGCAGTAAAAAGGTCAAATAAAACAAACCTAAATTTTAAAACTAGCTCGAAAAACTTTTATCGTTTAGCTTAAAGAAAAAAGATAAGCCGAAGAGAACAAAAAGGTAGTGTGTGCGAGGCAGTGATGTGCACACGCATTGTGCATTTCTGCCTGCAATTTTGGGCAAACTAGATGGATCTCCCGTGCCAATGGACTGGTTGATATAAAAAGCACAATATATTATATATAAAGTTATAATTTTGTCTCTAAAATTTACAATAAATTTCACTTAGCCCTCTAAATTCTAACATTACTTTCTTAGACCCTTAAACTTGCATCTCGTAGAATCATTGGCAAGTTTTTAAATTTTGAAAAAAAATGCAGATTTCTAAAGTTTGAAATTATGTGAATTTTTTAAATTTTTCATCATGATTTTGGAAATTCTATTTCCCTGATTTCAAAAAATTCCTGAGAAACTCTATGATTATGTAATATAAAATTGTGTGAATTTTTCAAAAATTTTCAAAGAAACCTAAACTTCTTATGCACCTTTTTTTTGTTCAAATGTGGTTTTGTAGTTTTTTCCCCCAATTATTAAAGGGCATGGAAAATAAAATAAAAAACAACCAACCGTTTGAAGTACAAAATTTGTAAAAATCAAAATTATCACTAATGCGTGAATTTAAATTTGTGTTACTCTTTTAAAACATCGAAATACAGTTTCATGATTTTGTAAGTCGACACATTTTACATTTTTTTAAAAAGAAATTGAACAAAATTGTCATTATTTTTTAAAATAAAACATACGAAGTCTCCAAAATTTTGTTAGAAAAACTTAAGTTTTTATGAACTCTCAATCTCCAATTTTTTTTACAAAACCTACTTTCTTTAAGAACTCTTCCATTTTTACAAGGTTTGTTCTTCGTAATCTCTAGAAGTTTCCAGAAGTGACAAAAAAAAAAAGGTAGGAAGAGGGATATGAGCGTTGGGCTGGGATTTGAACCTAGTCCTTGTGTGTAGAAGGCTGAGGCCTCTACAAAGTGAGCATGCCGAAGTTTATTTTTTATAGAGGCGCGCTGCTAATGGAATTGGAGATTGGAAGAGAAGAAAAAAAAAAGGCGGCGGCCAGCGGGGAAGAAAATGGGGGTGGGCATGCTGGACGTGTGCGCCAACAACTAACCAGGGGGATCGCTCGCCTCGTTGAGCTGGTAGCAGAAGAAATTTTTATATATATAGATTTGAAATGGATGGACAAATCTCATTTAACATGATGATCGGACGGCCAACATCATTTTGGTGATGTGGACACACGAAAAGATAGAGGAACACATGTTGGATAGAGAGCTATGTGTGTGTGTGTCTGTGGCCCTCTTTGGTTCGCGGTTTTGTTCGATTTTGTTTGGTTGGGTCAAAATTTATTTTTTCAACGGAATATTCGGTGCAATATTTTGAAACAATTTTTCAAAACTTTATATAATTTTACTTAAAGATTTTAAAAATATTACATGATTTTATAATATTTTTATATTATTATTTTATGGTTCTCAATTTTTAGTCAACTAAATCAAATAAAACAAAACCGAACCAAAGGGTCTGTAAATATACACATATGTATGGATGGATGGATTTCCTGGCGGCGGTTGCTTGCCGTGGTTGGCAATGTCATGATATAAGCAAATTTAATTCCGTGCAAGCGACGTCTGGCGTCAACGAATATACTATCGGTTTGTGTGCATCATTGGTCGATTTGCTATTTTGGTAGCTCATGGTCATGGGTGGTGCCTGGTGCCGGTGGCCGATGACTTGGATTCCTTCTGTTCGTTCGGTTCTGGACCCTAGATTTTCCGCCAATTGTAAGCAACTCCAGCAGCTCCTCTATATTTTTCCTCTAAAACACTATTAGCGTCCCCTCTATTCATCTCTCTAAAATTCCTTCATAAATTACACTACCCTCTAAAAAATTCCTTCCCTCCAGCAGCCCCTTTATATCAACTACAGTATTTTCCAGAAGCTATTGGAGTTGCTAACGACCGTATGTGCTGGACCGCTGGGATAGGATAAATAACTACTTTATGGGTAGTATATTTTATGCTGCTATGGCATCTCTACTTTATGGGTTTTTTTTTCACAGTGAAGTTTGGACCTACCATGTGCGTGCTATCCGAGCATTATTGCATATTTGCATGTGGAAAAAAATATTTAAAATTTTCATGCCTAGGTTTTATTTCTTAGATCATGAGCGGTTATATCCCTTCACCCTCTTTTTTTTTCTTCCGTAAAGAGAATCTTGTTTCTTTGAACACTTCATAGAATCTCCCCATTATTTATCTCCGGAAGACATTATGATGTTGATAAAGAAGGAAACAAATTAAATAGAATGTTGTTGGTCTTAGCTTCGTCCAATCGCTCGTTATTTGCAGGAAGGGATTTCCCTTGCTCCATCGACATGGTGAACCTTGGGTTAGAGCCTTCTTGATTTGTTCATGTTGACCATGTAAGTTTTTGTATTGGTCCTTTAATGGACCATTCCACATATATATACAGGTGAGTGTTCCAGGTACAACACCACAAAAAAAATCTCCAATTAAGACAAATATGGTATTAAAGTCACTGCCCCCAAAACCCTAGATTCACTGCAGCCACCATCACTGACCACCGTCGCTGCTCACCACCGCCCACCGTCGCTCATCATCACCTCTCACCACCACTCACCGCTGCCACTACAACACTACCACCATTAGACCCACAGCTGATCCCATGCGTGCTTGGCCCTCCGCCATTGATTTTGGCCTCCACCACCTTAGCACTGTCGTACCACCAAATCTAAAGGGGGAGAAGGGAGACGTCGGGATATGAAAGGAGAGGAAGTTTGTTGGCACACAATAGGGAGGATTGTTGTGCCGCTGCTTGGTGAAGGAAGAGAGCAGCGTTAGGCACACTTGAGATGGAGGAAGGAGAGGAACTGTTGTGTGATGTTGCTGCTTTGTAACGTGCCTTCCTCTTTTCTTCTGTTGGGTAACACATTAGATATTTACCTAAACCTGTCGATCCTTGGGTGGATCCCACATTAGCTTCAAGACATTGGTGGTCCTTGGGAGCTTGAACAGCTTCTAGCTCGGTGGGTCCATAAATCTCACTCGGATAATCCACTGAAATTCAAGTTGCTAGGGATGGCCCTATTGTGCTACATTGTGATAACAAGTCTGCCATCAATATTGCAAACAATTCAATACAACATGACCATACAAAAAATGTGAAAATTGGCAGGTTCTTTAACAAGGAAAAGATAGATGGTGGAACTGGAGCTCAAATATATACTGTTTGGTGAACAACTTACTGATTGTTTTACTGAAGGGTTCCTAGTAAAGGTAAGAGCATCCCCAAAGAAGGCTTTCAAATTTTCCTCTATCACATAAAGAATCGCATAAAGAATCTGCAAGGTGCAAATTCCCTCTCACATGCATCAAATTCCCTCCTACTGCATTTGAAAAATTTTGAAATAGAGGTGCATTTGGGGGGTGAGTTGGGGATGCTCTAATGTGTTGCGTAACAAGATGTGAATGATCAATATCTTTGGCCCACCTTAAGAGGGAGTGTTGGCCATGTAAGTTGTTTGTATTGGGTCTTTAATGGGCCATTCCATACACACACAGGTGTGTGCTTCCGGGTAGAGCACCTCAAAAAATCCCCAACTAAGGCAAACAGTTCAAACTTGTTTGGCTGCGTACTGGAATTTTGAAATATCAGCCGTAAAGGCTCCCAAGCACTGTGTCACACGACGCGCATACATAATGGAACAGACACATGTTTGAAAGTTGAAGAATATAGCCTTGCAGGCTTATTGAATCCCTGCAGGGCCAATATGTGAAGGCCAACACCTAGGCACTAAAAAGTTTCATGATTTCTCAATGAACACCACCACACTTGTGCAGCAGATGAGCCATACGCATCGCACTTCAATTAGCAAATAGTACCATTCTCCGGTTGTGGTTAGCAGCCGCCTCATTCGTCAGTGGCGTAGGTGTGAAGTGTTGATGGCCGCAGTTGCCTTGCCTTGCTCTTGGTCCACTGGTATAGCATTTTTCCAGAAACATCGTAGAAGATGAAGTGAGCTTGGTCCCGGTTGAGCTGGAGGGACAGGAACCCTTGCCCATCATAGAAGAACCGGAGATCATCAGGAGTTGGCTTCTTGATTCCTCGCCATGCCTTCGAACCGCCTCCACTAGTGATGTATTGGATTGGCCTACGACAACGGAAGCGAGAGCAAGCATCGAGGTTAGACAAACTTCACATAGCGTGAAAGTTGCATTCTAAATCACTGTGACAGATAAGAATAATTAACCTGTCTCTGCTGCTAATGTGTTCCAAGCAGTGATCATGCCCGTTGATGTAGAAGTCGACGCCGTTGGCCTGAAGATTTCAGAGTGAAAATATCATGTGGATTTTTTTTTCTAAACCTTTACTTTGAAAACATCTAGAAATTCTCACATTGATTGAAAAATATATCTACACTGTCAATTATTGTGTGCCTGAAATATAACATCTTAGATCAAAAGAAATGATTCATATCAACTTTAACAAAATTCAAAAGAAATTTAGAATAAAAAATAATAGAAATAAGAGTTCATGCTAGATTTTAAAAAAGTTTGTATCAGCTACAACAAAAAATAGAAATAAGAGTCCATGTCAAATAAAAAAAAGGTTCATATCAGCTAGAGTAAAAAATGCATTACTTTGAAATAGAATATAATAGAAATAAAAGTCTATATTTAAAACGTTCGACATAAATCTATCTGTGCAAATGCGCGAGACGTCTTGCTCGTTATATATATAAAGCAGAGTTAAACAAAGTTACCACATTATTCTTAAAAACTATAGAAATTCTCACGTTAATCAAAGAGAATTTTTCAGGTAATGGAATTTATTCTGTAATCTGCATCCTTACTACAGTCAATCAATGAGTGTAATGGCTTGGATGAAAATAATAATCCATGTCCATCAATTAGAATAATAAAATAGAAGCAACTAAATTTCGTAATAAAAAAATAATATACAACGAGTCCATGTCAAATATAAGATAAAAAAGAATCTACAATGAATACATTAAAAATATAGAAATTAATAAAATTTAAAAGAGGAAAATAGAAGACAAATCAGTATTAACTATATCAAGGCTATAGAAATAGTCAAGTATGGGATGTAATAGAATCATTGGCTACAAGAATAAAAATGATACAAAGGAGTATGTATTAACTATAATAAAAATAAAAGCAACAGAAATTTTAAATAAATAACATAAACTTATAATAAAATCGACTCTAAGCTTATAATGATCAATCTCTCTCTCTGTGTGTGTATTATATTTTTAATGTTTGATAAAGATCTATCTGTTCAAATATGCGAGACGTCTTGTTCGTTCATTCTATTGTACTGCAAAAGTTTATAACCTTCAGGACTGGAAGAAGTAGTTGCAGAAGCTCCTGGGTGTCGCCATGATCGCTGACGCTCCTTATGGTATGATGCCCAACAGCAATCTTCCACTTTGCCTTTGATTTCTTCATTGCCGAATCCAAATCCTAGATTGAAGAATTGACAACAGAAAAAACGTTTGAATTAATTTTCCTTTGTACCGTACAAGCTTAATTGCTTTGTCCATTCCATTCCAGATATGAACCTTCAGCAGCCTATCTATGTATCTATGTCGAGGCGCCACTCCTCTCCAGTCATAGTGATCGTCTTCAGGGTTAGTCCAGTACTTCAGTTGAAATGGAGTGGTGTCGACAAAGAAGAAGTCCGCAACTCCTGCAAAATATTCGGGCGATGACACAGAGTGTCCAAAATCTTTACTCGGTCAGACAAAAAACAAAAAGAGTGATTTTTACCTGTGTTAACAATGAATGATCTCATGCAAATAAATCGCCGCTCTTTCTTTCGCAGCTCCGGGCTAAGCTGGGCTAGCGCATCGCCCCTGTAGTCATGGTTCCCCAGAACTGTAGAAAGAATTGGAAATAGAGCAAATCTTGGTACACATTCATAAACGTCGAGACAGGAAGAAATTACAGATTGCTGCAGCCTACCGAGGTACCACGGCTTCTGCAAGCTCTGGGCCGTGTAGACGCGAGTGAAGGATTCTTCGAACGCGCCGTCGTCGACGCCCGTCAGTCCATCGTCGTAGAAGTTATCCCCGGTGGAGACGACGAAGTCGATGCCCAGCCTCTCCCCAACCCTCCCCATCTGCTCCGAGAAATCCCCCATGGTTTTCAGACTTCAGAGAGAAGGCCACATTTCGCGCGGCCGCTGCTTTGCTACGAGCCACGGACTGAACTACCTGCGCGGCGACCCTGGACTGGTTGAACGCGCCCTTCCGGCCCCAGTCGCCGACGACGAGCAGGCTCAGCGAGCCGCCGGGCCTGGCCGGGTGCTCCACCCGGGGAGCTCCGCGGCGGCCGGCGCGCACCGGAGCGCGGCGGCGGCGGCCAGCAGCGCGAGGACGGCGGCCGCGGCGCCGCTGATCTCCATCGCCATGGCCAGCGCCGAGAGCGAGAGAGGTGGTAGCGAGCCTGCGAGCGAGGGTTGATGCGGGTGGTGTGTTGGATTGCCCTTTTCCGCCTGCGGATTCCCGCGGGCGTTCGTTGGTTGGTTTGGCTGGGAAGGCGTCAGCGTAATTCTACTCTCGTGTCGCGTGGCTCGCGTCGCGTGTCGCACGTTGCGTTACGCGACGTACCATGTGCGACACCCGTCGCGCCTTATCGGAGTGGGCGTACGTGGCTTAGGTGGTGACAACCGATGATGGCTTCGATTGATTGGTTCCTCCCGCCCATTGAGTTTTAATCGTCGTTTTCGTCACTTGGATGATGGTGGTATGGTATGACAACTGTACCACAATAATCATATTTTTGAGCTCTTTTACCGTCCTTCCTAAGGCATCGTCATGAGCTACCAGATGGTGCTAGGTGTCGTCGTGCTATGTATATCAATCGATTCATTCGTGGTGGTTGAGTCCACCGAAATACGCAGATTAACGACCAGATTAACGTATGACATAGTTGTTATACCCCCAGTAGGTTAACATATAGAAGAGAGTATCGTGAGACGCCAAATATGTCAACTATGTCATACGTGTCATTGATGATAACTCATCTATTTTGTGTTTAAGATGTGTAAACATACCAAAAAATCATAGTGGTTACATATGCAATACTTTTAATGTGATTTACATGTAAAAATGTTTTTAGCATAAAAGATATACTTTAAGGTACCACAAAAAATGCATTTCCAGATGGTACGTATGATCATAATTCTATGATGGATTTTACAATTTTTGAAATGCTTATATAAATTAAATAAAAAAGTTTTCAGCAATAATTAATAAATCATGAAGGCACAAAAGAAAAAAAAGGCTAACAATAATACGATTAAGCTCAAGCGCACCAACGCACAAGGTTTAATCCTTCTATAATTGTGTTTGGACCATCCATTCCATGTGTGCCACCCTCTTCGAGCATTATTTTTAGTGACCTCTTGTGATTTGTACTGGCCAGGGCAGGTCAGAGCTCACAGCTCAGACAGGCGACTACTGGGCTACTGTCCAGGGAGTCTTCACATTCTCACGTGCTCGTGCAGTTGTGCAGTTGTGCCGTGTGCGTGGGCGTGGCGTGCAGAACGAAGCGCACGAGCCAAGTTGCAGGTGGCAACCTGACGCTCGTCTTCCACTGCTGCAGTTTTTTGCCTTGCCGGTTTTGTACCATCCGTGATTCCGTGTCACACTCACAACTCACAAAAACAAGTTTTTTTTTTTTGGCATAAATGAGCAGCGGCAGGCTGCAGTCGCTGTAGCTCCCTCTGCCTGTCCTATCTACTTCTGGGAATTGGGCCGGGCCAGGCCGGCACGGCAGGGACCCATCGTGCGGCTGTCATGTATCGGACCGGCACGGCCCGATCAACACTTTGGGCCATGCCGGGCAGGCACAGACTGCCAAAAGACAGGCACGGTACAGCCCAAAAGCTCCACGAGCCACAATCGGGCTGGGCCGGCCCGAGCACGACACTCCCGACAAAACAGAGAGATAAATGATTTTTTTTATAAATTTGTACGTTACTCAGTGGCAGAGACAAGGGGGCTGGCAGGGGCTGGTCCCCCTATGATCTATGTGCAATACATAGTATATAGGATGTTGTATCAAATTTAAGCCCATATAATTAATTTACATGACTAATTTCAGTTCTAAGAAGTATGCTATTAGTATTGATTAAACATACTCTTCCAACTAATTTATTTTATAAGACTAGCATAGTTCTTTGAAGTTTTCTTTTCAAAGAAAATAATTTTAATTTATGAATTAATATATTTTTCAAGCACATTACATATTATAGGAAATATAATAAGGTGCGTACTATATATTCAATAATAGTGTTAGTGCACAATATTTCAATAAGTTTACCAAAAATTCGCAGACTGCTTTTTGACGTTCACTTATTGTTGGTGATTGATAAATGGCCCACCTTGTAGCAAGCCTTGGGCCGATCCCGTGCCGACCCACCACCACGAACAGAGAGGACGAGCAGCCGTTCTCGACCGTACTAAGGAAGCCGCCTAACTCGTTTATGGCGTCCCGAGCTTGACTAGGTCAAACCGTGCGGCACCATGTCCTCCCGGGCTATCCGTGGCAGGAGAAGGTCCCTCGAGTGATCCGCTCGCTCGTGGGCAGGTGGCGACAACTGTCATGGCCCACCGAGTTTTCTCCGGCCTTGACCGGAGGAAAACCGTATCTCCAAGGGACCCCCAGCCCGGAAAAGTATGCGCGGACAGTCCGTCTTGTCGTTTGCCCTCTTTGGCAGGCAGCAGATGGTTGTTACGCTACGCGACGCCCTCAACGGGTGGCGCAGAGCTGGCTCGATCCAGTCAAGACTATATTGGGGGTAAAGGGAAAGTGCTTTCCCTTTAAAGAAGTTCTCCCCCTTGAACGGGCATGTTAAGACAAACACGTGTCCAGTACTAACCCGACCAGTTTCTCCCTGCAGGCTCGATACCCGACAGGACCCTAGAACGAGACAAGAACCCCGCCACTAAACCAAAGACCATCGCGGGGCCCGCCGTATCAGCCTCGGGCGGTCCACGGCGCCTATAAAAGGAGGATTCCTGGACGTTGCAAGGGGCGGCCAACTCAACACCGAAATCTCGATCCGATTCCACGGCCCGAGCACAAGCAACATTGGCATCCAAGCTTCCTCCACGAGTAGCCTTAGCCTTTAGCCGTCACCATCAGAAGCTCGGGATCGGCGCCTCCAGTCCGATCCGGCGCCTCTGTCTTATTTTCCACCATATAGTCAACAAGATCGGAGTAGAGCTATTACCCGGCGGTGGGGGCTCGAACGGGGTAAATCACTTGTGTCTCCACGGTTTGCATCGTTCTCTCTGTCTTCCCACAAGTCTGAAGGATCTCATGCGGATCACCTAGTCGCACTGTGCCCTTGTCCGGGAAGACCGCGCGGCCCTAGCCTTCCGCAGGCTTGGCCGCCACCCGGGCTGCTGAGAAGGGTTGTCGTTGGGCCTCACACCAACTACAAACTCGTCTGCCGGTCCGTGGACCCGCTGCTCTTCAGGAGCGCGATTCCCAGACACCGACACTTATATACATTTGGGGCTTGACTAATTGTAGCTCATATTACTTTTCAAACACTTCAAATATTTTTATTAGCTAATTATCACCGTGTCCAATCTGAACATAATTGTATTATTGGTGTGTAATCTTCCTTTATTCTAAAGAACTGCATAACACTTGCTATACATATACACATATATAAAATATAATATATTTATTTAGTTTTTGCCACACCACCGACAACTTGACTCAATGTCATGTGAATATGCAAGAAAAATGTGCTATTTGATTACGGTTAAGTGTCCCACATATGACAACCTCTGCTTGGTACGATACTATTATCATTACTTTCTATACTGCTATGGCATATTTGACTCGGTTTATTACATGAAATAACAATATTTGTACGAAACATTTTTCTGCAAATAGCTCGCTTTCAATATAATGATAGGATCATATTTTAAATTAGTTTGTTATGTGTCGGTCCCCCTATGATGAAATCTTGGCTCCGCCCCTGACGTTACTCAAATAAAAAAAGTTGTCTATATGAAAAAGATGCGTCTCGAAATTCTCTACAACTTTTATGTAAAACATAAATTCATCCGAGTAGTGGAATATCTCGAAAAAAGTAAATTACCGAAATGGGCGATGTGGGTTCTAAAACAGCGAGTGCACTAAATAATTTTTATAAATTCATGCATTGATCAAATAAAACAATTATCTACATGAAAAATATGCGTCTCGAAAATTCTCTACAATATTCATGTAGAACCAAAATTCATCCGAGTAACAAAAGACCATAAAAAATATAAATAACTGACTCGTGCCTTAGTTCGAGCCGTGCCGGTCCGAGCACGTCCCAAATGTTCGGACGCACCGGGCGGCCCGTCGTGCAGGCTTCTCAGGCCCGGCCCGGCCCAAATTATTTCATGCCGTGACGTGCTTTTGGCCTAAAAAATTGGGCCGGCCGAAAAAACACGGCCCAATTCGCAGCGCAAGGAAAGGTTGCATGATACTGTGTGGGACGGGCCGGATTTCCTTTCCTCGTCTCATACAGGATGACTTAGCAAACTTTAAAGCTCGTTGGGTTCTTTCGACGAACCAGATCCTCAGCAGTTACAGCCCTCCGCAGTTGGATCACTAGACCCGCATATCAGTGACCACACCAGGTGAGATAACTCCAGAAGATCCCATTCCTCTTTTGACAGACTGGAGCTTCTTTTCTTGATAGGCGTTCGGACGGTCGGACTGGACCGCAATGGCATGCTGAAAATGGCGCTTTGTAGGACGCACGGTGACTGATGTCGTGTGCACTGCCCAAAGAAAAACCGACTGCTGCCATGTTCAAATTTCAGATAATAGTGTGCGTCAGCGTCTAATACTTTCAAATTTAGAGCTGATTTAATTCGTCGATGGTCTTGATTTGCGGATAAGTTGAACTGGTTTGGAAAGTCTCAAACGTTTTGCCTCTCTTACTTTTTAAGCTTTCACACACATTTAAAGTAAAAGATGGATTAAAATATATCAAAGGTTCTGTACCCCCTGGCAAGTGAGACATTCTCACATTCATCGGAACCATCCTGCGATGATGCCATGACGGTGCTCAGTAAGGGTTCATCGAAACCACCAGCGGAAAAAAGGCGTCTCGGCATCCATCACATGATGTTACTGTGCAACCGCGAGTTTGAATGATAGGTTCTTCATAAGTTTACACCTACAGACCCAACGCAGGGTAGTAGACCAATGCGTTTTGGATAATCTTCTCTTGAAAACTAGTTTAATAAGCAAATTTTGCTTGTATATCATTGTGTTTGGATGCATGCATGTACAAGTGATTTGCATAAAGGCCACAACAGTGACGTTTTCTTTTTGGTGTTCTCACCGGAATGAGGGTTCTCGTTTTGTGGTTAGCCCATAAAAGCATGCTGTTCGGACCGGGCTGTGCGCTTGGGAAATGGGCTGGGTTTACACGTGCCCAGAGTTGGGTTACACCGTCGGCCTCATCCCCCTGATGCCGGACTGCCTGGCCCAACAAACGCCCGGGTCCGAGAACCGGCGGCCGCGCTAGTGCGCTACGCGCGCGCGCGCGCGCCCAACATCCACAGCCGTCGCCCACCCAGTCGCACAGTCGCACTCGCATCCGTCGACTCGACGGCGGTGCCCCGTCAAAAGCCGGCCGCGCGGGGCCGGGGATGGCGAACGCGCAGCCGCGGCAGCACGGCCACGGGGTGGTGGTGGAGTGGAAGCGCGCCGGGGGCGGGCGCCGCGCGCGCTCCAGCCGCTCGTTCCAACGAGCGGGGGGGAGGCTGCTTGGCTGCTTGCCGGTGGCATGAGGCCGAGGCCGAGGGCGCGGGCAGCGCGTCCTCCCCTCCGCGAGGCGGCGGCGGCGGCAGCGGCAGCGTCTGGCCGTGCGCGCGCCCGCGCCGCGCCGGCGTTCGCGGCTCCACATCGACTCCTCGTCGTTCGTCTACGCAACGGAAAGGCAAGTCGCGCGTGGCCCGCCCAATGCCCGCACCGTTCTGCCTAGTCTGCTTCGATCTGCCCTTCCATCCACGAGATTTTTTCCCAGCGCTAGTGTTACTCCACATGGTACACCAGTGACGGACGCAGCAAAAAATAATAGGAGGGACTGAAGTTTAGTTTAAGACCAAAGTCTAAAGTTTAGCCCCTAAACCTGGGGGGAGGTTGGTGTTAATCAACTCGGTGCTGAGCGCCTTACCCATCTACCTTCTAACTGTGCTTAGACCACCAGTGAGATTTGTGCGCACCCTCGACAGCTTGCGTCGATAATTCCTGTGGACTGGCAATGACACAGCTCAAGGAGGGAGCTGCAAGGTTAATTGGTCAAAAGTGTGTTCCCCCAAACGATTGGGTGGTTTGGGGGTACGACAGCTCTAGATGTTCGGAACAGCCCTTCGACTACAATGGCTTTGGACGCAATGGCAACTGGCGGAACCTCGATGGAACGAACTGGCAGGGCTCCCAAGCCAAGCGGATCAAGACCTTTTCAACGCGTCCTCCATTGTCTTACTAGGGGATGGCAGGAAAGCTCGTTAATGGATGTCGCCATGGCTTGGCTCCACCCCTCTCAGCCGCACTGCACCTACACTATACCGGAGGGCCCGACTGAAAATGATTTCAGTGGCCGAAGCACTCAATAACAACGCTTGGGTTGCAGATGTTAGAGGGAGCCTCTTGGGCCAAGTGATATCTGAATACTTTGCCATATGGGAGAGGTTACAGGCAGCAGATTTTCAGCTACAAGAGGGTGTTCAAGACAGGCTAGTTTGGCGATGGACAAGTAGTGGTATCTACACTGCTAAGACAGCTTACCAAATGCAGTTTCAAGGACGCACCGAAGCCAACCTGGTTGAGATAGTCTGGAAACCTTGGGCGCCGACGAAATGTAAAATATTTGCTTGGCTACTAGCGCACAATCGGTTATGGACCTCGGATAGGTTGCATGCTCGGGGTTGGCCAAATAACCTCTTCTGCCCCCTCTGTAATGGTAGCCTAGAAACATCCCACCACCTCTTCATTGACTGCGTCTACACCCGCGAGCTTTGGGAGCATGCTTCTGCAGGTTTGGCACTCCCCAGTCTATCTCCTACACTGGCGCAACGCCTCCACAGTGCTGGATTGGTGGGAGGACAGAACCGCTGGGCCGACAGCTTCCATTCGAAAGGAACATACCTCGGTGGTCATCGCTGGTCTCTGGACTCTCTGGTGCGAAAGGAATTCAAGATTTTTTAGAAATGTGCATACCACGTCATCAAGGCTGGGGATCAACTAAAAGAGATGATACGGTTGTCGAAGTTAGCGGGTGCCGCCGCCTATACACACGAGTAGTACGATTTTCCTAGAGCAAAGGCCGGTGGCAACCGGTGCAGGACCAAAATTCGGTGCTTGACGGCTGATTCATGTTCGTGTTGTTTAAAATTGTTACTTCTGTTCTTTTACGGGGACCATTCTTGATGCTGTTGTAACTATTCTTCCTTCTTAATGAAATTGCCAAGTTTTCCTTGGCCTTTCAAAAAAAAAAAAAGTTTAGCCCCTTCTTTCCTTCTATTTTGCCTATAAAAATTATAGGTGTGTCTAAGGTGGCGCTCTACTCTAATAAACAGCGTAGGTGGGGCTAGACCCAGTGTTGGGTCAGCCCTCGGGTACACCAAACCATGAACTATTGTGTCGAAATATATAACTCCCGGAGTCTTTCGCTCACCCGTCACTACACTGGTTGTACTACTCGGCTTATGTTAGCAAGGCCGATAAAGCTTCGTCACGGCCTCTCTTTTTTTTTATTTGTTAAATAACGAAAATATTTCGGTCTCTATGTTCGTCCTAAGATAAACGCATGCTTTTTTATTTGGAAAAGTTAAAAAATGGATCGCTATTTTCTCACTTTTCAACATACGAAAATGATGCGCACATGGAACGTAGGGACGACGTTAGCATATAACGCGAGACGTCAGCATGAAATTATATGAACGAGCATGGTGTCCCGCGCGTTTGCGCGTCTAGATTTGTGTTAGCATATAGGACTAGTTTATCTCTAACTCATATTTTTTTAGCTAATCTTCGACTTATAATCTATCTCTAATATATCAAATGAGATTTAGATTTTATTTCTAATATATTAGGTCAGTTTTAGCAGTTTGTTATAGAGATTATTTATTTATATTTTTTAACTGATTTGATGGACGACAATTAAACGATTACCTGATTCGGGGATACTGATCGAATGGCGGAGGATTTGCCACTTTATGGTTTTCCTTTTGTGTGCGTCCACGATGGATCGAGTCGTCTCGGCCAGAAGCATCGCGGGCACGCGACACACGAATGGATGGGATCGACTTGCGCTTGGTGGATTACACGAACGCCATTATCAGTTCCTATTTCCTAAATGTGTACTTACGTGCATGTTTGTACGTGCTAGCTATATTTTGTTTATTGGAGTCGCCGCTCAGTCTCTCCTCCCGTGCACTTCGCGATGGAGCTATATTATCCATATTCAACGATGTAGATAATTTTTTTTTCTATAATTAACGTGAGAATTTTAGTATTTTCGATTAATGTGGAAATTTGTAGGGTTTTAGGATTAATGTGGTGGCTCCGTTTAACTCTGCTTTATATATATATGCTCATGCACATAATCTTCAACTCATAATCTTTCTAATATATCGGATTAGATTCAGAGTTTATCTCTAATAATATATTAGATCAGCTTTAGTACTTATCTTTTTGGCGAGTCCGACGCCTGGCGCTCGGGCCGGACCTGCCAGGGCCATCCGATAAATTGCACTGCGCCAATCCGAGCGATCGCACGCGCCCACGTCCCTGCGTTCCCACACAGCTAGCTAGCAAGTGCGTGTGATTAAAAATCTAATTAAACTTCTAATTTTTATACAAAATTCAAACAGTGTTCAAAATACGTGAAATAAATTTCATAATTCTTCTAAAATCGATAGCAACGCATTTTAAATACTTTTTAATTTTTTAATTTTTTCACTTTTTTGATTTTTTTTTAATGTGAAACTAGGAGAAGGCACTTATGAAACTTACCCCTATACCATCGAAACTTCGCCGTGTGCTTATGAAACTTGGCCGTGTGCTGATGAAATCTGATGAAACTTGGATGAAACTTTGATGTAACCTGATGAAACCTATTGGAACTTGAATTGACCTGATGAAACTTGAAGAAACTTGTATGAGACCTGTTGAAACTTGATGAAACTTGCATTAAACCTGATGAAACTTGGCAGTTCGACAAGTTTAACGAATATGAAATCCAAGTTTCCGTAGGCAAAACCCAAGTTTCACCAGGTAAGTTTGAAGATTTATATGGCAACAAACATCTTGTTTTGTTCGAAAAAATACGAGAAACACGTTGGCACAAACGGTTTGTGAATTGGAACACCCAATCAAAAATTATGGTCACCAGAAGAAAAAATGTCGTGGGCCCCACTGCATGCCAAAGACAGATCTGACTCCCCCCATGATTCAGCGCGCGGCGTCGGTGAGGCGGACGCGCCGCCTTCTTGAGCGTAAGCCTTTCCGTATCTTTTTTTTTTTTATCGTTTCAGTATTGACTGTTAGATTTACGTAATATTATTCATATTCAACGACGTAGATATTTTCTTTTTTCTATAATTGACGTGAGAATTTTAGTATTTTTTGATTAACGTGGAAATTTTTAGGATTTTAGGATTAATGTGGTGGCTCCGTTTAACTTTGCTTTATATATATAGTAGATAGATTTTTTGAAACTACGTAAAATGTTATGAATTTTATGAAATTATAGATGAAACGAAACCGTACAAAACTGTATGAAACTGCCTAAAACCGCTAATCTCGTCCCCCTTTTTATTGTGTCGGTATCTTATCTAGCATGAACCGATTGGATCACAAACTAAGTTGTTCGTTGAGGCACCACACTTCACTAGTTACACTGCCGATTGGACTGGTTCTGTGGCTCATGATTTGTTAACCTGTGTCTACGTTACTCTATGCGCATCGCAACCGATCGGACAAAACACAGCCATACAAAAGATACGGACGTTAGCATGTCCATAAAAACGACAACGTGGAGGCTTAGTTTACTTGAATGATTAGCTCGGGAGCTCAGCTCTGTTCCTCCTGTCACCACCAACTAATGATCCTACACAGAAGTAGCCCTCGCATAGTCACAAACATTTAGCTTAAACTCTTGTTTATGATCTAATCTTCTTAACCACACCCGACACTGCTGCTCCAATCACCAGGACCACACATGCCCAGGTTCGTAAATGGCAATACCGGAGTAATAACCACTAACCAGACAACCACAAATGATGCAATTTGATGCCTTCCCAGTCGGCAATAATCTCCGTTGTTAACTAACATCGCTTGTCTTTACCAAAATAGCAACATCCTATGAGCGATCACCGGCGGTGTCCATTGACGAAAGGGGAAATAGACGACTCGGCCATGCAGTGTAATCGTCTGCAATGTTAGATCATGTGAAAGCTAAACAGGGATAGGTTTAGTAGTATATGTGTTGTGCTTGTATCCGACAGAGACACCTGACAAAGCAAGTGGCTCCCGACAAAACTATTGCTGAAAATGTTAAACTGGTGATGCCATTTGACAATTGACCTATTTTGCAAAGTGCTAACCACAATCCTGTCCCATGATGAGCACAACAAACTTCAGATGATCAAAGTAATACACAAAAGATCATGGTGGATTGATATGAGTTTTGACAGAATCAGGCAGAGTTAGTGGGTTGGACCCTGAAAGATTCCCATGACGGGTATAATTATTTGCATACTCTGTAGCAATCAAGAGATGTGGTCTTAGAAATCAGAAAATGTAACTTGAAGTCGTCCAGCTATCCAAGCTACGAAATTAACATTGCCAGACATCGAAGGACATCAGCTGATCAGTGATCAGCCAAGATGTTTGAGCATTAGGTTAAACAGGCCAGAGACTGCGACCAATTTCATAGATTACAATGCCGACCTGTACAAAATCCTGCTCTGGTAACAACGAGCAAGTTGCTCCAGTGATCGTGATCGAATGCGTTTCCTTGGAACGGCCGACCGCTTTGTTGTAGCATGATTGGACTACAGTCTGACCTGGTGGCAAGTTGACCACCCAGAAACCGATCTCCATATCAGTGTGAAACCTAAATAACTCTTGATTTAATTTGAGGCATTGCAAACCCTATTGAATCTGGACAAGTTAGGGGACACTTTTGTTAGATAATTCGTGGTATGCCTTGGTCATTAGTATATGTACAAGTAGAAGCTGTTGGTACTTAACCTGTGATAATTTTCTCTACGGAGATCGAAACAGATATGGTAGGCAACACACCATAGGCAACTTGCCGGTTACTATATTGCCATTGCTTACTCTCTCTTCTGACTAAATACATAATCCAATCCGTTCGGTTAGATTAACTAGCGATGCCTTGTTCTATTGACTGCTGAAACAAGCAGTGCAATAGTTGTAGGTGTCACTTGATATCACAAATGGCCAGTTTATTCGCAATTTGCAGTGAGAGCATTTTTTAATCAAGTTGATATCTCTGGCTTGGGCAGCTCCACGAGTCCTTTTCATAAATATCTCCTTAAGTTTCCCGACGTGGAATTTTTGGCCTTTCTGATCCAACCAATCAATATGGATGAGAGAACGTAGTTCTGAGGTCATTTCTATTTGATTTGATTGGATCAGGAAAGGAAGATTAAACCACCAATCATAGGCTAATTTTGGATGAGCTAAAGGCCGTCCAGAAAGAAATATATAGGCATTCTTTAAATATAAATATGCCAACATCGAGGGCCACACCTTTTTTAGAGAAACTATTAAAAGGAGAAAAAATATAGACACCCCATGAACTATGGGGAAGATAAATAATTCATCTGTGGTTTTTAACCACCTAGTCAATTCTAACCCTATTTGTTATTTCAAAATTCCCAAATCACCACGGTAACACTAGGGTTCTATCTGGCCTCTTGCACTGACTAGCAATCCTCGTTTCACCTCAAACAACCCCCTTTTCTTCTTGGTCAATGGAGAAAAAAATGTAGGACTGATGGCGACAAACCTCGCCCCCCCAACTCCAAATGCCACATCCAACACCTACCCACTGTCTCCATCCCCATGCCACCCCCACAAATTGCCCTCACGCCGCCTAATGTGTCTAGGAGGGGTGTTCAATGCGTGTGTCCAGGAAGCTCGATGATGCCACCTCCAACTACGCAATCTCCGGTCGTTGTTGTCCCGACTACACCCTAGTTGGTCTAGCCTTAGCCATGCATCTCCCACCTCCAATGATCGACCGCACCTTGGACTCCCACTCACTGTTGCCGGCTAAATGGAATGCGATTGGGGAATTCTCGATCTATTCCTCTCACCAATTTGGGAAATAATTTAGAGCTCTTTGAATTAAACCAGATCCTGTTTTGATGAATTTGACTTCCCCCTATTCTTCTAAATCAATGGATTCTTCTAGTTTCATGTCCCCCTTTATTTATGTAAAAAAATGGTTTTTTCTGGTTGCATCCAATGGTTTGGGGGAAAATAAAAAAAATATATGAAAAATTTTCTTACATGTCATTGATGAAGACAACCAATTCTGGCTACAGTGCCATATGAGTGAAAAAAAAAAATCAAAACACAATCAAGGGAATATTCTATCTGGCATGGATACTTGAAGGGTGCTAAAATTAGTTTTAAAGTTTAGGGATGGTTTCTATACCTTTGCTAAAATTTAAGGGGATAATCTATGCTTTTTATTTAAAAGAAATACTCCTTGCTTAGAAAATTCAATTTCGAGTTGTATGGAAGCAATATATTTGCAGAATCTCCATCTATCTTTCATGGAAACGCTATTGCTCCTTGACTTGGCTTTTGTGCTATATTCATCGGATGCAGGTGGATGTCTTTCTGAATAATCTATGGATACTTTAAGGTAAGACAAAGCAAGGGCATCTTGAAATATGAATGTTTATTATTGTAATAATGTGTATATGACTCCTGATGTCGTAGCACCTACAACAACATGAACCAGCCTGCAGCCTGATTGTGGCCTTATGTACACCTAATCTCGTGAATACGTAAAATATTTTTTGTTCAAAAAAAAGCGAAAATGATCTTGATGGAATCAAATAAGTAACTGGTAGGTTAACATATACAAATAGGATTTTTAGGCTAATCACATCCATATCATTATAAAGTTTGAATATTTTAGAAATGTCATTGCAAAGTCAAAATGGCCTTGTTATTTCCGGCGTAAAGTTGAGTTGAGTTTTCCTGTAGCAAAATTTGTTATTTTTATATAGCATATATGTTGCAATAATTTGTAACGATTTTTTAAGACTTTTAGTGTTCATATCAAAGATCTTAAAACTATTTTTAATTATTTTTCAGCCTCTTTAGACCCCTTTTCGAGGGCTCTCAAGTTTGCTACAGTAAACTCCACTTTACTCAGTGCTGAAAAGAGCAGGTCCAAGTTAGGTTTCTCGGAGAAATGTCACTTGGAGCCAATTCAAGATTTTTTGGGACCAAAATACCTAGGGATGGACTACAAATCTAACGTCTGATTGTGGGAAAAAATCGGATGCTTGTTTCAATAGGTTAGACCAGAAGAATGAAATGTTTTAGAAGTACAAACATATGTTGCGATGTTTTGATAATTATTAAAGGATGTTTCCCGAGGAGTGGGAGGCAACGGTGTGATAGGAGGAGGGCATCACCTATGGTCTATGGAGGAGGACAATGGCATGCAATGGTTTGACAGAGGAGCTCGAGTCCAGGGAGGAGACGGTGTGGACGGAGGAGGAATCATGAGACGACAACACTGATCACAAGCTCTAGGAGGAACAGAGGGAAAAAGAGGGAGAGGAAGTGGAACAATGTCATTTTGACTATAAATTTGAAGGAGGCATAAAAAAATTTGCAATGAATATATCTTTATAATCGCATGCTTGGGAATTCCAACTTTGTAATTGTATTTCACTATTTCTGGATTATTCAAACTTTGTAATTGCAACTATTGAAAACCGTTTATATTACTTGATTGAACGGGCAATTGATCTATTACCCTTATATAAGTGCTCTTAACAAATACTCTCTTTAGTTTTTTTTATACTCTCTCCGTTCTTTTCTGTGTGAGGACTTTGACTTTTGGACACGCATTTGATCATTCGTCTTTTTTTTTAAAAAAGTAAATATCATTTATTTTGTTGTGATACTTTAAACATGACTTTTTTTCATGTTTGTACTAAAATTTTGAATAAGATGAATGGTCAAATTCGTGTCCAAAAGTTAAAAGCGTCAAGAGTATAGGACATATTTTGAATTGACACATAGATTAAGAAAGTTATTAACTCAATAGAAAGTCAAGAAAAAATAACCATGCCGCCCGTATTATAAATACCTTGGAATAATAAGAGATATCATGTAAGAGCTGTTTTTAAATTCTTGAGAGAAAATTATGCTATAAATAAGGATAGGCAAGGAAACCCTATATTCCTAAATAACATCATTCAAGCTATATGTCTTATATATATAAAAAAAGAGTAGCACAAATAATAAGATAGGCTCTTTAGCGACAAAATTTCACAAAATATACGTGACAATACTGAAAGTATGTGCTTTCAACATTTATTAGCATTTTCTTTCAGCAATGTCGTATCTCCTGTTTAAATTGAAGATGCTGCTGCAAGTACACATCTGAAATGACATCATTATTCTAATAGTCCTTAGCAAATCGAAGTGCTGGGTTTGGAGATGCTGCCCCGTTACATATCTGAAAAATGGGTATTATTATTCTAATATTCCTTGATAATGGTAAGTATATACAATTGACAGTCCAAATTGCAACGAATTTTTTTCGCATATCCTCAAAATTAAGCTCGTTTTCTTTTCGATTAGAATGTTCTATGTTTATCTGACACAACGCTCACCTAATGCTTAGCAGAATCTTTATATGATGAGAATTGCAAAAGGCTATCACAAAAGACACATGGAACTATCTTGCTGGCCTAAGTACAATGATAATCCAGAAACGATTAAACATAAAACAGCCGCAGAAAAGGAATGAGCAATAGATTGGGGCTTCGCTTTGCCCTAAAAAATAGATTGAGCTTTCGCCGAAATATATAAAGGGGATTAACGAGGAATCGCCGTACCCATGAGGCTCATCATAGTCATACATGGCTCAACCTTTTCATGTGTTAATCAACAGGGTTAGTTATATATAGATAAAGACTAAAATAAGCCTATATGATTATTGCAAATCTTTTTGCTACACGCCAAGAATACAGCTCCCTTTTCCCACCTGTGCTTGCGCTTTTTTTTTTTTGAAGGCACCGCAACGTTGGCATTTTGTATTAATCAAGGGGAAAACTGTACAATGAAAAAAAATCCCAGGGAAAACAAAAGAAAGGGAAAAAAAGAAGAAACACCACAGCGCAAAGCTGCGAAGAACACCACCACCGAGGCACACCACAACACAGCCACTGAAGCAAGCCACAACGCGACAACGATCAACTACAGGAAAGGTACGACCGACATAACCAACAGTGCCAAGACGGAAAACGACGCCTCCAACGAGGTAACAACGGTGAGATACCGCCGCCCCGCCGCCTACCGCACCAAGTTTTCGCTCAACATGGGGTGCGCAAGACAGTAATGCCTCCAACGAGGGAACGTCGTTAGGACGACGCCATTACTGGCCCAAAAGGGCAAGGTTTTCACCCCTTGCGCCCAACCATGCAAAACTCGCACTGAGGCTGACGAAGGACACACCCAACCAAAGCGAAAATCGCCGGTCATGGAGCCAACCCCGGATCGCCGATGCACAGCCACAGCGCGACGACAGCCCGAGACGCCGCACCACTAGAGACCGCCAACTTAGGCATGACAGGTCACCAAGGCATCAACCCCCAGCCGCCGATGCACCAATCCTGCCAAACATCAACGGAAGCAGCAGACACGACAAGTCCTGGACAGCCGGCAGAACGAAGAGGCCACCAAGGCACCGGGCACACCGAGCGAACCCCGAACAGTAGATGTACCACCTCAGCAGGACGACAGTAGATCAGAGATGCCGCACCACCAGAGACCGGCAACGTAGCCCGGATAGGCCACCAAGGCGCAAAACCTCCGTCAGCCGCCGATGCACCATCCCACCACATCGCCGGAGCTAGAAGCCACGGCGCCCGAACTGGCCAGCCAGTCGACCGAAGGGGCCACTAGCACTGGGCACACGGAGCCAACCCCGAAATGCCGATGCACCACCACCGCACGATGACCACAGATCGAAGACGCCGCACCACCAGAGGCCGACAACAGAGCCCGGACAGGTCACCAAGGCGCCGACCACCCATCGGCTGCCGATGTACCATCCTGTCCCGTCGCCGGAGCTAGCAGCCGCGACGCTGGATCTGGGCAGCCAGTCGGCGAAGAGGCCACCAAGACACCAAGGCGGACCGGCGCCGAGACCAACACCGCCACGAGGCGCCGCCATGGCCGACTCCAACCACCTCGGCCGGATCCGGGCCGCTGCCCCTGGGTCCGCACCACCGCCGGATCCGCGCCGCCGCCTCCAGATCCGCGCCGCCATGGCGAACCCGCTGTCAAGGCCGGATCCGCGCCGCCGCCGAACCGCGCCACCGCCGCACCACGGATGGCGAGGCGAGAGGAGGAGCGACGCCTCCGTGCGGACAAGCCCAGCGCGCCGCCACGCCCACGCCGCCGCCGCCGCCGCCGCGCCCACGGCCCGCCGTCACTGCCGCTAGCCGAAGCGAAGAGCACCTCGGCGCGCGCAGCTCCTCCCGCCGCAACGCGCCGCAACCAGCCGTCCGGGCCAGCCAGCGCGGATCTGGCGGCCCAGCGCAGAACGGGCGCCGCAGCGCGCCACAGCTCTGACAGCCATCCTCCGCGCCGAATGTCGCCACCGCTGGAGGAAGAAGAACGGGGAAGGAAGAGGGTAGGGGAGAGAGAGGGGAGGCCGCCGCCGCCGCGCCGGCCGGCCGGCGGGCGGCGGCGGCGAGGCCTGAGAGAGGGCGGTTTGGGGTTAGATTTCGCCCCTCGAGTCGCCCCGAGAGGAGCGACGCGAGGGTCACATCCTGTTGGATAGCAGGTAGGTGCTTGCGCTTTTGTTCAGTTTCAAAAAAATGATTGCCCGGCCGAGCGACACTGAACATTGATTGAGATCAGTGAAATTGATGGACAAAACAAGAAATTTGTGAAGCTTTTCGGGTTGAGATTAGCACATTCCCTCTTCAGATTAGCCCAACGAGGAATCAGTTATGAGTCAGTTTTTCAAGAAACATCTTCCTCATTTATCTCTTTATATAACATTGAGCCAACTCTGTCTAATTAAGCGTGGTGTCGTGCGCTATTGCGTGCCTAGTTTTATAATTGATATTGGTTATTTTTTATTTATGTTTCTTTGTTGTAGTTGAATTTGATATGGGCTCTTTTATAGTTTTGTAGTTGGTATGGACGCTTATTTATATTTTTTTTATTTTGAATTTTTTATTATAGTCCATATGGACTCTTTCTTTTAATCTAAACCGTTATAATCTAGTTCCACTATAATCAACTGTGTAGATCTTTTTCTCTATGATTAACATGTGAGCTTCTGATATTTTAGAACGAGCGAGGTGGCCCTTGCGTTTGCGGTTTGCGCTGCTAGATTTGTTTTGGCATATAGAGTTTATCTATAACTTATAATCTATCTCTAATATATCAGATCGGATTTAGGCATATAGAGTTTATCTATAACTTATAATCTATCTCTAATATATTAGAGCGGATTTAGAGCTTATCTCTAGGCATAGATCTTTTTTTTTTCTTGATTTATGCGGGAATTTCTTTGATCGATCTAGGCCGTTATAATTTGGTCCCACCGTTGATCGAACGACTTAAATAATCTGGGTGATGTGGACGAACGTGGTGGCTTCTTTTTCCCCTCCTTTATATATACAATGAGCGAGGTGGTCCACACGTTTGCGCGGCTAAATTTGTGTCGACATATAGAGTTTATCTCTAACTCATAATCTCTATTTCTAATATATCAGATCGGATTTAGAGTTCATCTCTAATATATTATATCGGCTTTAGTATTTAATCTGAATTTCTAATATTTTCTTTTAATCTGAACCGCATAGATCTTTTATTCTTTTCTTGATTTATCTGAGAATTTCTTTGATTAATCTAGTTGGTTACAATTTGGTCCCATCGTTGATCGAACGATTAAAATAACCATATTATATAATCTTTAGTATTTAATTTGAATTTTTAATATTTTTATTTTAATATAAGTCGTTATAATACGGCCCCACAAAAATCAGCGGCATAGATCTTTTATTTTTTTTCTTGATTTATGTGGGAATTTCTTTGATTGATCTAGGCCGTTATAATTTGGTCCCACTGTTGATCAAACGGATGAGATAATCCGGATGATGTGGACTAACGTGGGAATTTTTAGGATTTTAGGATTAATGTGGTGGTTCCGTTTAACTCTGCTTTATATATAGTAGATAGATTACTTTAATATAATAATAGATTCAAGTACCTACAAATCTATCGAAGAATGATTTTTTTGTTCGTCATATTAGTTATGCTGCAACTTTTTGGTCTTTCTGGCTGTCATTTTCTATGATGCGCGTCTTGCAATTTCTCTTTGCTTTCTTCGGTCATAAGTGCGACACGTTCAGACTATCATAAACAAATTCTAAATTATTCAGAAAAATAAATATAAACCTTCCGTGCAACCCAGTTGTAATAACTTTAATTGTGCTTGATTTGCAAGGCTGCGCCACTATCAAATCAAATCAAATCATTTTCCCTATCGGTAAATTAATCACATATACATATAGTAAAGCGGTTGTTGTTGGCCCGAGCTAGACAACAGATTTCTAAGAGGCTGTCTCGCGGAGCAGCTCATGGGAGCGAAGCTCAGACAAAGTAGTCAGACAAAATTTGTTTTCTTGTCCCCTTATTATTCTTGTGCCTTCTTATTTACAGGAGGGCTTCGAATGGAGGGCACCCTACCCCTAGGGTTCTTGCAAAAATGCGTTATTACACAAATGCCCTCGCCGTCTTAGCAAAAGCAGGTTATAAGTGGGATTACAGGGAGACCGGGCCATTGCGCTCCGTATGGGTATCTTTCTGCCACACGGTACGATCCCTGGCGCATGCGGACCCTTTGTACTTGTTGTCTCCGAGCTTTTTAGCGATCAAGGAAACTCCGCTCTTTCGCCCTTGATCCGCCATTGCTCCACCTTCAAAAGGCAAGACTTCCTTCGGGCTGCCACCTTCCGGGTCAGGGCGACCCCTCCTTCGGGTCGCCGTTCCTTTGATCCGCCATTGCTTTGCCTTGGGGTGGCGAAGCTCCCTTCGTGCCGCCGTCTCTTGGGTATGCTATATTTGCTCTGATTCATCTGTCCCAAATTCGTAGGGGGTGGATGTCCACTGCTACAGCAGCAGTGCGATCAAATTTACACCGCCTTTTCGATTAATCAGTTAGTTGCATACGAAACTAGTTGCACAAGTAAGAATTTTTTTTTGACCTGCCAAGAAGTTAAAAACTTAAAAGAACAAAAACACAAATGAGATTTTCTCAAAAACGCACGCAAGTGAGATAGGCAGAGCAATTTGTGGACGTGATGTAATTCGTTTTACTATGACATACAAGATGTGGCACCGAACACAAGTTGCTCAAGTTGAGCATGAAAACTCTGTAGGCCTCAACCTCCCTAGTCCCCACGTACCCAGAGGCTATATATACTAGGCATAATACTTAAACACATGTGCTAGAAAATATTTATACTTTCTCCGTAAAATAAATTTTTTTGAAGGATTTTTGTAAAATAAAAGGCGTTTGCGAATTGCGATCCACCACTGGTTGTATATTTTCTTTTCTAGAATTTGCAAGAGCTTGCTTAGTGCACATTCTCTCCACTAGTACCATGCTAACTTTGATAACAAATTTTGCACATGTCAAATAAGTTTCAAGAAAAATACTAAGAAGAAACAAGCTAAGCTATATAAATTTGCATGGGATTGCTATTTTGCAGGTGCCTGCAACTAGCCAAAACATGAAGGCGCAAAAATTTCCACTTATTTTCTACTGTTTTTCCACATTTGTATTTATGAAAGAAACGCTTCGCGATAGTGGAATTTTTTGCGAAAAAATTCCACTTTTTTCTACTTTTTTTTTTCCACATTTGTATTTATGGAAGAAATGTTTCGCGATAGTGGAATTTTTTGCGCGAGGTCGATTTTTGCATAGATATATTTTGTTTTATGTTTATTATAGATTTATTTTTGTTTTCTGTTTATTATAGATTTATTTTTGTTTCTATTTATTTTAGATTTATTTTCTTTTTTGTTGCATCTGCTGCATGGCTTTAATTTGCATGGCCGATCTGTCAGGTTGCGTGACTATTTTACTGCTACCGCACTGTCGGCCGTGAGTCTGAGATATCGTGAGCTAGCACCTCCGAAATTTGCATATCTGAATGCATGAATAACCTTTTGTCGGGGATTGAATCACGGCCCATTGCCATGGCCCACTCCCTGACGGCCCGATCAAACAGCTTACCAGGGCCCAGCTCCCTGGAAGGTTCTATCTGGCCCATATGCATCCTGCCGAACAGCTTCCTGGCTGGCGTGGTGCGTAGTGGCCAAGGAATCGTGTTTGAGTCCGACTCGAACAAGAAGTTCTGCACGGCTACGTGAAGACCCGGACGTTGGTTTCCCGGATTGGATTAGGAGTCGTGATCCTCAAGACTAGGAGTATGCCTTATCTGCCTCGGGATATATTTGGCATGTATGAGTTCGTTGCGATCTCATAGTTAGCCCGGCCCGATATTCCCTCGGTAGATCGGTTTGCTCAGATTATATAAACCAAGCCCCTACGGCGTGTAGAGGGCTCCTGGCACTGGATCTTCGCATTATTGCTTCCTGTACACCATAATCTCGCCGAGACTTGTACGTCTCGTCGAGCCATCTCTTGTATTCATCTCTGATATATAAGAAAGGCTGGACGTAGGGCTATTATCTCTCCCGAGAGGCCTGAACCAGGATAAAAACTCTGTCTCCCTGTTCGTTGCTGTTCGTGGTTGTTCGGCGTGTCTCCTATCTCAATCTTCAAGAACCTTGGTTGACTTGAGATCGATATCTCAACCGTCGACACCTTTCATAACAGTATGACCCTTTTTGGAAAACAGAATTTACTAGCTAGGAGTTTCTTAAGAACACAAAACAGAAAAAAGACAAATTTGAAGAGAAACACTCATATTTTTCGCATGGTTTTCTGAACTATTTTTACAATATGAGGTGCTAAAAGAGCACAAAAAATTACGGAACATGCGCAAAGTACCAAGATATGGACAATTTACTAAGGGCATCACCAGCCCATGCCTAACTTAGTTCGATCCAGCACTATTCAGCTACTACTCATCTACATTTCCATCTCTTCTTTTAAATTTGTTACAATACTATAATGATCTAAGTTAGACACTCATTGGTCATGCCCTAATGCATCTTCTCTTCTTTTGTCCATCTTAATTTCTTTCCAAATCCTATGAGCCGCTATATTGTGCTAGCTAGTCATCACAATAGCGGGATGAGGAGGGAAGGACCGAAGGAGGGGGAGGCAGGAATTGATAGGGGAGGAGGAGGTGGTGATGGTGAAGGGTAGGAAGAAGAGGCAGCGGAAGACATGCAAGATTTGAGAAAAGGGCAGGAGACACAGGAGGGTATGGGAGAATGGGAGGTGCAATGGGGGCAAAAGAACGAGGGCGAGAGTAGTGTGGACGCGGTAGTCTGATCCATCGGACGTGTATAATTAATTTTGTCTTTCTATTCCCAACTTTGACTGCACATTGTATATTTTGGTAATTTTTTATCTATTTCGTTTTTTAAAAATTCTGAACTTTTCCTTTTCTTTGCATAAAACACAAACCATTCAATTCATGGGGCGAAGAAAAACAACTTTTTGAAAGTCTCCTTTTAAAGAAGACAGCGCGGGCAAGAAGAGCCAAATCACCGCAACTGTGGCTGAACAGCCAAAAGGCCAAAGATTCCCAACATCTCCCTCTCGAGGCTAATCTCTCTGCACAATTGTACTCTGATGGATCCCGCACTCTTTGACCAGCTACAGAGCTCGAACGGCGACTTCCACCGGCGCCACCGCCCCAGCCGCGCGCGTCCTGACTCCTGCCCCCTTTTCTCCCTCGCCACAGCCACCATGCAACCCCAATACCCGATGGATGCGATGCCGATGCGTGCATCGCCCATGGACACATCCGTCTGTGTCTACACCACCACTAGCTAGCTACTTGCGAACCGCAGTGCATGCATCAACATGGCCGCCACGGCAAGCTCGCTCGTGCAGGGCATCGCCTCCTTGGCGCGCGCCTATTTAAGCCGCCTTCCTCGTCCCCGTCTAACGTTTACCAATATCATATCCTCTCATCGCCTCGCCTCACCCTGCCATGCTCGAGAACCAGAAGCAGGCGGAGGTAGGCGAAGCAAGCTTTCTATCTATCTCTCTCTCTCTCTCTCTCTAGCTTGTGTGCGTAACTAACGATCATTAAGCACATGGACACATGGTGGCTTCTTAATTAGGTTCTTTGGCCGAGGCTGGTGGCCAACAAGCTGTTCAGGAAGGCCTCCGGCAGCCACGCCTTCGTCGCCGATTTCCCGATCGGCGGCGATGAGTGCGAGGTGGAGTTCGACGGCGGCGGCAGCCCCGACGCCGACGCCCACCGCTGCGTCAAGCGGGCGCGCTCGCAGCAGCGGAACAAGACCCTCAAGTACAGGTAAGTACGCATGCCTGATGCTCTTCGACCTCAAGTACACAGTTATATGCTCCTCGATCGGCGGCGTCGCTCATGTCGGCGGCTGATTCGACGGCAGGCTGTTCGCGAGCACGTGGAACGTCGGCGGCGTCGCGCCGCCGGACGACCTCGACCTGGCGGACTGGCTTGACACCGGCAACGGCACCTACGACATCTATGTCCTCGGGTAAGCAGCATGTACAGCTCTCATTCTGCTCGGAGCGAGCCTCGGACACATGCAGCACGTACGTACGCGCAGATGGCTACTGTAACTGACGTTTCGTCTTCGCGGATGCAGGTTCCAGGAGGTGGTGCCGCTGAGCGCGCGGAACGTGCTGGGCGCGGACAAGAACCGCATCGGCATGCGCTGGAACGAGCTCATACGGGCGGCGCTCAACCGGCCGGCCGGCGGCTGCCCGGATCCCAGCGGCTGCGCCGCCGCCGCCGCCGGCGGCGGAGGAGGGGAGAGGCAGAAGGTGCACCCGGTGCGCGGCGGCGGCGGGCTGGGCAGCGGCGAGTTCCGGTGCGTGGTGAGCAAGCAGATGGTGGGCATCCTGCTCACCGTCTGGGTCCGCGGCGACCTCCGCCGCTTCGTCCGCCGCGCCAGCGTCTCCTGCGTCGGCTGCGGCGTCATGGGCTGCCTCGGCAACAAGGTGATTGATCGACCAGCTCGCTCTTCTCGATCGATGCGTAGTACATACATGCATGCGGTGGCTCACTGCTCACACACGGTGGCGCGCGTTTTGCATGCGACGGCTGGTCTCCTTCCGCCGCAGGGCGCCGTGTCCGTGAGGTTCTGGCTGCACGACACCAGCTTCTGCTTCGTGTGCTGCCACCTCGCGTCCGGCGGCCGGGAGGGCGACGAGGCGCACCGCAACTCCGACGCCACGGAGATCCTCTCGCGGACGAGCTTCCCCAGGGGGCACTCCCTCAACCTGCCGCAGAAGATTCTAGATCACGAGTAAGTATACGTAGGATCAGTATATATATGTTTTATCTGATATTTCCCCTGCACACGCCTGAGACAGGACTACGCATGATATGACCAGATCGAAATCTCCATTTTGTGTAGCGTTGCAAACCAAATCGATCAATAGATTAAATGCACACACAATTAATACTACCAGTTGCTAGAGTATAGAATGCGACGGACTTGGTATCTCGTCTTAATTTATCGCTGACCGGATCGCCGGGAATAAGAAAGCCGGACTGACCCCGCACCAAATATCAGCATTTCAACAGTGACCGTTCTTAGAGCATGAATATTGCTAAAACCAAATGCTGGCTTCATACCAGACGACTGCATCTCACCCACATCTGGCCAACGTATGGCTGGGCCTCGAGAAACACGCATGGGAGGGTAATCGTCCGGGCTATGGACACTTCTAAGTTTTACAACTGTAAAGTACTAATGAATTTAGATAGAATTTAGATAGGTAAATAGTAAAATTTAGAGCTGTTTTCAAAATTTGTGTCTAACATTGAACATGTCTTTACTGTCACGGTCGCGCATCATCTTTGATCTGGCGGTTCAACCGTCTAACGGACGGCGCTGGTATATATATACCGGTAAAATCAAGAGCAGGTATTGCCGTATCTGGCATTTCGGCAAAACATATATATCGTGATCTTGTCGTCACTGCGAGTGTAGTTGCCTAGTTTCCGAGCTGAGTAGAAATCCCCAACGTGAATGCGTTGCCGACTACGGCAGGTGATCTAGCACGTATATATGAGACGGGTCAACTCGCTACGGTAAACTTCATCGTGATCTGTTCATTCCGTTGTCACTGGTCTCGACATAGACAGCTCAAACCGAGCAGCCATGTGGCTGGCTTTGACCATTAATCCGGATATATATGATATGATCGACCTTCGAACTAACTACCCCCTGTTGATTACCATCCATGAGACAAGCTAATCAAGCCAACTTAATTAATCAGAAGAGGTCATGACTGTTTGCTTTCTTGTGCGCGCAGCCGAGTGATCCTGCTCGGGGACCTCAACTACAGGATCTCTTTGCCGGAGGCGAAGACGAGGCTGCTAGTGGAGCGTCAGGACTGGAAGACGCTGTTCGAGAACGATCAGGTATGTACAGATCAACAATTAACCCAAGAGCCCAGAACTGCAAACTCTGAAGCGCCTGAAGATGGAGAGGTGTGTCAGTGTGTAAATTAAAAGAACAGCTCCTGATCAGTGATCACCTGATGCTGTTCTGCAGCTGCGAGGCGAGGTGTCCGGAGGGGGTGCGTTCGAGGGCTGGAGCGAGGGCGCCATCAGCTTCTCCCCGACGTACAAGTACTACCCCAACTCCGACACCTACTACGGCTGCGCCCAGCGCAAGAAGGGCGAGAAGCGCCGCGCGCCGGCATGGTGAGCAGAGCAGCATGTTCAAGCATGTTCAAGGTCCAAGGTGGCCTGTATTTATTTGGTTTTAAAAAAAAATAATTTAACCTTGTAGGTGCGACCGCATCCTATGGCGCGGCGGCGGGCTGAGGCAGAGCCGGTACGACCGGTGCGAGTCGCGGCTGTCGGACCACCGCCCCGTGCGGGCGCTCTTCACGGTGGAGGCGGAGGCGCCGAGGGACCTCAACTCGCTCAGGAGCTTCTTCATGTCGGAGCGGTTCGACCGGGCGAAGAGCTCCAGCGATCCGCTGCTCCGCAGGGACGACACCAGCAGCGCGAGGTTCGGCGATGACGCCTGAGGCGGACGCGCGATCGGATTCGGATTCGGATTCGGAGGCGCGTACGCGTACGCACAGCATCCGGCCATGATTCGGCCGGCTGCGAGCTAGGAAGATCAAAGATGAAGGAACCATTGCATGGCTCCAAGCGTACACGGCAAATTAAGCAGACACAGATCGAGTAGCAGCATACAGATCTCTGTTCTGTCCAGTGTCCATATATATCATCAGCAGTATACTATAGGCTGTATATGGCTAGGATATAGGATCAATACAGATGTTTTTTCCGCCCTGTTCCTCACTTCTGTAATTACATTTCTGCTCTTCTTGATCCAACAAGTTGCCTCACAGATTTCTGTAGCTGGAGAAGCATATCAAGTTTAAGTGTAAATCCTGCGAGGGTGGGACTCCGTGGTCATAAACAACAGCAGATAAGCTATGAACGGTACTGCGCTGTTCTAGTGCGCGCTGCTTTTGGCTACTAAAGGTCGGACAATGAGTCCAGATTTGTTTGAATCCAAATGAGTCCAACCTTTATTTGAATCGAAAAGATCTAGTTTCTTTCTACACAATGAAACTGCTTCCGGCCTTTACATTTCAACATGTACATCACTACAGCGCATTCAATTCATGGGAAGAACTTCTCCGACAGCGCTAGCGCTAATCTGGAAGCAGTGGGCGTCCTCTAAGTGCAAGTTCTTTGCTTGGACGCTGTTCCAATGGAGGGTTTTGACTGCTGACGCCCTCCTGCGAAGGGGACTGCCGAATAACTACTTCTGCGTCCTCTGCCTCAGATGCCTGGAGACCCCAGAACACCTCTTCCTCGAGTGCCCCTTCTCCTCCCACATTTGGGATCTCCTGGCTTCCAGGCTCAACGCCCCATGCCTGCTTCGCTCTGCGTGGACCCACACTGATGATCTCAATGCCTGGTGGACCAAGGACATCCTGCAATCCAACCTAGCCCCGGGTCTACGATCGGTCGTGCTAGCAACCCTTTGGCATCTCTGGCTTGAAAGGAACAATCGCATCTTCAAATCGAAGGAGCTACCGCCGATGATATTCTTCGATTTGCTTCTGGAGGTCCTGCGCCTTTGGATGGCGGCAGGTGCCCGTTTTGTAATAAGTTAACTCAATTGTAGCGCGCGTCCGGGGGGAATGCGCCTAAACCTCCCCCTAAATTTTGTTCTTGTAACTTTCCTTTTGAATTAATTCAAGGCAGTTCTCCTGCCTTTTTCTCAAAAAAAAAAAAACATGTACATCACTCAATTGTCTTACAAGGCAATACGTTTCGTTCAAAAAAGAAAAGAATGAAAAACGATTGCAAAACAAAGTTCAAAAGAAAATGAACAACCTCAAACAACACAATATTATTATAAGTCCAACCATATTGATTATTGGAGAAAGCCATAAATATTTTTTTCAATGATTATATGATGGTAGATCCACCATCTTCGCCCTTCTTAGCGATGGCCAATATCATAGTAAGCATGCTCATCTAAAGGTGGTCTACACAAAAGTAAGTCTTTGCATTTATCAAAAATAAGTCCTATTGATAAAGCCAAATAAAAAAACAATGATATTGATCAAAATATGTTTTTATATAAAATCATCTATTCTTTATAGTCAATTACCCCATATATGTTTGATACCTCATGGTACGTGTACCTAAGCCTAGAACTATATATAAACAATGCAGCACATAGCTCTACCAAAAATGGTGTCGATCGGTCTCATTCTTATTAAACCTGCCCTCGCATAGCACATAGGGAAAAAAATAAAAGGTGCAGCATAGCACATAGCACAAACAGTTAAAAAAATAATAGCGATTGCTTATTACAAAAACAACATTTTTTGCTACTGTCGTTGGGATCGATGGACCAGACAACTCATTTTTTCTTTGGAATTATATCCCCTCCCTTAATCATTCTTGGGTGTCGGACCCGGTCTAAATGACCGAATCCTAATGTGTTATACAGTACTAGTCCCAGAAGATCATGGCTAGCACACACATAAACAGAACTGATACATTGTCTTCGAATTACATTATTACAACATAGGAGACTACGGGTCCCAAAAGGAGTCACAATTCAGTACATCAAGCACGGCACGCAGGCCGAGATACAGAGTTACACAGACGGTCACACAGGGACCTAACATAGCGTGGCTTTATTCTAGCTAGCAGGCTATTCCACAGGCAACGGCGGTAGGCGACACGCAACCCTACTCTTCGTCTTCGTAGTCCTCCTCCTCCTCGTAGTCCGGGTCCTCCTCGAAAGCAGAGTCGTAGGGGAGCTCCGCGGCTGTTGAAATTTTTGGGAAGAGGGGAAGGGAAAAACAGGAGTGAGTACAAAGGTACTCCGCAAGTCGGGAATATATGCGGATGGGGGTTTAGTACAAATGGACGGTTTAGGTGGTTTTGCAGAAATGCATTTTTCATTTTTTCCTAATTTATAAAAGCAATACTCAGAAAGCTTTCCATCTCCAATCTTTATCTTTTAGGGGCTCCTTCTCAAACTCTCGCCAATTGGCCACGGCCATAGCGACTTCCTTCCTCAGTCTCTTCCCGTTATGGGGAATTACTCAGAACAGGGGTTAGGCCCAACCGCGCGAGCATTTCATGATAGGCCGAACCCAATTCATGATGCAAGCCGGTAGTACCTATCTCAAGATCAAAACTCTTTCTTAACAACTTTTACTCAACTCAAATCCTTTTTGGAAATCCCCGGTTTTAGGAAAAGAAGAGCTACCATATGAACAGTCCCTTCGCATGCTCATAACCGCGAGCACGGCTATCATGATAGTTTTAACTCTGCAGAGTGGGTACGCTTTCCCCTCGAGAGGCTAGCACCCAGGAGTGTTTCGCCACGAAGCCGTTAGACTCAAACACTAACGGCGACCGCCGGGAGTCTCCGTCAGGGTTTTCGGCTAACAACTAAGCCCATCCCATAACAGGACTCGAGGTCGTACTGTATGGCTCAGTTCGTAGGATCATAGGATGAACAGTCCTTAAACTAGAAGAGAGACGATATTTTAGCCCCGTTTTCTCAAGTAGTGCCTTCTTGCACCAGACCGGCAAAAGTCTCTCCCTAGTCGGAGGTATTTTAGGGGAAGAGAGTAAAAATCATTTTCTAGCCCATGGCATTGCCCGCA